>JAKSZT010054040.1:5896546-5997757 GCA_026826555.1 Tolypeutes matacus
CGGGCTCAGGCCCTCGGCCTGCAGCTGCTGCACGGCCGCCCGGCCCCGCGCCGCGTCCCGCGCCGTCAGCACCACGTCCCCCGAGAACCGCCGGCACAGCTCGCGCGCGATGGCGAAGCCGATGCCCTTGTTGGCCCCGGTCACCAGCGCCACGCGGCTGTGGGACGACATGGCCGGGAGAGGGGAGGTGAGGGAACGGAAGACCCGGGGACGCGGGGCACACGCGCGACAAGCGGGATCTGGGGACGCAGCGGCTCGGCGCGCTCCGGCTACTGAGCGAGCTAGGAACCCGGCGGGCGCGCCCGGGGACGCTGCGCGGAGTGCGCAGGCGCAGCTCCGCCCCCGGCGGGTCCTCCCAGGGGTGAGGCCGAGGCTGAGGGGACGCCCTGGCCGCTCCGGGTGGCGCCCGGGGCTGGGGACCGCGGCCGGGAACCCTTCGCGCTGGGCCGACCTGTGACTGGAGCGTTCTCCACGCGTTTTTCCTCGTACTCCCCCCCCATTCGGCTTTTCACACCACCGTGGGCAGAAATTGGGCGTTTAGATGGACTTTTTAAAATGTGTACTTAATGTCGCCGAAACCGAAGTCCTGGGAACTTGAGTTTTGGAATGCCGCCCAAGTCCAGCTTGGAAATGAAAATGACAAGAGGTTAAGTCTCTGGCTGCGCTCTCCCCACCCTCCCACCAAGGATGCGTGCGCAAGGAGAGGGACTTGACATCCGTGACCTCAGCATGCACCTTATTATTCCGTTTTAAGATGGCGAAACGGATCTCCAGATAGTTCAGACATGAGTTCAGTGATGGAAAGTGAGTTTTCTTCCTTATTATTATTATTACTTACAAGAGACGGAAAGGGGGAAAAAAGCCCACGTTTCTTTCTTTGCTGTCCCATAGGGTAGTCACTAGCCACAATTGGTCATTTCAATATAAATTTAAAATACTTAAAATTAAGTACAACTTCAAATTTGGCTTTTCAGTTCTGTTAGCCACATTTCAAGTACGCGGGAGTCGCATGCATTTTTGGCTAAGTGGTTTCAGGCAGCGCAGATAGAGGACATTTCCGTCCTTGTGGAAAGTTTGGGCAGCCCTGCTTCAGAGAGATTCCAGTTATGTTGCACTTTCAAGGTAGGTTTCCAATTAGTTTCTAAAAACAAAGGAAGTGATCAGAGAGAGAGCTTTTTTAAATATTAATTTTATTAAGATAATTGTAGACTCACATATAATTGTGAAAAGTAGAGATCTCATACAGTTTGTCCATTTTTTCCCAATAGTAACATTTTGCAAAACTGTAGTATCTTATCACAACTGGGATGCTAACAATGTGTAATTGTTTTGATGTGCTGTTAGCCTTAATTTGCAAATAGTTTGAGGATTTTTGCATCTATATTCATAAGAGAAATTGGTCTGTAATTTTCTTTTCTTGTAATATCTTTATCTGGCTTTGGTATTAGGGTGGTGATGGCCTTATGGTATAAATTAGGCAGCATTCCCTCCTCTTCACTTTTTTTGGAAGAGTTTAAGCACGATTGGTATTCTTGGAATGATGCGTAGAATTCACCTGTAAAGCTGTTTAGTCCTCGGCTTTTCTTTGTGGGGAGGTTTTCGATGACTGATTGAATCTCTTTGCTTGTAATTGGTTGGGTCATAGTGGATTCTTGGTAGATGATTTAATGTAGAAAGAGTGGTGCCCAGAGTTTAACCATCTACATTTATAGTTAATTGACCTTGACTGTGTAAGGGTAAGGCAGGATATTGTGCACTCTTTTCTTTCCTGAGAGAACCCTCAGGGATCTGAATTGAGGGAATTTTCTTTGTTATGGTTTTCTAAGATAGGATCAGCTTCTCTTTACAATACCTGCAAGTGGCCTTGTCAACAGGCAGTCAGTTGGGAAATGATTTAAGGCTTTTTGAAATATTGTGATGTCATGAATGTCTTTTTGGGATTCAGAGGGTGGAGTGTTACAGTTTGATTTTGTGAATCCCAGAAAAAAATATGTTCTTGAACTAACTCATTCCTATGGGTGTGGGGCCCTTTGATTGCATTAGATTTAGTGAGGTGTGACCCAGGTTGGGCCTCCACCCTCTTGCTGAGTCTTACATAAACTGAAAACAGAGAAAGGTAGCTCTGCTATGTAAGAGAGAGGACTCCAGGTTCGCCCACAGCTGCAGAAGGAGAAGCCCTGAGAGGCTCAAGGAGAAAAGGCCCACAGAGATATGCCTGATCACCCACAGATGAGCTTGGGGAGAAAGAGGAGCAGCGAAGCTGAGAGGGGAGGCCCGGAAAGAGACAAGCCTTATGCCTGATCACCCAGAGCTGAGCTCCAGGAGACATAGCACCTGGAGAAAACAGGGACCTTGCAGTGATTGGCCTCTATCTTGCCTTGCCACATGGCAGGATGCCAGAATCACCAGTAACTGACTTTGGTGATAAAGCATCTCTGAGGGAGCTTTGGTTTGGATATTTCACAGCCTCGGAACTGTAAGCTTTTACCCCCAAATAAATTCCCTTTTAAAAAGCCATCTCGTTTCTGGTAATCTTGCATTGGCAGCCCTGTGGCAAACTAAGATAGTCACCTAGCTGTTTGATCTACAGGGCCATTAGTTTGTTTTGGATCCTGTCTTGTTTTTGTCTTAGAGCTCTTTAAAAATGTTTGGCCAGATGTAGTTCAGGTAAAGAGAATATTTCCCATTTTTATTTCTTTTTGAATCAGGTCTCCAATTTCATGTTTAACTTCATTAACAAAATGAATGAAAAGACCATAGTTACACTGGCACCTGCTTTAACTCCTGAATGTTGTTGGAATGCATTTTCTAATCTATCCCAAAAGTCTCTGATAGTGTCATCTTTATTCTGCATGATTTAATTATGTTCCAATCTATTTCATTAGAAATATTTTAAGTATGGCTTTTAAGGAAACCTTGCCCAATTTTTTGAACCTTGTTTGACCCACAGATTTATTGAGGGATCCTGTAGGTTCCTTTCCAGGTCAGTCCAGTCAGCTTTTGCCATCCAGGATTTAGCACCTGAGATTCAAACCAAGATGGGTACATGTTGGCATAGGTCAGGTAACCTTGGGTCATATGCACCCAAAAGAAGTCTAAGTTCTTCTATGAATAGTTCCTGCTCTTATCTGGGTTTAGAGAAATCCTTAATTATAACTCTTAATTCAGCTCCAGTCTGCGGTATAAATTCTACAACCTGCATACCTGGCTCGTGGGAGGGATGGAGTTTGTAAGGGCCGATAGAAAGGAGGCGGTAGATAACTTCCTACCTAACAGCCTTTCAGGCACCTGAGTACCTATGAGAGAAGGATGTCAGGGTCAAGTTTAATATTTAGACTAGTTGGGGTCTGAATTTGGTTTTCCTTTATTTTTCCTGCAATCACACATTTTTCTCTGCAGTTCCACAGCTGCAAGATTAGTTTCAAGGTGGTCAGGACTGAGATGGAGAGGGTATGGAATGCACAAGGATTAAGGCTGGCAGCTTGGTCAAGAGACAGTGTCTTGGTCACCCATCAACAACTATGAGGTAGCTATTATCCCCACTTTCACCTAGGGAAACTACGGACCCAAATGACCCTTAGATGCTTAAAATCTCCATGGCCTGGGAAGTTGGACTATCTGTGCTATCTGGGTAGGGTCATCCCTAGCCAGAACCCAGTTCTCTTTTCTCCTCTTTGTAGAACTCTCCAACCATTTCCACCATGCACAGAATCTACCAGATGCCTGGGAAGCTGAGAGCTGTCTATGGAGTTGTCCTAGGCTTGTGGCTGGTCTCCATTCTAGGAAGGCTGCTGGGCCTAAGGACCACTCCAGCTGTCCAGCATGGTATGTTTCATGGGACTGGCAGGAGGCTGAACCATCAGAATGGGACTAACCTACTGGATGGGGTAGACCTAGATGTTTATATAAAAGAGGGCCACCAAAAATATGTACCCAATCTGCACACCCTAGAGGCAGTCCTGACCAAGGCTTAGAGGAACTGTCATACACTGAGTGCCTTCTCCCTTGCCCAGGGAAATTTGAGTGTCTTTGGTGGTGGGGATGTGGTGATGGGGAGAATTAGGGAGTCCATTTGCAGAGAGGCTAGTCAAGGGGCTCTGGGAGTATGAACTTACTCATGTCTAGGAATGGGGTGAAGGGTCCTGACTCAACAGAGCCGGACTAGGGGGAGGCAATGATTGTCTTACCCTTAAGGAGGCACTCACTCACACATCCCTGAGTGTGTGCCTCCTTAATCATGCACCCTGGCCCCAGACCTGTGACTCGACTGAGGTCTCTGCTGACCAGACCTAGTATTTTTTTCAGAAATAAAGATTAAGTAGGAACTTGGGGAAACCCCTGGTCCACCAGCCATTGGGGATGAACCCCTCTAGTTGCCATTCTGGCCTTGCTGCCCTATACATAGATTAAATCTGCCTTTCCCCTGGCAATGAAGTGTTTCTACTTAGGTGATCCCAGAATCCCATCAACCCCAGCAAGAGCAGGGAGCCATTTCAGTCAGCATTTCAGTCAGCATTTTCCAGCTTATTGGAAGTGATGGGCTAACCAGACAAAAAAATAGAAAATTCCACATTGGGAATAGTGCTTAGAAGGCTGGATAGGTACCATGGAATACTCAGAGCTCACTAGAGAGCTGGCAAGGGATATTGCCCAAGCCAGGCTAGTGACTGCATGTGGGAGGAGATGGAGACTGGCTTGAAGAGCTGGAAGTGCCCACAGTGCCCAAGCTTTGTGGGGCTTTGTTGGGGTATAAAGGAGAATTGGCTAAGGACTCTGAATTCCATCTGAGAAGATAACTGAAAACTTTCTACTGCTAGTGAAAATGAGAACCCAGAATTTTTAAAAAGCCAATTATAAAAATGAAACTTAGGGAGCAGATGTAGCTCAGTGGTTGAGCACCTGCTTCCATGTACAAGGTCCTGGGTTCAATCTCCGCTACCTCCTAAAATAAATAAATAGAAGCTTAATACTGAGATTTGTGAACTGTCAGTAACTAGAAATTCCATTTTATCTTATTCTTTTTTTGTGTGTTAGTTTATTTTTTTGCTTTGTTTTAATTATCTTATTCTAATGTATAATTCTGTTTAAGTAGTTTCTCTAGGTATTACAATATGCTTGCTGAACTGCCATAGTCCACTTTATGTACTATTTCATGTGATATGTAGGAACCTTGCAACCGTAGATGTACATTACTCTCCTTCAAGCCAGATTTGTCACATGTTATGTTTACATACATTTTAAACTCAAGACAATGTTACAATTTTCACTCTAATCAATCCGGTGATTTTTTTAAGAAAAAAAGGTTTATATTTATCCAGATAATTGCCATTTATAATGTACTTAATTCCTTCCCGAAGATCCAAGTTTCCATTGGGAATCATTCAACATGTTGAACTTTCTTCAGAATTTTTTTTAAGTGCAGGTCTGTGGGTAACAGATTTAGTTCTTTTATTTTAAGAAGTCTTGATTTTACCTTCCTTCTTGAAAGATATCTTTGTGGGGCTGTAGAAACCAGAGTACTTTTAGTTAGATGCATTTCAACTTCCTGGCGTTATAGTTTGAGAATTCTGTGATACATCCCTTGTACACAGTGTGACTTTTTTCGGCTGGTTTCAAGTTTCTTGACTTCCAGCAGTTTGAATATGATGTGCCAATGTGCCTAGGCATAGTTTTCTTCTAATTTATCTTGCATAGGGTTCACTGAGCTTGAATATATTCTTACGGTTTTGTTTTGTTTTGTTTTTTTCAAATTTAGGAAGCTTTCTGCTTTTATATCTTCAAATTCTTTATTCTTTTTCTAGGATACCAATTACACAAATGTTAGACCTTTTTATATTGTTCCACAGGTCCCTGTGTCTCCAATTCTGTTGCTAATCCTTCCCTCCGTTAGACTGGATAATTTCTTTTGATCTATTGTCAAGTTTATTTATTCTTTCCTCATCTCCATTCTAACTCTTCCAGTGAATTATTTCACATATTGTATTTTCCATTTGGTTCACTTTAGATTCTCTAGAGACTTCCTTTTTATTCATTACACATCATCTTTGCTCAATTCAGTAAAGTCATAGTAGCCACTTTAAATCCTTGTCTGTTAATTCTATCACCTGGATCATCTCTGGGTTTATCTCAGTTGATTGTCTTTTCCTGATTCTTCTTCTATTAATACTGGATTGTATCTTGAATATTGCAAAGACTCTGGATTCTGGCTAATCCCTCCCATTTTCATAGGAAATTCACTTGGCTGGACTCAAATTGGAAATTCTATCTTTTGGTAATGCTGATGAATCTCAATTCACTTCCCCTACCATCAGCTGGACTTCTTTTAGATACATGTGCTGCTTAGGAGTCAGCCAAAGACTTAGTGTTCATAGAATTTGGGGCTCCCTCTCTCTGTGGTTCTCTGTTCCAGAATTCATCCTTCACTTTCTAGTGTCCGTGTTGGTCCAGAATGCTGTCTTTTGGTTCTTCAGGGCAAAAGGTTGTAGGCTTTCTATTGTAGTTTTAGCTATCCTGCTAAAACTCCAGTAGAAAGTTTTGACTTTGGCCTGCCCTCAGTCTAAAAGTCACAAAGCGCAATCATTACATGCCATTCTCTTTTACCATGTTTTGATTCCCCTCCCCATCCCGAACCTGCCTACTTTTGATCCACTCTCTGATGCCTACTCTATATTCTCAGGCTCTATATATCTTTCTGTTCCACCATTTTTAACATGTTGACTTCTCTCCTTGTGATTACAAGATGACTTCTACACTTCAAGACAATATAGCCATGTTCACAGCAGAAAGATACAGCAGCCACTTCTGTATCTTAGATTTAAAAGTTTTCCCAAATTTCAGTATATTTCTTATAGCTTAGTAGCCAAATCCAGAAAGTGTGGGTGCTGCTGTAACCCCTAAAAAATGTAGAAGTGATTTTGGAATTGAGTAATGTTAGAGGATGAAAAAATTAAGAAGCATGACAGAAAAAGCCTGGATTGCCTTAACCATTAGATCTGAGCTCCAATTCTTTTTCATTGAGTTCCCCAGCTGAGATTACTTCAAATCCAATTCATGGCCCTTTGGGAATTGTTCAACATTAAATGTGATTTTTGACATTCCTTGTTGAAAATCTGACAAAGCATTTATCATTAATCATCTTTTCTGCCTCTCTGTCATAGATACTGTCTATAAGAAGTCATCCACAGGGGAAGAGGCATATATAGGTCTGATAGGTTTGCTTTATGAGTTGGCCCTGAGGACAAATGAATAGAAAAGGTCTTGTGAGTCTGACTTCCTTTCTAGAACACCTTTGCCTTGGGTCACCCATCAGAACCTTACAAGAGCTTTCTTCTGTCTGGTCTATATCTATGAGATTTGAATCATGGGAGAGATCTTCTCTCTGTATACTCCAGCTGCCAGGGCCATTGATTTATCACTTGAAAGTGGCTCAATCATTGCCAGATTGAGAGGCCAAAGACACAGGTTGCTGAAGCAACACTTCCTACTGACTGCTCGCCAGTTCTACATGGGTTCATGTGCTAGCAAATCTACACTTCTTCCTTGCAGATGTCTGGCTTCTTAGATGCATTCTCACTATAATCCTAACCCCTGCTCCTATCCATATAAATATCATAATTCCACTAGGATAGCATGATTTATAGGGGCCACTTTGGAGAATTTGGTATGACAAAGTTTTCATTTAAGGGGTACAAATTGTATATTTAAGAGGAGCAAATGCCTAGTATTCAATGACCAACATTTTTACTGTTATGAAGCTTCAAAAAGAAATTAAGAATCAGAGCTGCACTATACTTTAGCCAAAGCTAATGAAATGGTGAAAAACTTAAAACTCCATGTCCATTAGCTACCAAGAGCTTCTGTTCTTATAAGCCAACAAGCTGTGGCATTTGTTACAGCCCTAGGAAACTAATACAGGACCCTAAACATCAGAGGGCATTACGACAAAACCAGTCCTCCAACTTCTCAAACTGGCTGTACTTAACCATAGCCTTTCAATATTCACTCATGCACAAAGCCTTCAGGGTTTTACCCAGCTCCATGTGGACTAAGGTCACAAGCTCACTAACAGCCTTTTTCTTGATTCAGTGGCAAAGGTCCTTCCACCTTGTCCCAGGGCAAGGGCCACATCAACCAAATGTCTGGAGACCCCTGCCAACTTATCCCCAGGGCCTCCTTTGAACTTAGTGGTACCTCATGCTGCACAGGTCTCACTGCTCCCCAAGAAGAGTCAGCATTTTTCAGCAAGCACACTCAATTTGAAACGCAAAGCCTTGACCTTTGAGGGACTATTCTGGACTGCTTTATTCTATTGCAAGGCATACCTATTTCACACTTTAAAGAAGGTCCAAGAAGTAGAGCTAAAACTCCAACATGCTTTTGTTCAGACTGACAGAACCAGATGGTGACACTGAGGCTACCAAGTGCTCCCTGCGTTAGAAGTTTGAGTTTGGACAGGCAGTGCGTTAACACAGAATAGTCCTAGACGTACTATTGACTTCAAGGTAGAAGATCTGCCATCTTAAGGAATGCTTCATTCCTACAGAGTTTCCTATGATCTTTAGTATTAAAGAGATCTGGAAAACAAAGACATTAGGTAATATGCTTGATACTTTCCTGGCCAGCCAGGCTTTTCAAATTGGGGATAGGATCTGTTTTCTTGGCTCAAATTGGAACCATTTGGTTCCTGGCTTAGGAGGAGTTTACATACTTAGTATTTGTCAGTGTTGCAATGCACAGATACGTGGTTCTCCAGAAACTTACATGTTTCTACACAGGCACTGTTTGGTCAGATGATTTTGTTGACAGAAGCAAGAAGGTCTAACACCTACTGAAACTCAAGAGACCTCCACACAGCCAGAGATACTCAAACCAGTGGGTAGATCTCCATTGCTCGTCAGGCTAAGAATGGGGTCAGTCCCATGAACATGGCTGAAGTCCCATCCAAACAATGTGGCTGAGCAGGAAAGATGAAGAAATTGTAACTTGCCAAACAGATAAACACAGAAACCACAAACTTAAAATACAGAGGGTTATTTAAGCTCAAATTAAAGCTAGGTAGACTTGTGTTTTAGAAAGATAAGCTTAGACAAACCGTTCAAACATCAACCATTTCAGCAACTGCTTTACAAATTCTGACCAACCCTAGCTCAGTGCCCAAATTCTTCCCTAAAAACCACCCTATAACCTTACAAACAGAATCTTGTAAAAAAAAAAAAAAAAACCCAAGAGCCCTAGTCCCTGGGGAAGTCCACTTGATGGAAATGATTCAACCAGTGGCTCCCTTGCCTGGAAAGTTTCTAAAACTTAGCTTCTCATTGACTTAAATAAGCACAGATTTCTCTGGTGGTCTCATAAGAAAACTTTGACAGCTTCTGTGGTAACATTCGGGAAGCAGCAAAGAGGACTTTCTTCTCCTTGAACTTGTTTTCCTCCATAGAGTTTTCACCCAATGATTCTGGGGTGGGGAGTATAAAAATGAGGAAATAGATATATCAAGTTACTTATTCCCTTGTTTTCCCCAGTCTTTTAACAAGATCCTGCTATGCAATCTGTAAACTACAGAGCACAGCTGAAGGGAGCCACTGCCAGAGATGGAGCCATCTTGCATCCCTCAGGAAGGCTAGATTTTAAGTGACCAGGGCAGAGCACAGAGGAGATGACTAGAAGGTAGTATGGGTCCAAGCAGTGGCTCTCCAGGTTGCTGATCCATTCCTTCCTCCCATGTGATATTACCTGCTGCCTGGAGTGGGGGAGGAAGGGAGACAAGGGATAGAAGTGGGAAAGGAGCACCAGAGGTACCTAGGTCATAGGTCACTGGAAGTGGAGTGACGCAAGAATGGCTGAGTGGGGCCCAGAACCACCATCACTGGCTTAGTGTTGCCAGCATTAGTCTTACCCCAATCCTGCACACAACAGCCTAAAGTGCTGCTGCCCTTTGTGCACGTCTACTTCATGTTAGAGGCTTTGAGGGTAGCTGCTGCTGGAAATACAGTCAGGAGCCTGGCAGAGCTGATTCTTTTACTGGACAATGTGAAGGACACAGTAGATAGCTTCTAGGATTCCTGCATAGCACTGGGAATTCCAGAGTTATTGGAGTCTGTATTAACCTACATCTCTGAAATGGAAGAGGTGACCAAGCATAGTGTTTCAGCCTCCTAGCTGCTAAAACAGACACCATACAATGTGTTGGTTTAAACAATGGGAATTTTTTTTAGCACATTATTGAGGCAAGAAGTCCAAAATTGAGGTATCAGCAAGGCTATACTTTCTCCCTGAAAACTGGTGTTCTGGAGCTGACTGCCAGTGATTCTTGGTCCTTGGCTTTTCTGTCACACGGTCATGCAGTGTCTTCTTTCTCCTCCAGATTCTGTTGACTTCTGGTGTCTTGCTCTTCCTTTGGCTTCTCTTCCCAGGTCTGATTTCCTTTGCTTATAAGGACTTCAGCCATATCAGATGAAGGCCCACCCTCTTTCAGTTTGGGCACCTTAACTGATAACATCTTCAAAAGTCCTATTTACAAATGGGTTCAACACCCACAGGACCAGAGTTAGGACCTAAACATGCCTTTTTGGGGACATGAGTCAGTCACCAACACATGGGCACTCTATCCTAGTGTCCAGAAGTTTCAAATAGGAGGTACAAATCCAGTAGGCAGTTTACAAGAATGCATATCCTGCAGGATTCACGTTGCTCATTTTGGAAAGCATCTTTCCGAACCCAGCTTATAAAATCTACCTAATGGTGGGAATATGCATTCACTACAAGGTGCAGAAAATCTGAGAAGGAAAATTACAGAACTTTCAATGCTTATTTTCCAGTGTGAACTGCAGAGTCAGAACAATGTTCTAGGTCCTAAAGGAGTCCTGACCCAATCTGTTGCCATTTTGGTCCAAAAAACATCTGTTATCACATCATTGCAGTTGGGACAGAGTACTCTGATTCTCATAATCAAAAGCATCAGGTCTTCAAGGTTACCCAACAGGAGAATTTGTGTAGCTGAATCTGAACACCTAGGGTTTACTATTCATCCTGGAGACACATAGGTGCTGTAGACTGGCCAACTATATAAAGTTACCAAAGTGAGCCTACCAGTGAGGTCTATCTGTCAAATATCAAAACTGTGCTGGGAAGCAGATGTGGCTCAAGTGGTTGGGCTTCTGTCTACCATATGGGAGGACCCAGGTTCGATCTCCGGGGCCTCCTTGTAAAGGCAAGCCACGCAGCAAGATGATGACGCAACAAGAGAGAGACACGGGAGAGTCAAGGCAAGACATGCCAGAAACCAGGAACTGAGGTGGCGCAAGTGACAGGGTGCCTCTCTCCCACATTGGGGGTCCCTAGGATCAAATCCTGGTGAAGTCTGGAGGAGAAAAATGAGAAGAAAAGGCAAAAAAAAAAAAAAAAACAGACACAGAAGATCACCCAGCGAATGGGCACAGACAGCAAGCTAGGGTGGGGCAGGGACGGGAGAGAGAGAGAAAAAAAAACTGTACCAAATAATCAAACAAAAAAACAAAACAAAACAATATATACTTAGCTGATTGGGACATTCCAAAAATGGGCAAAAAAGCAAAGGAAATGCCTTTAAAATATATATATATATTTATTCATTTTTTTTTTTTTCCCCTGAGTTTCCTTATGTTTGTCTCTTGCATGTAAGCTTATCATAGTTGTTTCTTTTTCCTAGTAAGTGTATTTGATTATTTTATGGACTACATGTTCATGGAGGATTTGGATCACAGAAGGGTTACAATGGGTACTGCAGGGGATTATTGGTGGGGGGTGTCTGGGAGGGGGGTTTCATGGGAATTAGTTCATCTGAATATACATGAAAGATATACAAAATTGTTCAAAAGATCAAAAGATGGGGCATGGTCACGATGGGTGGACAATCACACAATAAATGAGGGAATCTGAATTCCTAGCCTGGAGAGCTCTGCCACAGTCTCCAAGGGAGCAGCAATAGTCCTCTGAGTGCAGAGACGGTATCTGTCAAAAGAGGATGACCCACTAATGTGTTCTTTCTTTGATGTCTACCCTTGTGAGTCTTTGCTCTTGTAACTGAGACTTAGCCTGCAGTTGTGGGGTGCCTAAGGGTTGCCACCTGAGAGCCTCCTTGTTGCTCAAATGTGGCCTCTCTCTAAGCCAAACTCAGCATATGATTGCATTACCTTCCCCGCAACGTGGGACATGACTCCCGGGGATGAGCCTCCCTGGCAACAAGGGATTAATACCAAGTGCCAACTGGCAACACAACTGGAAAAAGACCTTGAATAAAAGGGGGAAAAGGTAAAGACAAATGAGTTCAAGTGGCTAAGAGACTTCAAAGAGAGTCAGGAGGTCATCCCAGAGGTAACTCTTACGCACACCTCAGTAGGAGCTCATAGAACATCTAAGTGCCTATCACCCCACACAGAGAGGCTCCTGAGAGCTCTGGAGACACCCAGGTCCTATATCAGGGGGGATAGCCCTAGAGACTGATGCCTTATCAGTGGGCTCTATTTTGGAATCTGTGCTCCTGAGAGTGACAGAATTGGACTCAAATAAGTCCTCCCGGCACATGGTTCATCAGTCCCTTCTATTCAAACCTATATGTGATGCTGAAGTTTTTAGATATACTTCCAGAGACTGGAGCCTCTGGCCTACCTATGTGCCAGGTGTGCATGGAATCTCGGTGGAGCTGCAACTCCTACCATACAGCTCAATGGACTCATCCAAGTCACCTGGTGAGGAGACAACTATGGGCAATGGCCATCCTAGGGAATGGAGAGGGCCTGCATCTGCAGGCAGGATCATCCCACCCACCATATCCATGGGATATAATCCCTCTCTCACTTGGAGGTGGAGTGGACATCACCATCCCAGTCCCCTCAGGATCGGGGGAAGAACTATGGACTAGAGTGGACTTGATGGTATTCGGTTGTACACATATGATGATTCTAGCCATGGAAGAAATTATAACAATGAGGTGGAGCCAGTGGCCACTTGACACTTTTGGGGCAGGGAGGGGACGAGCAGTTGAAATACAGGGGCTTCTTTGGGATTTGGAGGTTGTCCTGAGTACCGTTGTGGCAACGGATGTAGGCCATTTTAAATCAGCACACACCACTCAGAACTGTGTGGGGGAGAGTGTGGTCTATGATGTGAACTGTGGTCTATGGTTGGTGGCAAGGCCCCAGGATGTGTAAGTTCATTGAGGGTGGTGGGCCACACTTGTGGGAGATGTTTATGTGGGATGTGGTGGGAGGTGTGGGAGGTGGGCAACATGGGAATGCCAGTGGGTTCCGTGTAATATTTTAGGTAATCTAAGCAACTCTTAAAATATATTTATATATATATATATAAATAACATTTTTGTAAGCAAATGCACATATATGCATATATATTTATATATAATTTTACAAATATTGGTATGTATTATGAAAATTTTGATTTTTACCCACAATAAAAAATAAATTAATTAAAAAAAAAATGTGCCAACTTGGGAGTTCTTTGAGATGCTCATGTCCTCTCAGAATTGGCCATATCACCACAACAGGGCAATAAAAAAGAGGACAGAATGGAAACATATCTCTCACTTCTGTGGACCAGGTTGAAGAGGTAAAATTGTTATGGGTGCCTTCACGGAATCATCACAGTGGTGGAAGTTTACATCCCATTACCTTCTCTCCGGTCATTGTAGTGTCTTTCCCTACCATGGAAAAGGTTGAAGTGTACATCTTGGACATTCAGGAGCTATATGTCCTGATGACTGACAAAGTAAGAGTTTGGGAAGACAGTCCAAGATATATATCTATGTGCTAGATTTCTAATAAGTCATTCCCAGCCCAAGAGTTCGCCTTCAAGACATGACATTCTGTGCAGCTTCTCAGATCGGCACACTGGTGGTTCCCAACAAAGCCTTCAATAATGACACTACCACATTACTATCCATTGTGTCACCATTGGACAGGCAAGCCTTTCTGCAGTGTGACTGATAAAGCCAGACAACTTAGTCTAACAGACTGGTCTGCTCACTTTCATACTGAGGACACACAGGTCATGGGGGCAATGATGCAAATCCACTAAGAGGTGAGTCTCCCCTTCAGGTGAAAATTGTTTCCTGTCAGCAGCAAGAAGGTCTCGTGGTGAACAGCACCAGCCTGGTAAGAGGGCTCACCATTGGCAACAGAGCTTCAGGACATGTGCAGGCTGTGAATGCTAAGCCTGGCAAAGCTGCCAGTCTCTAATGACCACATGGAGATTAAGGTGCTGCTTCTTGAATATCCAGAGCTACATAAAGGGAGTGAATATGGGAATCTAGAAGTCCATTTATGTCATCTGAGTGACCAACAACTAGACTCCTTTCTCCTTTGGAATGCCTGGTTCATCACCAAAGAGGATATCCAGGATATTTGGAGGTGATACCCTAAGGCATTACTGCAGCTCCCATCCAAGTACAACTTTGCCATGGTATGCATGGCTAGGGAATTGTCACACTGGCCTACAGTTGGACCCCACAGTTGGGCAACTATAAGCCCTTCCCAGAGAACTTCTGGACAAGATTCAAATCCAGGTGGAAACTGCTGCTGCTGAATCCAAAAATAGAAGCAGAATAAAGTTTAACATTGTCAAACTCATTTATAAAGCTTCATACAGTGCCCTTGTGGCTTCTGAGCTTCCATATTTGTGGTTCTACATCATGTGCATTGATGAGGATTCTTGGCGTTTGGGTCCATGATTGGGACAGCCACAATAAAAGTAATTTGCCAACAATTTTTGGGGATCAATCAAATCATCATTGTTGCTGTAAATGTATGTCCTGATTTTCACCTGAGGATTTCCACTTGCTTGTCCTGCACACTCAGCTCAAGGAGTTTCTGCTGGTCCTACTTCTGGACAAGACTGACTTTCTACTTCCATAACAACTCCAGAAACAGTTCGAGCTTGTATATTTGACGAATAAATTACAGTCAGACAACACTGCACACAATGGGAATAACAGTCATACTTATGTAATCCACATGGTCTGTATTGGCTCAACCTTGTTGAGCACACTGGGCTCTCCAACCTCATCCTGCCACCTGCCCAGCAGGTCATCACCCCAAAGCTGTCTAGAACTGGGGTAGTAGAGAACTTTGGCAAACTGCCTCATCATCTCAGAAGGCCTTTTGGGAAGTTGCTTGGCCAACAGTGTTCAAGTAAGCCCCAAGATGGGCATGAGTCTCAACCTTACAAGGTGCCCAGGCACCCCAGTACCTACACAGAGATATTCTTCAAAGACTGGGTCATGTCACAACAATGCTGTCGATCAGCTTTCAAGAGGTCTCAGCCTTGGGGACTTGTATGCCTTTATAATATGCATAATGCAGTCACACCAGAGCTACCCTGCAAGACCCAAACTCATCTTGATACACACTTTGATGTCCCACCTGTTTTGGTAGGACTATAGTTCCGTTGTGCTCATTAGCTTATTTATTTTTTTGTAGGCGCTTTAAGATTTCTTTCAAGTCTTACAAAGTCTTTTGCCTCAGATTTGATCCATGGTTGAGATTTCTAGACATAGGTAAACATCTGTCTTACATTGCTAAAAATCACTCCCTCCTCTGTGCTTTGAGGATTTAGAAGCTCTGTTTAGAACTTTCCCAAAGAATGTTTTCTGGCCAGTCTCAGGGAAAGAACTGACCATGGTACTGACCTTCATCGTTGGAGTCCTGTTTTCCCACCTCTTGCTGCTCCCATGAGGAATTGGTGAGTAGGACAAATGTGAACATCTGCCCTGAAGGGGCTCCTGTCACCACATTGAGAAGCCTCAGAATTAATTGCCCAGATGTACAGTCTCTATTCTCAGAATGATGGTGAGGTGCCAAAGAGCCACCTGACGCCCAAAAAATCAAGCTTGTCCCTCTTTTGGGCCTATGTGAATAGAAAAAGAGTTCAATCTTCCGGTTTGGTCTGGTCTGGTCCTTTTGGCAGTTACTAAGGCATATCTTGGCTTGACCTCAGCTGGCCCCCACTGGCATAGCCCATGCCCATGGGTCTCCCAGGTTTCTCCATCACACAGGGACCTCAGTTGTCCCCAGTGAAGTATCTTTAATCTGGGCATAGGTCTGAGTCTCTGTTTTGAGATGTCATTATGGTCTTCCTGCAAACAAAGACACAATGTTATTTGTTGCTTTTTTTGTACAATACCGAGTTCCTCAGCAGGCCCAAGCTTCTGTCACACCACAGGCCTGAGAAGACCCCTTTTGCCAATCAGCTCACCAGGCTGTACGGATACTCTAGGCAGCTTCCCAGCTGGCACCGAACCTAATTCTGCCTGCCCTTGTACAGAAAGGGTCGCCAGACAAGTTGGGAGAAGCCAGTTTTTCCCAGCAAGGAAGGGATTTTCTATGCAGAAAAGGAAGGAGAAGAGACCATAAGTTTCCCCTCTCTTCCAGGCCCCTCATTCACAATCTCTGAAACTTCCAGAGCATGCCTGTGCCCCCACCCCCATTATCAACTACAAAGAGCCAGTGGGGAGACTGGATGTGGCTTAAGCAGTTGAGTGCCTGCCTCCTACACGGAAGGTCCTGGGTTTGGTTTCCGGTATCTCCTAAAATCAAAAAAACAAGCAAGCAAACAAATGAAAACACCAACTCAGGGTGTTTCCACATACAAGGTCCCAGGTTCAATCCCTGGTCCTGGTACTTCAAAAAAAAAAAAAGCCAGTGGGTAGCTGGACCTCCCCCCTTGAGAGCTGGTGGCCCTATACCTACTGCCTTGTCAGGATGCCCCAACCACCACAAATGAACACTGATTTTGGAAGGTTCAGTTGGATTGTTGGAGAACAAGGAGAAACCTACCCCAATCCTTTAGGGCCAAACTGCTAGATTTGTTTTCTAATACTGGAGATAGATGTAAATAAGTATTGTATTTGGTTTATTTAAGAAACCTCTGTGGTCGGAACCTTCTTATCTACCCATTGCAGTAGGCTGAAAAAATATGAACACCCCCCACACACACCATATATACTTCCTAATCCCCAGAACTTGTGAATATTACCTTATATGGTAAAAGATTACGTTAAGGATCTTGAGTGGAGAGTTTATCCTGGATTATGTGCATGGGCCCTAAATGCCATCACATGTATCCTTATAAGAAAGTAGAGGGAGGACTTCCGGGAAGATGGCGGACTAGTAAGACACGGGAATCTCTTCTCCAGAAAAATAGCTAGAGAACAGGCTGAAACAGCCCCGAAAAAGATCTGCTAGGGTTTAGGACAGCAGTTGAAGGCTGCACACCACCCAGAGGAGAGAGGTTCAGAAGAGGGAAATCGTGACAACAGAACCGTGAGTGGGAAGTAGCAGCTTCTGCTGCTGCCGGCACCCTCCCCCACACTCTTTAGAATTCTCGGGCCTCTGGGCCTGCGACCACAGACAAAGCGGGCTCCAGGGATCTACCACTCCCGGAAAGGGGGGAGAGAGAGGGACACAGCCTTAGGCTGACTCAGGTTCTGACCTGTAAATTTGGGCTGCGGAGCCCCACAGACCCTTCCACACGGCAGTTTGCCCTGGGAGCCTAGGAAGGACTGGAGAAATCCGACCCTTGCAACCTCCCTCTCTTCCAGCCTGGACTAATTTTTGAGGACACCACAGGAGAGGGGAGAGAGCGCCTGGGGCTGACCCTGCTTTTGACTCCCAGGTTTGGTCTCCCCTGTCCCGAGAGCCCTTCCAGGCCAGGTGGGGCTGCGCCATTGTTTGCCTTGAACCCTGCAAGGGGCTAAAGATATACAAACCTCCCAATCTCCTCCTCTATTAACAGGGACTGATTGTTGAGGACTCAGAAGGAAGTGGAAATATTTCCTAGCTGGGAAAAGGGGGGCGCTACAAGAGAAGTCTGGAGAACTATCTCAGAAAGTTTGAATCACAGGCCTCTTAGCCGCCAGACAGGAAGCTCTATCACATTGATCTGGTCTGTGTCACAACAAATACGCTCCGACCAAGCATTGAATTGAGAGCTGCCAACAAGCGCCATCTCCTGGCAGACCAAGGAAGTGCACATAAGAAAATTAATAAGTAAGAGAGGCTTTTCCTGGCCTCTATAGCCTCCCTGCCCAAGGCCCTAGGAAACGACTCTACAACCAATTACTGGGTCCAGTGCCCAGTTTTGAGCAACTAGCAGAACAATCCTAACAATCAAGGTTGAGCCAAAAATCAAAGAGCTGTGGTAACTCACAGCCTCCCGCCACTAAAACCCATAAAAGAAAAAGAGATAGAGGATCTAAGTAAAATACAAACTAACCAGATGCCTAAGCACCAGCAAAAAATTACGAGCCATACTAAGAAAATAGAAGACATGGCCCAAGAAAAGGAATACAGCAAAGTCCCAGAAGAGATGCAGAATTTGAGAGAACTAATCAGTGAGATGAGCATACATTTCCAAAATCAAATTAATGAGATGAAAGACAATATAGTTAAAGAGATAAATGACATCAAGAAGTCATTGAGCGAACGCAAAGAAGAATTTGAAATCCTGAACAGAAAAGTAACGGAGTTCATGGGAATGAAAGACACAATAGGTGAAGTCAGAAATACATTTGAGGCATACAACAGCAGACTCGAAATGATAGAAGAAAGAATAAGTGATACCGAAGACAGAGCAGCTAAAATTGGAGAGAGAAAAGAATGGAAAAAATTGAGCAGGGGCTCAGAGTTGAATGACAACACAAAACACAACAACATACGTGTCATGGGAGTTCCAGAAGGGGAAGAGAAAGGAAAATGGGCAGAAAGAGTATTTGAGGAAATAATAGCTGAAAATTTCCCAACTCTCATGAAAGAAATGAACTACAAGTGTTGGAAAGGATATGGAGAGATAGGAACACTTCTTCACTGTTGGTGGGAATGCAGGATGGTACAACCACTATGGAGGACTGTTTGGCAGTTCCTAAAGAAGTTGAATATAGACTTGCCATGTGACCCTGCAATACCACTACTGGGTATATACCCAGAAGAACTGAGAGCAGTGACACGAACAGACATCTGCACACTGATGTTCATAGCAACATTATTCACCATTGCCAAAAGCTGGAAACAACCCAGGTGTCTATCAACAGATGAATGGATAAACAAACTGTGGTCTATTCACACGATAGAATATTATGCAGCTGTAAGAAGAAATGAAGTCATAAAGCATATGGCAACATGGATGAACCTGGAGGACATTATGTTGAGTGAAGCAAGCCAGACACAAAAGGACAAATACTGTATGAATGCATTACTATGAACCAAATATATTGTGTAATATATCGTTTGATTCAAAAAAAATTTATATGTATCCATTAGATTTAATTGAGAAATGTATATATTTATTCATCTGTGTTTACTTTTTAGTTTTTAATTGTTTATATTTTCAATTATTAAATGTACAAAATAAAGTTTAAAAAAAGAAAGTAGAGGGAGCTTTTATAGTCACAGAGAGGCGGCCACGTGAAGATGGAGGCAGAGCGATGCAGCCACAGACCAAGGAAGGCCTGTAGCCACCAGAAGCTGGAAAAGGAGAGGAAGCTTCTCCACTAGAGCCTTCGGAGGGAGCACGGCCCTGCCAACACCTTGATTTCAGACTTGTGGCCTCCAGAACTGGGAGAAAATAGGTTTGTTGTTTTAGGCCACTAGTTTGTGACAATTTGTTATGGTAGCTCAAAACTACGACCGATTTTGGTACTGGAAACTGGGATGCTGCTGTAAAAGAAATACCTAAATATGTGGGTGTGGCTTTGGAATTAGAGAATAGGTTAGGGCTCAGAAGGAAATGAGGAACATGTTACTGGAAACCAGAGGAAAGGTGATCCTTGTTATATAACAGCAAGAACTTCGCTGGATTGAGTCCTCCTGTTGTATGGAAAGCAGGGTTTAAACGCTGAGCTTGGATATTTATCTGGGGAGATTTCCTAGCAAAGAACCGAAGAAGGTGCAACCCGATTTCCTCCTGCTGTTTATAGTAAAATGCAAAAGGAAAGAAATTAAGAAAGGAACTGTTGGCAGAAACAAAGGTTTACATGGGGTTCATTATACAACCACTTTCAACAATTATCAACTCATTACCAAACTTGTTTCATCTATATCCTCAACTACTTTCTTCCTTCTCATTGGATTTTAAGATGCTTTGAAATATAATTCACTTGCCATACAATTCACCCATTTAAATTGTATAATTCAATAGCCTTTAGTCTGTTCAGAGTTATGCCTCCACCACCACAATCCAATTTCAGAACATTCTCATCCTCTCGTAAAAGAAATCCTGTACCTGTTTAGCAGTCACCCCTGTTCTTCTCCCTCCCTAGCCTGAGGCAACCACTAATCTACTTTGACTCAGTAAAGTTGCTGATTTTGGACATCTCATATAAATAGAATCATATAATGTGAGCTTTTGTGACTGGCATTTTAGTTGGCATAATGTTTATACCTGCTGCAGCATTTATCACTACTTTCTTATTGCCAAGTATTCCACTGTAGGGCTATCACATATTATCCATTACCAGTTGACATTTGAGTTTTCTAGCTATTATGGATAATACTTCTATGAACATACATGAACAAGTTGTATGTGAACATATGTTTTCATTTCTCTTGGGTATCTACCTAGGAGTCACATAATAATTCTACACTTAATCTTTTGAGGAACTCCCAGATTGTTTTCCACAGCAGCTGCCGCATTTTCTCTTCCCACTCGCAGTAGATAAGCGTTCTAATTTTTCTACCTCCTCACCAACACTTGTTATTGTCTTTCATATTATAGCCATCCCAGTGGGTATGAAGTGGTGTCTCCTTATGATTTTGATTTGCATTTTCCTAATGACCAATGTTAAGCATTTTTCAGCAGTTTATATTGGCCATTTGCATTTTCTTTGGGAAAAGATCTATTTTTACCCATTTTGTAATTGGCTTGTCTTTATTGCTGAGCTGTAAGAGTTTCTATAAGTTTTAAAGTTAAAGAATAAAAGTTTAGTTGTACTGTTAGGATATAAGCTAAACTATTATAAAACACAGACCAAAATACAATGGAAGATTATTTCTCTCTTCCGTAACAGTTAAGAGACAGGTGGGTAATTAAGCTTTTGCTTTTCAAAGATTAATCCCTGGATCTGTGGCACCACCTGGGAGCTCAGGAGAACCGCAGTCTTGCCCTGCCCCAGGGCCTCAATTAATCTGCATTTTGACAAGATTCCCAAACAATTATTGCTGATTATTTGAGGTAGTTATGTTCTCTAAAGTAATCCAAAACACAGAATTAGCAAGTACTGAGCCACTGCACCTAGGAGAAACACAGGGTTCGGTTCCCACAAGCCTTTGGTAAAAACATTTTCAACCACTGATCAGTATAAAACCTTGTTTTATGCGTGTTTGTTTGACACCTTATTTAACATATGTTGTTGATTCCGTAACACTGAACTGCAGCCAAAAGCACCGTTAACTCCTGCCTGAACAAAGTTTATCTAATCCATATATTTTGTCCCTAAGGCAGTCACAGCCTTTTGCATTCAGGAACACTAGACAGCACTTCAGCACTGTGCTTAGGGGCCACAGTAAACAACCAAATCACCGAAAAAGGCACTAAAATGCTAGACTTATGGTACTCAATATACCACTAACAGGATTCTTGATTAAAGAAGGAGATCTGAAATAAGGCAGCAAAGCATTACCTTGTTTGACCTCAGGAACAGGCACATCGAGTGCCTCATTTTTTCCCTCTCTGAGCATGTCCTCAAAATAATTTTCTGCCCTACAAGGTCGTCCAGGGACCCATGCTGGTAGATGACCAGCAGTTTGGCATTGTTTATAAATTCCAAAAATAGGTATTGGATTATATGTGTAAACTGGTCTGTACCTGGGCATGATTAAACTATGATTAGGGCTTTGGTTGGGCCACGTCAGTAGGATGTTGAGTCCCTGCCCCCTTGGTGGGTGGGCACTCACAGATAAAACTACAGGGCAGAATAGAGGAATGAGTTGGAGTTTTGAGCTGGAGCCCAGGAAGTAAACACACAGGAGAAGAACACGGAGGAATAGAGACAGCTCCACAGACACGGCAGAGGCCCTGAGAAGAGACAAGCCATTCACCTGATAGTCTACAGCTGGCCTTGTGGAGAGAACCAAACCCTGGGAAGAGAGGAACCCAGGAAGCCTGAACTCTTGGCAGACGTCAGCAGCCATCTTGCTCCAATACGTGGCAAAAGACTTTGGTGAGGGAAGTAATTTACACTTCATGACCTGGTAACTGTAAGCTTCTACCTCAAATAAATACCCTTTATAAAAACCAACAGATTTCTGGTATTTTGCATCAGCACCCCTTTGGCTGACTAATACAATGACTTCTGCCGTCTTTCACTTGGAGTCTATTTCTGAACCCAATGTTTGATGCTGCAATTATTGCCTTTCCCTAGCTGTCTTAGTTTGCCACAGGGCTGCAGATGCAAAATACAGAAATGGGTTGGCTTTTATAACGGGAATTTTATTTAGGGTAAAAGCTTACAGTACCAAGACCATGAAGTATTCAAATCAAGGCACCATCAGAGATGCTTTCTCACCAACATCAGCTACCGGCTATCCTGGGGTCCTGCCATGTGGTGAAGCAAGATGGCTGCAAATCTGTTTTGAGGTCCCTACCTGCCCCTCTAGGCTCATTGTCTCTTCAGCCTTGAACTGCTCCATGGGCCCAGCCTCTTTGGGGCTTCATGCTTCAGCCTTGGCTGCTAGCAATCCTCAAGTCCTTTCTCTCACATGGCTGGGTCAAGATGACAGAGCTCCCTTTTCTGTATATCTCTCTGTCTCTGTTTATATCAGACCCAGCAAGAGGGAAGAGACTCAACCCAAGTCTCACCTCACTGATAGAGCCCAAAAGGATATCACACCCACAGGAATGGATTCATTCAAAACAATCTTCCTTTTAAATTCACAGTACTTAGACTGTCATACCAGCCAATTCCCTCCAGTTTTAGACCCTAAACGTTAAGGAGACAAACCAGAAGTGTCACAAATTTCCACACACCTCATTTGCCCAAGCCTAGTCACATGACCATGCCCAACTTCAAGGGAAACTGGGAAATACAGTCTATAGCTGGGCAGCCATTTGCCCATATGCCTGTTTAGTTTCCAAGGCTGCTCAAGCAAAATGCCATGAGATGAATTGGCTTAAACAATGCAAATGTGTTCGCTTATGGTTTTGAGGCTAAAAGAAAGTTCAAATCAAGGCAGCAAGGCAATGCTTCCTCCCCAAAGACTGGTGCTGGTTGCCAGTGATCCTGGGGTCTTTATCTTGTCACCATGGCCAGGCACATGACAGCATCTCCTGGTCTCTCCCTTCTCTTCTGGGTTCAGCTTCTTACCTCCTTTGGCTTTCTCTCTTTACCTGAATTTCATTGTCTTATAAAGGACTCCAGTTAAAGGATTAAGACCCATCCTGATTGAGGTGGGCCACATCTTAACTGAATAAAAGGTCCTACTCAAAATGGGTTCACACCCATAGGAATGAATAACAAGTTTTTCTGTGATACATATAGCTTCAAAACACCACACTCTAACCTCTGGAGCCCAAAAAGACAAGTTCTTTCCATATACGAAATATATTAATTCCATCACAATATCCCAGAAGCCTTAAGTCATTTTAGAAACAAAACTAAGTACAAAGGCTTATCACAATCAGTTATGAGTATGGTCTTTCCTGGGAACAATTCTCTTCTATATATAGACCTGTGAGACCTAGAAAACAAGTTATCTGCTTCCAATATACAATGGAGGAACAGGCATAGGATAAACATTCCCATTCCCATAGGGAGAAATTGGAAAGTAAACAGAGGTCACCGGTCCCAAACAGTTTTGAAACCTAGCAGGGCGTAACTCCCATTAGATCAAGATCTGAGAGTCATCAATGGACTGTTTTGTTTTCTAGGACTGATGAAACAGGAGTCCCATCCCTTTCAGCCATGCTCTCCCCAAACACGGGTAAAGGCTCCACCCTCTCTAAACATCTGGATGGAAGCCAGGCTCTCCCAGAACACCAGGGCATAGGCTCCCTTCTCTGAGAACACTGGGGCCTTCCACCCCTCTCCAAGCACTGTGGCAGACTCACCCTCTCCACACACATAGGTGGGTCTGTTCGCTTGGCCTGAAAAGATGGCTTTGGTCCAGACTTCAGCTTCCATGGTTTTTTGTTTTGTTTTGTTTTGTTTTTTAAAGGAGTTACTGGGGATTGAAACTGGTACCTCATACATGCAAAGCAGGTGCTCAACCACTGAACTATAACCGCTCCACCCATGGTTCTGCCCTTGAAGTGATTTTTCCTTCAGGTTGTCCCATCTCTATCTCTTTTAGTCCAGGCTGACAGTGATTCCATTCACACAGCTCTCACAAGACTTCTCAGTTTTGCATGTAGTACTCAGGAGTCCAAACCAGACAGTAGGACTTATACAGATCCTTCCTGGATCCTGACTTGCAGTGAAATGGCTGATGGGATCCATGTTCAGTTAAACCCTCACACAAAGCACTATTCTCTCAGAACTTGTTTTCCATGAAGCTCAGAATTTTCCAAACTATCAGTCTCTGGTTTCTTTTTTGCCAAGTTCAGTTCTCAGCTTATCCCTTTCTTCTCATGTTTTACTATAAGCTGCAAGGAGAAGCTAGGCCACACTTTCCACAGTTAGCTTGGAAATTGCAGCAGCTAAATATCCAAGTTCATTAGTCTCAAGTTCTACCTTCCATCCAACATCAGAACTCAATTTCACCAAGTTCTCTGCCACTTTTAAACAAGTATGGCCTTTCCTGCAGTTCCCAGTAACACATTCATCATTTTCTTCTAAGGCCTCATGGGAAGTACTCCCAGCATCCATATTTTAACCAACAGTCTTTTCAAAGCAATCTAGGCCTTTTCTATCAAGTACCTCAACAATTCTTCCAGCCTCTACCCCATTACCCAATTCCAAAGCCGTTTCTACATTGTTGGCATTTGCAACGGCAGCACCTCAGTCTCCTGGTACCAGAATCTGTTTTCGTTTCCTAGGCTGCTCAAAGAAAATACCATGAAATGAGCTGGGTTAAACAATGGGAATTTATTCATTCATGATTTTGAGGCAGGGAAAGTGTCCAAATCAAGGCATCATCAAGGTGATGCTTTCTTCCCAATGACTGTGGCATTGTAGGGCTAGTTGGTGGTGATCCTGGGTCCTTAGCTTGACACATGGCAAGGCACGTGTTAGCATCTCATGGTCTCTCCATTCGCTTCTGGGTTCTGCTTGCACCCTGTGGCTCTCCTCGTCTGAATTTCATTCTCTTGTAAAAAGACTCCGGTAATTCTACAAAGACCCTATCTGATTGACGTGGGCCACACCTTAACTGAACTAACCTCAACAAAAGTCCTTCTTAGAGAGGATTAAATATAAGAACAAGTTATTCTGGGGTACATACAATTTCAAACCACCACATGCCCATCTAAAATTCACATGATTCTATGGCCTAGAGGAACAGATTCACCATTCCCCAAGGGAGACCACCAAAAGTCCCAGCCAAGTACTGGATCCAACTCAAAGTCAGGCTCTCAAGATGGTGCCTAGTCACAACCACCAAGTCAGAATGAGGTTCTTGTAGTCTAGGACTTGTAAGTGAATGGTTATAAACAAGGTGTATAAACAAGTTTTAAGTCTCTTCCCATATAGTCATTCACTTTACAATGATAGAATAAGAACAAAAATACGTGATAAAAGTATTCCCCAAAGGGAAAGGAGAAAAGAACACACAAAAACCAATACACATGTCTATAGTGATACAATAAGTCTTTCAGGGCAGAAATTGTGAGGAATCCCTGCCCTGAAGTGAAGTGAATTTCTTCATTTGTCTTTACTTCTATACCCTGAGAGGCTCTTCCTTGTCCATCACCTTTCAGGGCCACAAGCAAAGTGATACTGGGGAGTAGGCTCCCTTGGTGGAGCCTTAGGAATAGAACCACCAAAGTCTTTTGTAGGCTTCTGGTTTTCTTTGGAATACAGTTTCTTCAAAACCTGAGTGGCTTCTAGAGAATAACCATCTTCCACCTAAAATCAACAACTGTTCCTGAAAACCATATAGGCAGTACCAAGACACTAAGCAAAGGCCTGCTTCCTGTCTTTTGGATGGGAAAATAATGCACTAAACATGTGACCCCAACTAGTTTCCTGAAACATACACTATAGAAGTCCTACCTATAGGTAACATACTATCAGTTTAAGTGGTAAAATGCATGATATGGCACTTTGTTACATGGTTCTAAAATATAGTCTCTTCCATTTTAATTGCTTTTCTCACATGGCCTCCTTATCTACATTTCCAGCATGTTCAACTTTTGAGACTCATGGTACAAAACCTGGCAAAAGTAGTACTAACTATGGAAAGTAGTAGAAATGCTTCCAGAAAAGCACATGATTACAGAGAGTGACTCACACAAAGGAAGACCCTGGGATGCCTCCCTCAGCACCCCTGCATCCAGAACATATATTCCCTTTCTGAGACTCAAATTTCTCCATCCACTTACACATGACTAGGCTCTATCAACTACATTTAGGTTGTAACTTGGGACTTTAAGAAAAATGTATGGGAAGTGTTTGAATTGAGGATAAAAGGTTTCCCTAGATAAGTATTAGTTTATATAGGGATGTAGAAAGTCATACATTCTATGAAGTTGGTGTATTAGAAGCCAAGAAGAGTTACAAGAAAGTGAAGTAGAGTGATGTTCTATGGACATATCTACATTTGCTTCTGGTCAATTCCATGTGGCCGTGACCACCCCCAAAGATATCTTCTGGTCATAGTTCTTAAACACAGAATCCCCTTCAGTACCTTGTCTTCATTATTAAGTGCCTCCTACCTTCTTCAATTTAATGGCATTATAATGGGCCTTCTGAATACAAGAGGCTAGGGTTTCTATAGGGGACTGTATTGGTCAGCCAAAGGGGTGCTGATGCAAAGAACCAGAAATCTGTTGGCTTTTATGAAGGGTATTTATTTGGGGTAGAAGCTTACAGTCACAAGGCCATAAAGTATAAGTTACTTCCCTCACCAAAGTCTGTTGCATGTGTTGGAACAAGATGGCTGCAGGTCTCTGTGAGGGTTCAGCCTTCCTCTTTCCCCTAAGGCTCCGTGGTCCCAGCTTCTTCTGATCTCAGCTTAAGCTGGCATAAGGCTTTCTCTCTCTCCCTGTGGCTCGATTCTTTCCGGGCTCAGCAGCTCTGTTCTCTCCACAAGGTCAGCTGTAGACTATCAGGCTCTCTTCCCGGGGTCTCTTCCTTCATATCTGCTTCTGTGTTCTTCTTCTCTGTGTATTTACTTCCCAGGGCTCCAGCATCGAAACTCAAACTCTCCCCTCTGCCATGTCATTTTCTCAGTGAGTCTCCGCCCACCAAGGGGGCAGGGACTCAACATCCTACAGATCTGACCAAATCAAAAGCCCCAATATTAATTTAATCCGGTAAAAGTAAAACCTCTGAATCTAGTACAATCTAATATGAGGAACAGACCAGTTTACAAACATAATGCAATATCTATTTTTTTTTTTTAAGATTTTTATTTATTCATTTATCCCGCCCCCCCCCCCTTTGCTGCTTGTGTTCGCTGGGTCAGCTAACCGCGCCGTGTGGGCGGGCTTGCCTTCACCAGGAGGCCCCGGGAACCGAACCCGGGGCCTCCCATATGGTAAACGGGAGCCCTACTGATTGAGCCACAGCCGCTTCCCATATCTATTTTTGGAATTTGTAAATACCAAACTGCCACAGGGAGTTACAGTAAGAGGAATTAAAATATATATTTAGTGAAAACCAAGTCTGCATAGGCAGAGTGAATACTTACTGATTGGCAATGTAAAGCCATTTTAGAAAAAAGGTTATTTCAGTAGAGTTGTGTGAAATATTTAAAGACTGGGTTCATTCTGCTCTAGTTCCGTGAGCATTTATTTCACCTAACAGTCCACACGCTATTCACCTCTGAATCTATTGATCAGATTCTATCACAGAAACCTCCATCCTGGCCATCTCTCCTCAGGACTTTCTGCTGTCATGTTGTAACTTTCTCCAATCCTAACAGAGATGTGCTGTGTGTGAGTGTGAGAGAGGCTGTGTGTGTAGGTTTTTACCTAAGCAAGCTAAAATCCTGGGCAGTCTGGTTCACTGAATACTTAAGATTCAAAGAGGCAAAAATGGCCACTTCTGGTCAACCAAGATGGTGGTGGTAGGATGGTCCAGGGTGGCATTCCCCCACATAATCTTTAAACAACTAGTAATCTATCAGAGCCATATAGCTCAAACACCAGAAAACAGGTGAAGGTTTGCAGTAACTAGATGAGTTTTAAAAAATTAAAAAAAAAAGGGAAACGGATGTGGCTCAAGAGGTTCGGCGTCCGTCTACCATATGGAGAGACCGGGGTTCGATCCCCGGTACCTCCCGGTAAAAAAAAAAAAGAAAAAATAAATTAAAAAAAATAAAAAATCAAGAAAATGCAGCTTTAGAAGTGATAGAAAAAGCTTGTGGTTCCCTCTACCTGGCTATTGGGAGCCAGCCTGTCCTTCCATAGTAGGTCCCTGGCTCTGTTCCAAAGGGAATGGAGGAATCCCTATGCACATACTAGGGTACTTGTATGTTGGTGCCAATCTATTGTGTGGAAGCCTGAAAAACCACCAGGAAATCTGTCTTGAGCTCATCCTCCCAGAATTTGCCCTGCAAATAGAAGCAGCTTGCAGACAGCAAAGAAACAACCTGAGGTAACCTGAGGCAAGGGATCAGCTGCTAAAAGATATACAATAGAGCTCCCAGGAAGGGAAGTCTATTTCATAGGGAGTAGAGGGGGCGTCCAAATTCCTGCAAACAGGGGAATTCTTAAAATCATGAGAAAGCACAAGCCCAGAGTTCTACAGACACTGAGAGAACCCTGGACTTTGTTTTTACCATGGGCTGATCATCTTGATGGGAAGACTAAACTCTGAAGGAGAGCACCAACAAAAACAGAGCCACTTTACAAAGACTGTGAAAGCTGTCCACTGGTAACCTATAATCTAGATTCTAAGTTTTGCTTATTCTAATTATTTCATATAAGATCATACAATATTTGTCCCTTTGTGTCTGGCTTATTTTACTCAACATGATGTCTTCGAGGTTCATCCATGTTGTTGCATGTATCAGAAATTGACTCCTTTTTAGAGCTGAATAATATTCCATGTGTATACTATTTTGCTTATGTATTCAGTTGTACACTTGGTCTGCTTCCCTCTTTTGACAATTGTGCTATGCACAGCATACAAGTCTGCTCAAATCCCTGCTTTTAATTCTTTTGGATATATATCCAGAAGTGGGATTGCTGGGTCATATGGTAATTCTATACTTAACTTTCTGAGGAATAGCCAAACTGTTTTCCACTGTGGCTGTACCATTTTACATTGCTACCAGCAACGAATGAGTTCCTATTTCTCCACATCCTCTCCAACACTTGTAATATTTTTTTTTTAAAGTAGTAGACATTCTAGCAGGTATGAAATGGTATCTCATGGTTTTGATTTGCATTTCCCTAATGGCTAATGATGTTGAGCATCTTTCCATGTGCTTATTGGCTATTGGTATATCTTCTTTGGAGAAATGTCTATTCAAGTCTTTTGCCCATTTTTGTAATTGAGCTGTCTGCCTTTTTCTTGAGTTGTAGGATTTCTTTATATAGTCTTGATATTAAACCCTTATCAGATATGTAGTTTCCAAATATTTTCTCCTGTTGCTTAGGTGGTTGTTTTACTTTCATGATAAAGTCCTCTGAGGCACAAAAGTGTAATTCTGATGAGGTCCTATTTAACTGTTTTTCCTTTTGTTGCTTGTGCTTTGGGTGTAAATTCTAAGAAACGATTGCCTAACAAAGTCCTAAAGATGCTTGCCTACATTTTCTTCTGTAAGTTTTATAGTTCTGGCTCTTTTATTTAGGTCTTTGATCCACTGGGGTTTATTTTTGTATATAATATGAGTAACTGGTTTGTTTGTTAGCTCCTGGCACTCAAGAAATTCTGTCATTGCTATCTGGATACAAACTTAGACAGCTCAGGGACTAAATCCTAGAGTTAACACTTAAAATATTAAAATTTACAATTGCAACAAGATTATAAGAGAAAGAAAGAAACAGGAGCAACTTAAACCATCAGAGACCAGATTTTGGACCTACTGTAAAAATCTAACAATATTAGGAAAACAGTGAATAAACAATATGAAAATTTCAAAACGATATATAAATTTAAAGTTGTTTTTTTTTTTTAAGATTTATTTTATTTATTTATCCCCACCCCCTCGTTGTTTGAACTTCCTGTGTCTGTTTGTCTTCCTTGTTGCTTTAGAAGGCACTAGGAACTGAATCCAGGACCTCCGATGTGGGATGGAGGCACCTAATCACTTGCGCCACCTCCATTCCCTGCTTCGTTGTATCTCTTATTGTGTTTTTCTTCTTGCGTCTCTTGTTATGTCATCTTGTTGCATCAGCTTGCTGTGCCTGCCCGTCGTGCCAACTTGCTGTCTTCTTTAGGAGGCACCAGAACCGAACCAGGGACCTCCCACGTGATAGGCGGGAGCCTAGTCACTTGAGCCACATCCGCTTCCCAGATATATAAATTTTTAAGAAGGAACCAAACAAGTGCTGGAGTTGAAGACCACAATAACTGAAATGAAAGTCCTTAGAAGATTTGAATAGCAGATGATTTGAATAGCAGATTGGAGCTTGCAGAAGAATATGTGCATTTGAAAACAATACAGTTGAAGTGATTCAGACTGAGGAGAAGAAAAAAAAAAAAAATAAGCAGAGCCTAAGAGAACTGTGGGGCACCATAAAATATACCAATATGCGTATTATGGGAGTCCTACAAAGAGAAAGGGGCAGAAGGGATATCCAAAACATGGCAGAAAACTTTCCAAGTCTAACAAGACATGAAACTACACATACAAGAAATCCAACAAATCCCAGACAGGATAAACTTGAGGACAGCCTCACCCAGACATGTAGTAGTAAAGATGTCCAATTACAAGGACAAGGAGAGTTTCTCAAAGTTGCACAAGAAAAGTAACATGTACAAGGGAGTCCTAATAAGATTAAGTGCCAAATTCTCGTCAGAAACCATGGAGGCAAGAAAGCAGTGGGACAAAATAAAGTGCTGAAAGTTTCCAACTATAATTTTATACCTGGAGAGACCGTCTTTCAAGATAAGGAACAGATTAAGACATTCCCAGATAAACAAATGCTGAGGGAGAGTTCACCACTATTAGACCTGCCCTACAAACAATGCTACAGTGAGTTCTTCAGACCGAAAGGAAAGGATGCTAGACAGTGGATCAAAGCAGCATAAAGAAATAAAGACCTCTGAAAAGGTAAGCATATGGGTAATTATAAGTACCAGTACTACCATATTGTTTTTTGTGTTTTTTTGTGTTTTTTTTTTTTTGTATTAATTCCATTTTTTACTCTATACATGTTCTATAATGCAAATGGATAAAAAGAAATGATAAGTCTATGGTTCTGGACATACAGTGTATAAAGATATCACTTTTAACAAGTACAACAAAAAGAAGGGGGGACCAAGGAGTGTAGGAACAGTGTATGTGTATGCCATTAAAGTTAAGCTGGTATCAAATCAAACATGATTGTTAGACTTAAGAAGATAAATTTAAGTGCCAGGGTAGCCACAAAGAAAACTGAAAAATATATACAGAAGGAAATGAGAAGGGACTCAATAGTACACTACAAAATGTTACACTACAAAAACATTAAAGTAGGCTTAATGGAAGAATTGAAGGACAAAAAAAGGCATAAGACTTAAAGACTGAACAGCAAAATGGCAGAAGAAAGTCCTGCATTATCAGTAGTTACTTTATTTATTTATTTATTTTTAAAGATTTTATTTATTTATTCATTTATCCCCCCCTTGCTGCTTGTGCTCGCTGGGTCAGCTAACCACGCCGTGCGGGCGGGCTTGCCTTCACCAAGAGGCCCCGGGTACCGAACCCGGGGCCTCCCATATGGTAAACGGGAGCCCTACTGATTGAGCCACAGCCGCTTCCCCAGTAGTTACTTTAAATGTAAATGGATTTGATAATGCAATAACAGATACAGGCCATTATACGTTTTGTCAAAAACCTATAAAATTGTACAGTGCAAAGTGTAAACCATAAACTATAGATGATAGTTAGTTGCAGTGCTTCAATATTTGTTCATCAATTGTAAAAAAGTGTACCACACTAATTACAGATGTCATTAATAGGGGAAAATATGAGAGGAGGTGGGGCATATGGGAATCCCCTATATTTTCTACATAACTTTTCCATAATATAAGAACTATGATTACAGGTGAGAAAGAACATGAATACAGATTTGTTGTTCCATATGATACATGGTGCCAGGATTATTTATGGGAACAGACTACTTAGGGTTGGTGAGTCTGGAAGATTTGGGACATTGGCCAGCAAGTCCATATATGCAAAGATACAAGGATATTTATGACAACATTCTTTACAATGGCATAATATGGGGTGACTAAATATCAATATGAGATTTGTTTAATAAATTATAGTATATATATATATATATAGTACATAAAAAATAAAAAATGTAAATGGATTAAACACTAGTCAAAAGGCAGAGATTGACAGAATAGATTAAGATGTTCTATATTAAGTGGATTGAACTCTCCAAACAAAAGGCTTAGATTGGCAAAATGGATAAAAAAGCATGACCCAACCATATGCTGTTTACAAGAGACTCAACTTAAATTCAAAGACGCAAGTAGGTTGAAAGTGAAAGGTTGGGAAAAAAATATACCAAGAAAATAGTAACCAAAAGAGAGTTGGAGTAGCTATACTACTATCAGATAAAATAGACTAAGTAAAAAACTGTTACTAGGGATACACTGATAAAGAGGTTAATTCAACAAGACAGTTATAAATATATACACCTAATAGTAGAGCTGAGAGCAAATATTGACAGATTTGATGGGAAAAATAGATGGTTCTACGTTAATAAGGAAACTTCAATATATCACTTTCAATAATGGATAGGACATCTAGACAAAAGAATAAGGAAAGAGAACACTTGAATACTCTAAACCAGCTGAACCTAATAGACTTAGAGAACATTTCAACCAAAAGCAGAATACACACATTGGTATCCTCCAGGATAGACCACATGTTAGGTTACAAACAAGTCTTAAATTCAAAACTATTGAAGTCATACAACTTATCTTCTCCCACAAGAGGATGTTGCTTTAAAAAAAAAAAAAAATCAGAGGGAGAAATAGGAAATCCAAAACTATGTGAAAACTAAACAATACACTCTTAACCCATGAGTCAAAGAAATCACAAGAGAAATCAGGAAATATCTTGAGGTAAATACCAAAATACAACATACCAAAACATATGGGATTCAGCAAAGGCAGCTAAAGGAGGGAAACTTATAGCTCTAAATGTTTACATTAAAAGAATAATGATCTCAAATCAGAGACCTAACCTCATAACTGGAGGAATTAAGGGGGGTGGGGGGAAGAGCAAACTAAACCCATAGCAAGCAGAAGGAAGGAAATAAAAATTAGAGTGGAAATAATTGAAATGAAGAAAAACAATTAGAGAATCAATGACGCCAAAGTTTGGTTCTTTAAGATCAATTTTTAAAAAAAAATCAACAAACCTTTAGCAAGACTGAGAAAATAAAAAGGACAATACTAAAATAACTTAAAAGGGGAACATTACTACCAACCCCACAAAAATTAAGAGGGCTATAAGCAGATACTATCAACAGCCGGGTGTCAGATTAGATAACCTAGATGAAATGGACAAATTCCTAGAAATACAACCTATACTGACTCAATAAATAGATCAAATCAAATAACTTGAAAAGATTGAGTCAGTAATCAAAACCCTCCCAGTGAAAAGCCTAAGACCAGATGTCTTCATTGATTATTCCTACTGAATATTCCAAGAAGAATTAACACCAACCCTCTCATCCTTTTCCAAAACACTGAAGAAGAAATCCTTCCAAACTTATTCTATGATCTGTTACCAAACATCACCCTAATAAAGTCAGATAAAGATACCACAGAAAAGAAAGTTACAGACCAATCTCTTATGAACATAGATACAAAAAACTTCAAAATACTATCAAACTGAATCCAATGACACATTAAAAGAATCATATACCATGATCATGTGTGATTTTTCATAGGTATGCAAGGGTGGGTCAACAGAAAAAAAAAATCAGTTGACATACACCACATTAATAGAATAAATGAAAGACACATGATCTCAATTGATGCTGAAAAGGCATTTGACAAAAACCCTTCTTGATAAAATGGGTTAAAAAACTAGAAAAGAAGGAAACTTCCTCAACATGAAAAACTCAACACTATCATCATCCTTAATTGTGAAAGCTTTCCCTCTAAGATCAGGAACATGACAGTGAGCTTTGTCACCACTGTTATTCAGCATTGTACTGGAAGTTCTAGCCAGGTCAATTAGGCAAGAAATAAAAGGCATCCAAATTGCAAAATAATGTCTTATTTGCAGAATGAATGATCTTATATTTAGAAAACCTTGAAAAATCCACAAAGCTACTAGAGGTAAAACAAGTTCAAAGTGGCAGGGTAAAAGATCAACATCCAAAATTAGTAGTGTTTCTATATGAACGATCTGAAGATGAAGAAAAGTTTCATTTGTAATAGCTAAGGAATAAAATACCTAGTAGTCAAGTTAACCAGGAATGTAAAGGAGTTATACATGGAAAACTATAAACATTGCTGAAAGAAATCAAAGAAGGCCATTCCATACTCATGAACTGGAAGATTAATATTGTTAAGATGTCAATTGTACCCAAAGCACTTTTCAAATTCAATGCAATTCCAACAAAAATTCCAACAGCCTTTTTTCCAGAAATGGAAAAGCTAATCATCAAGTTCATATGGAAGGATACATAAGGAGCCCCAAATAGCCAAAAACATCTTTTAAAAAGAACAAAGTTGGAAGACTCACTTTGAATCTAAAACTTATTACAAAGCTATAGTAATAAAAACAGTGTGGTGCTGGCACAAGGGCAGACATGTATAACAATGGAATCAAGCTGAGAGTTCAGAAATCAACCCTCATGTTTCTGACCAATTGATCTTTGACAAAGGTGCGAAGTCCACTCAATTGGGAAAGAGTAGTCTTTTCAACAAATAGTGCTAAGAAAGCTGGATATCCACATGCAAAATAATGAAGGGTGATCCCTACCTCACACCATATACAAAAATTAACTTAATAGATCAAAGATCCAAAACTATAAAACTCTTAAAACAAGCATCTTCAGGATCTTGTATTTGGCAATGATTTTTTAGACTTTATACCAAAAGCATGAACAAAAAGAGAAAAATATAAAGGGGGCTTCAAAATTTAAGACTGTATATAGAGGAATTTATCATGAAACTAAAAAGACAACTTACAGGATGGGAGAAAGTATTTGGAAACCACATATCCAGTAAGGATTTAATCCAGACTAAAATAGTCCTGCAACTCAAAAAGATAACCCAATTAAAAATGGACAAAGGGTTGGGCGTCTGTGGCTCAAATGGTTGGGCGTCCGTCTGCCATATGGAGGGACCTGGGTTCGATCCCTGGGACCTCCCGGTAAAAAAAAAAAAAAAATGGACAAAGGACTTAGACATTTCTCCTAATAAGATATACAAATGACCAATAAGCACATGAAGATGCTCAACATCATAAGCCATTAAGGAAAGGAAAGTCAAAACCACAGTGAGTACCATTTCATACCCACTAGTATGGCTATTTAAAAAGTGGAAAGTTATAAGTGTCACAGAGAATGTGGAGAAATAGGAACATTCATTCATCGTTAGTGGGAATGTAAAGTGGTACAACCACAGTAGAAAACAGATTAGCAGTTTCTCAGAAAAGAATGGGAATGCCAGAGGACCTGGCAATCCCATATCAGGTATATACCCAAAAGACATGAAAGCAGGGACCTGAACAGATATTTTCACACTAATTATCAGTGGCATTATTCACAATTGCCAAAAGGTGGAAGCAACCTAAGTGTCCATCGACAAGTGAATGGATAAACAATGCTTTTTTTGTATGTACATACAAAGGAGTATTATTCAGCTTGTATTAGCCGAAGGGGTGCTTATACAAAGTACCAGAAATCTGTTGGCATTTATAAAGGGTACTTATTTGGAATAGAAGCTTACAGTCACAAGGCCCTAAAGAGTCCAACTCTTTGAATACCTTTGAATTTAAATCAATCAAAGGGTATCATGCATGCCCAGAGGAACAGACCAGTTTACAAACATAATCTGTTTCTCTTTTTGGAATTCATAAATAATATCAAACTGCTACAGTTGGCTTAACAGGAATTTCTGGGCTCAGTTTCAGAAGCCAGAAGGCTTGCTTACCCCTAAGGTCAGTATCTTCTAGCTGGTCAGCAATCTTTGGGGGTTCCGTGGCTTTTGTTATATGGCAGTACACATGGCAACATCTTTCTCTTCTGGGTTCCATTGGCTTCTAGCTCCTGCCTGCTTCCTGAGTTTCTCTTTCCAGATCCAGTTTCCTTTCCTTATAAGGATTTCAGCCATATTGGATTAAGGTCCACCCCATTCATTTTGGGCACACCTTAATGAATAACATCTTCAGCGATCTTTAGACCATGGGTTGGGACCTGAACATGCCTTTTGTGGGGGACATGATTCAGTCCCCAACAGCCTTTTTTCCCCTCCTATCCTACCACCTAGAAATTGCCTGGGACTTTGACTTCAAGCATGTGTGTTTGAGGTCATCTAGACTTAGAATAGTCAAGACCCAAGGTAAACAAATAAATGAATGAACAAACGAACTTGGGGACAGAGTTCCTAAAGGTTCAGAAAAGTTTTTGAAAGAATATTGGCAGATGGGAAGAGGATATTAGCATAGCAGAACTGTAAAATTCAGTAACTAGGGAATCCAGAATGATAAAAAACCTTATGCCAGCTGAGATCAAAAGAAGCTGGGACCATGGAGCCTTAAGAGGAAGAAGGAAGACATCACCCGCCATCTTGCCTCAACCCGTGACAATAGACTTTGGGTGAGAAAGTACCTCTTATGGTACCTTGAGTTGGATTCTTTAAGGCCTGGTAAGTATAAGCTTCTACCCCAAATAAATACCTTTATAAAAGCCAGCAGAGTTTTGGTACTTTGCATCAGCACCCCTTTGGCTAATACAAATGTGGTCGAGTGAGAGCATGCCAGTTCTAGACGTAGGCTTCTTCGTCTTTTGGAGCACTAAATCACCTACGCAGTGGTGAAGACTATGTAGAAAGGCCCCGAGACTACCCAGGGGGAGAGGTGGGCCCAGCTGAGCGCAGCCTGCCAGCCATTACCACAGGTTACCAGATACGTGATTGAAGTTATCTAGGACCATCCAGACCAACCAAGCCACTGGGTCAATTTATAGCCATTATCACATGAAGCAAAAGAATTGTTCTAAATCCTGCCTTAATTCATGACAGAATCATAAAATAATTTTAAGGTAGTAAGCTTTGGGATATTATCGACAACTAGAACCCCTGACCAATAAAACATCTTAATAGATAATAGGCAAAGATCTTGTACAGATCATTTAAAATAGGGGAAACAGACTTAAGATATATGGAGAAAAGTGTCCAGCTTCATAATCAGAGAAATGTAAATTAAAAACAAAACCAAGATGAAACACATGTCAAATTGAGGAAGGTTTATTAAAATATTGGCAAGGTTGTGGTAAAGTGGTATTCTTATATATTCTTTAAGAAAATAAGTCTTTTTGAAGATTTCTTGCAACAGGTTTCAGCAGCCTTAGATTTTTATATACATATATATTCTCAACTAATGCTACTTCTAGGAATTTATCCTACTAGGGAAATCAGATATGTGTAATGCTTTATAGATATGATCCCTAAGATATAGTTGTTTTTTTTTTGTTTTGTTTTGTTTTTTAACTGGGAGATCCCGGGGATCGAACCCAGGTCCCTCCATATGGCAGAGGGAAGCCCAACCAATGAGCCACATCCACTCCCCTCTAAGATATAATTAACCAGAATGAAAAAATGGGCAATTGAGATGTCCAAAAATATAGGAATTATATTGTGTTAAATTATGCCAACATTAGAATTTTTTTGAAGAATTTCATGGGATAATTAAATTTTGTTTGCTTTTTCATTCAAAACCTTTTCTGAATTTGAAAATTTAATGGCATCATTTATTTAAGTTAGGTATTCTGATTGCATATATCTTAGAGCTCTTAAAAACCTGCTTCTCAGGAACAACCTGGTTTCTTTAAGAAAAACCACTAGAAAAAGTGGCAGAGGGAATAATATATATTCAAACAACTTAATTCAAATTTTTTGAAAGTTAGACAATTGAGGAAGTTTAAATAATGGCTAGATATTTGATCATGAATCTTTTTAAGATTTTTTTTTTTTTTTTTTAATTTATCCCTTGACTGTATCTAATCAAAAGTTCCCATCTCCAATAGGCTTACATGCACAGGAATGGATTAGCTTTAAGAACAGGATTTTCTGGGATCCAGTCAACTTCAAACCCTCACAGCTAGGAAAGTCTATCACTTCTTCCAAAGACATTTCCCAGAAAGGAAGCTATATTTAGCTGGATTCTGCCAGGGAAGTTGGATGATCAAAGAAAAGGAGTTAGAATGTCCCTGAATAAGGATCGGTCAGAACCAGTGCCCCAAACTGACAAAGAAGGGGGTACGGGGTGGGAAAACATTTGAGTACCTACCAAGTGCTTTATCTTTGCTTTCCTCTTCAATTCCAGGTGCTGGTGCCTGAGCTTTTTAAAAACTATTTTCTGAAATATTGAAAAATAGTGTGATACATTTGAGAAGATGCCAGTTTAATGTTGTGCTAGCTTGGGATTTCATCAAAAGTGAGCATAACAATCTGCTAGTTCTAACTCTTAAGGCATTTGCTTCAGGATTTGTTTACAAGAGCCAGTGATTCCTGGTGTACCTTAACTTTATTTGGTATGTGACTTAGTTTTGATGGAGTTGGCCCAATTTGGGGAAATCAGAGGGTAGGATTTAAGTATTGTCCTGAAAGCTAAGTAGACAAGATACAGTTTTATCTTCAAGAAGTATTTGAAACATCTAAGGACTAATAGGTTGGAACAGAACCAACCTACTAGGAGAAGGTGGGAGAAGGTCCCAAGTTTGGACAGAGTTGGCCTTTAAGAGAACTTTAATAGGAAGCTGAGAGGGCTGGGAAAACTCACTTTGGCTAACCAGGAAGTTGGACATTAATGTCAATAGCCAACATTTACTCAGTATTTATTAGGTATGCAGTCTCTAGATTTATATGCAGAATCTCATTTAATCCTCACAGCACTTGACGAGCTGGTACCATTATAACTCATTTTACAGAGGGGGAAATAGACTTCAAATGTAAAGTATTGTAAAGGAATCAGTGAATCAGAATGTAACTGGCCTATATGCTGAAGGTATGACTATCATACCTTGCTGGCTAAACTTGTAGGCTCAGAGGTGACTGACATACAGGCAGGATGAAAACCCTCTGGCCAGAACATCCAAAAAGAATAAATGCCACTGAGCTACCCCCTTAGTGGTTGGAGGCAGAGGCTGTATTACACAGTGGACTTTAACTCTATAGTATTTATGATACACAGGAGGAAAATGCAACTATGAACCACTTATGCAGCTTAAGTACTTATTTTTCTTCATTTGAGTATGTGCGTACTGATTTTCTGAGATTTACACTGAATGAATGAATACAGCAAGCAGCAGCCTCTACCCCCCAGCCACCCAATTCTTTGCCCCACTGTTGCCATTTTCTTGGTGCCCAACACTTTTAACATAAATGATACCATACTGTGGTAGGCAGAACACCACCCCCCAAAGATGTGCACATCCCAATCCCAGGCACCAGGAAATGTTACTCTGCATGGCAGAAGTGGCTTTGCAGAGGTGATTAAGTTTCAGGACTTTGAGAAGAGCATCCTTGATTATCTGGGTGGGTCCAGTCTATTCACATGAGTCCCTAAAAGCAGAAACCGTTTCCAGCCTGTGGTCAGAGTGTTGTGACTACAGACTGTTCAGAGATGCAAGCTCACTGGCTTGGAAGGTAGAGGAAGGGATGCAAATGGATTTAAAATCCAATCAAGGGGGGAGCAGATGTAGCTTAAGTGGTTGAGTACCTGCTTCCCAAATACAAGGTCCTGGGTTCAATCCCTAGTACCTTCTTTTAAAAATCCAATCAAGGAGTTCCGAGAAGATGGTATCAGAGTAGGCAGGCAGGGCTCAACTCTCTCGCAAAAACAATGGAGAAAAAGCCAAAAGCTATCCAAGGAACCTGCTTTGAGGGTCAACAGACCAGGACAGTGCTACACAACTCCCAGGAGGGCGAGGGACAGAAAGATGAAGAACAGGAAACAACAAACCGGAGTTACCAAACCCCGGCAATAGGGAAGGGCTCCCATCCCCTGCACCCAAGACAGTAAGCTGGGCTAAGACCCCTGGCTCACTGTAGCTGACAGAGGGGAGCAGATGACTTCCTCTCCGCCATCTGTTACAAGGGAAAAGGGAGGGGAAGTCAAGGGGCTTCTCTTCAGTGAATTTGGCCAACATAGTAGGGGGTACTGGCATAAACACTAAGTCCACACTATACTGTGTATTATTTAATAAATATATCACACCCGTACCAACATGTCCCCACAAGAATTTTTTTTTTTTTTTTTAATTTAATTCAAGCTCATGAACCCCCTGAACTCTTTCTACAGGCCCCTGGTTAAGAACCCTTGCTTTAAAGCATATTGCTTAGTGGTAAAAACAGCCAAATCGAGAACTCTGAAATAGACCCTCACATCTACAGTCAAGTGATTTTTGACAAGGAGGTAAAGCCCTCCCAGCTGGGCCAGAACAGTCTATTCAACAAATGTTGCTGGGAGAACTGGATAGCCATATCCAAAATAAAGAAAGAAGACCCCTGTCTCACACCTTATACAAAAGTTAACTCTAAATGGATCAAGAACACCTTCAAGATCTTGTGGTAGGCACTAAGTATGGGCAACAAAAGAAAAAAAAATAGATAAATGGGACCTCAAAATTAAACACTGTTGCACCTAGAGGACTTTGTCAAAAGGGTGAAAAGGCAGCCAACTCAATGGGAGAAAATATTTGGCAATCACATATCCAATAAGGGTTTAATATCTATGATATATAAAAAGATCATACTATCCAATTAAAAAATGGGCAAAAGACTTGAAAAAACAATTGTCCAAAGAAGAAATACAAATGGTGAAGAAACCTGAAAGTGTTTAACATCACTAGTGTTTAAAACTACAATGATGGGGTTGGATGTGGCTCAACTGTTTGGGCGTCCGTCTCCCATATGGAGGGACCTGGGTTCGATCCCTGGGACCTCCCGGTAAAAAAAAAAAAAAAAAAAAAAACTACAATGAGATATCATGTCACACTTATTAGACTTGCCCGCTATTAAAAAGTCAGAAAACCGTAAATGTTGGAGACGATGTGGAGAGATAGAAACGCTTATTTACCATTGCAGAATGGTACAGCCTCTGTGGAGGTTCCGTTTAGCAGTTCCTAAGGAAGTTGAATATAGACTTGCCGAGTGACTCTGCAATACCATTACTAGGTATATCCCAGAAGAACCAAGAGCAGCGACACAAGCACACATCTGCACACTGATGTTCACGGCGGCATTATTCACGAGTGCCAAAAATTGGAAACAATCCAGGTGTCCAACATAGTGAAACCTCGTGTAAAATACAAATATGGGTGATATTGCATATAAAGACTTGATACAAAATATAAATACAAATAAACTAGAGATGGAAACAATAGCAGCTATGTATAGCAGGAGAATCAGAGAGATTGAGAGGTGGAGTTAGTTTTGTTTTTTATTATTGAAATAATGAAAATGCTCTAAAAATGATTAAAGTGTTGAATGCACAACAATCGAATACCATTGACTGTATACTTTGAATGGATTTATGCTTTATTAGTGTGTATCAATAAAATGATTTGTTAAAAAATCCAATCGAGAGTTTCCATTTCAAATCAGCACTATCCAAAAGAACGGGAGCCGCAAGAGCAAGCACATGTCATTTTAAATTTTCTAATAATCATGTTAAAGTTTTAAAAGGTAAAATAAATTTTAACCCAATATAACCATAGTGTCATTGACATGTAGTTTGTTAAAATAGTAATACATACATACATTTTTTTATATATATATAAATATATATAAACTAAGTGAAATTTTACAGTTATGGCACATCTTAATTTGAACTAGCCACATTTCAATACAGTTTATCACTCTTGCATCTTTGTCAACCTTGGAAAACAGATTTGAGAACAAGCAGTGGCATGGGGCCCAAGGACAGGGCTCAGGACACTTGGACCACACTTCCCAGCTCAGGCAGCTTCAGCCTGATGGGTACCAAGGACCCCCAGCCCAGCACAGGAGCAGCTGATTCCCTTGGGGGCCTGGAGCACAGCCGTGCAGACCTCAAATGCTGCATACCACATATGCAGGGAGATCCTTCTTCCAAGTCAGTGGCATTTACAAGCAGCACCCTCCTGCCTGGGTCACTCCGAATATTATGACCAGAAGCCAGTTCCAGGCTGCCAAAGGGATAGGCACCCCTCCCTGCCTGGCCAAGCCCAGCTAGGATGCCCGATGACCAGGTCCTCAGCCCACAGGCTCTGACCATGAGGAGAGGACCGTGATAGCCAAGCTAAGTGAGGGCTCTCCGAGCACCATTTCCTGACACTAAACCATTTTGTGTCCGCCACTGAGGAGGGGTTAGGAGGTGGGGGTGGTAAAGAACTGGGAACAGAGAAAAAGGGAGTTACCAAGTTGTTTGTTCACTTCATTTGACTCAGGAACCTGACCTTAATCTTGCTTGCAGAGAGACAATGGGCTCCATCCTGCCTGGGCCTGCCCTCAGTGACCCAGTTGCTCTTAGAACCCAATGTTGTCAACAGTGCTTCCTTTAAGGTGAGGCTTAGCTTCCATCCCTGCCTACGTTGTCACCTGCCTCCACCAAATACATACTGGCAGGGTTACAACCGAGCCGAGCATAGCTCCTATTATCCAGAACCTAAGTGGCTGGAAGCAAGTGAATTTCTTAGGTGAGTGTTTCGTCTCCCCTTGCTAGAGAATTTAACAGCAAACATTTATCTATGTTTACCATTTGCCAGTACTACTTGAAGCACTTTTAGTTAGATTAATTCATTCAGCCCTTACAGCAACAAGGGCTAGGTACTGTAATCATCCCCATTTTACAGAAGAAACTGAGGCACTGAGCAATTGAGAACAGCACCCAAGACCACAAAGCTTGTAAGCTGCACAGCTGGGAGCAGCTCCACAGGGGCAGGGAGCTTTCCCAGGCTGCTGGTTCCTGGACGTGCCTAGTGTAGCAGGTGCTCGCAAATTCCCTGGATGGATAGAGATAGATAAGTGGTCATGGACCAGGTGACAATGGCCTTTGGGAGGAGGTAGACCCTCAACATACCACATTGCTGGCAAAAGCTTTGGCTCTTACTCTAATGATTTAGGAAATACAAATGGATAGTAGCCCCACTAAATGTGAGCAAAATCTATTTTTAAAAATTAAAAAAAAACCCACCAGGACCCATTGTGATTCTGCATACAGTGCGCATTAGAGCTGCATACTAGGCTGCTTAAACCTAGGCACCAGGTTACGGGAGCTTCACCGTCACACCAGGTAGCAGGCTTCTTTCAGTGGATAGATCCACCAGCCACATCACATGGCATCGAGTGGGTTCTCCTTTAATTCATTCTTTCTCAGCCTTCAGGAATTTATCAACATTTTCTAACTCCCAGCCATTCCTTTTCTTAGGTTTGCTCATGGATTCAAGTCCTTTGAGTCACTGTACTAGATACCAGTGAAGTATACGTGAGGTGGGAATCCTTCACTGATAACTTAGTTTCCTGTGGCCACTATAAAAAAGTACCATAAACTTAGTGGTTCAAAACAAATTTATTACCTTACATTCTCTGGAGGGCAAAAGGCCTAAAATCAAGCTGTTGTTGGTACGGCCGCCCTCCTTCTGTAGGCTGTAGGGGAGAATCTGTTTCCTTGCCTTTCCCCAACTTCCAGAGGCCATCTGTATTCTTTCTAGTGGCCCCTTCATCTTCAAAGCCAGAAGTGTAGCATCCTCAAATATCTGACCTCTGCTTTCATTGTCAAGTCTCCTTGACCTTGACCCCCTCCCTCCCTATTATAGACTTGTAATTTTCTCCAGCCTACCTAGATAAACCAAAAATAATCTCCCTGTCTCAAGATCCCTAATCACAATTGCAAAGTCCCTTGCCACATAAGGGGGCATTTTTCTGTCTACCACAACCTTTGCCATTTCCAAACCCTTCTTCCGTTTTTCTCTTCCAAAGATGTCACCTCTAACCAATTAATCCTGTCACTATAACTCAATGGCTCCCAAACTTTGCCACGTATTAGAATCACCTGAAAAACTTTAAAACCCAATGCTGGGGTCCCAGTCCAGACAAATTAATAAATCATGCCTGGGGATAGGAGCCAGACCAGTGTGTTTAAGATCCCTAAAGGATTAAAACATTTTGTATGCTTTATTAATATGTACAAATAAAATCGACTTGTTTAAAACAAAAAGATTGGGAAGCGGCTGTGGCTCAATCAGTAGGGCTCCCGTTTACCATATGGGGGGCCCCGGGTTCGGTTCCCAGGGCCTCCTGGTGGGGGCAGGCCCGCCCGCATGGCGTGGTTGGCTGACCCGGCGGGCACGAGCAGCAGGGGTGGGATAAATGAATAAATAAATAAAATCTTAAAAATAAAATAAAATAAAATAAAACAAAAAGATGCAAGCTTTGGGAATTACTTCTATGATGAACAGACTCCTCTAAGCAAACCCTCTGCCCTCCTTTGATGAGTGGTGAGAAGACTTGCTATATAACTTGTGAGGCCCAGCAAACAGTGAAAATGTGGGTCTCTTAAAGAAATTAAGAGCTCCAAGATGACAAGGGCAGAGAGCTGAAGCCTTGAAGCCAACCTGGGTGGAGGCACCTAGTCCCCTATCTTCTCCTCCCCCTCCTCTCCAGTCCTTACCTCTAATGTCAGCCATCACATGGAGGGTCCATCCAACACCTGGGCTTCCTTTACACCAAGATTTTCCACACACGGTTTGTCCAGTCAACCTCAGATCTTGATCTCAAAACATCCCATGCTGACCCCAGGACCTGGCTTGACTTGCATCCTGAGTGTTTCCACTCCAGCAAATCCCTTCCCTTGGAGACCTCCATTCCAGCAACTTTAATGCTTTTCCTTCATTATAAGTCTCCAGCCACCTCACATCCTTTCTTCCATTCTTAGTGGCCATAGCCAAACTCTAATTATTTCCTTGCTAATACCCTTAACTCTGTACCAGCCTGCAAAACCCAGCCCTCAAACTGAACCTACAGCAGCGGGATGACGATGGAGGCAGTCACCAGGCCGACTGTGCTCTTAGCATTTACGACCTCAGATCCCACATGGGCCTCCAGTTCTACTAGTCAGTGCTGCCTTTTCCCTAATAGGTTCACATTCCCACTCTGCAAAATGGCTTTTTTCAAATCTGAAACTAATCCCTCTCAGCTGATGGCCCCAGATCTCTCACCCTTCAAAGGAAAACTGGGTGCCCTCAAGAGCTTCTGCTTCTCGAACACATCTGAAACTGTACCTGCACACACTGCCTTCCCTCCGCTTATGAGAGAGGGCCCTACTTTCAAGGCCAAGTCCAACAGACCCCGAATCCCATCCACTCATCTGCTCATGGATTTCTTAACAATTATACCCTTTCCCAACAATTTTCACCTGTCGGGGGTTATTACCATTAGCATTGAAAACATGTTTCAACATCCCTCCCCATCTTTTAAAAACCCTTTAAAAAACGGTTTGAGCCAAACAAAGTATGTTCTGACATAATGGTACTAGGTTAGAAGCTAATAGATATTTGGAAAATCCCTAAGTATTTGGGGGGAAATAGCCACATTTCTAAATACCCTTAGTCAAAATACCAAGACAGAAGTTAGAAAGTATTGAGCTGAATTAAATTGAAAAGCCAATATATTATGTTCCTGGGATGCCACTACAGCAGTATTTACAGGGAAATTTACTGCATTTGGTGCATGAAGGCTCCCAAACCAATGACTTCAGCTTCATGATAAGAAACTAGAGAAAGAACAAATGAAACCTGAAGAAAGGAAATGAAGATCAGAACAAACCAGTGGAATCAGAAAAATCAGTTTAATCAAAAGCAGTTCATTAAGGGAAAAAATAAAAGTTAATAAACCAAACAGATGAGGAAAACATGAAACACAAGTTGTTAAGAGTCAGGAATGAGAGGCGGCATCACCACAGATATCAAAAGGCATTATGGACAACTGAATGCCAGTATAGTTGACAGATGACGTGTACAGGTTTTGAAAAATACAACTTAAGCTCACACAAGAAAAATAGACAACCTGTCTAGCCCTACATCTTTAAGGTAGAGCTCCAAATAACTTATGGAAAACAAGGAAACTACTGCTCAAGGCACTTGGGGGGCACAGAGGTCTCACCCACCTCCCCAACCTCACTGAGGGGACTTTGACACAGAAAGGGCCTCCAAGGTAAGAGGCACAGGGCAACTGAGCCAGCTCTGCTTGGGAAAAGTAGAGTCATGATGAGATTGCAGTTCTCAAGTTTCCAAAACACTAACCAAACACACAAATTGTCCTCAAAGTCACTAATTAAATACTCATTACACCGCAGGAGAAGGTGAGTGGGGGAGTGCCACACGTTGGCACACCTTTGGGAACTCTTCAGTTGAACCTTGTTTGGGTACACAGACCTGGCTGGGAGAAGCTTATTAACTGTGACCCTGGACAAGTCTAAAGGGTAGGTAGTTTTGTAAGGATTAAAACATTCCAGTAGAGGGCGTGGTGCACAGTAAGAAAACTTCATAAACCTTGCCTCCCTCTTGGGGACACGCTGGGAAGCGCAGGGCCATGTACCCAGCCACACTTGAGTCTCAGGGACATTTTTCCCCTCTAATGCTCTCATTTTGAGTCCCTCCAGATGCAGCAGTTACCGTATCTAAGAGATTTCATTAAGAAAATGCAAACATTCGGACTTTGCAGTGGACACGGACACACAATAAATTACTCGACACTTGTTTCTCCTTTTGGGGTTCTCTCAAAATAGTGTTTGTCCACCTGCCACGAGTTTCTAGCCCCCATCACCATCCTGTTCTGCTCAGATCACCGCAGGACCCGGCGGGACCAGAAGAAGGGTGTATCTGGGCTGGCCCCGGGACGCAGAGCCGGGAGGGGGCGGGCCCTGGGGGGGGCGCGTGTTACGAAACCGTCGAGAACAGACGGCCCCTCCTCGCAGGGGAGGGACCGAGGCCTCGCGATCGTGTTCCTTAAGAGTCGGAGCCCTGGACCCCAGGGCTTAGCTCTGCGTGGCGCCTGGCCCCGGCACGGGCAGTGCGCGCCCCTCGTGGGCCACAGTCGGGTCTGCTCTCCGCGCAAGTGCCCCGTGCGCCCCTTTCCCGGCCATGTCGTCCTGCAGCCGCGTGGCGCTGGTGACCGGGGCCAACAAGGGCATCGGCTTCGCCATCGCGCGCGAGCTGTGCCGGCGGTTCTCGGGGGACGTGGTGCTGACGGCGCGGGACGCGGCGCGGGGCCGGGCGGCCGTGCAGCAGCTGCAGGCCGAGGGCCTGAGCCCGCGCTTCCACCAGCTGGACATCGACGACCCGCAGAGCATCCGCGCCCTGCGCGACTTCCTGCGCAGGGAGTACGGCGGGCTCAACGTGCTGGTCAACAACGCGGGCATCGCCTTCAAGCGTAGGTGGGGGGGTGGGGGGTCCCCGGGGCGCTGCCAGGATGCCGGGCAGCGGGCGCCCCCCACCCATTTGAGCGCTCGGGGAGGGCCATGCCGGCCCCTGGGGATGCGCTGGGCACTCGCGCTCCGAAGGCGGAGTTTCGCTTTCCGCGGGGCCGCCCGCGCGGCTCGCTGGGCGCTAGGCGGGCCCGGGCGCCGGGAACAGCGCACCCCGCCCGGCGGCCTGTGCGGGCCTGTGCGCGCCCAGGGCCCTCCCGGAACTGTCAGCTGCTGCTGTCTGCGAGAAAACCGACTCCTGGGAGGGGACCCCGCCCTGCTCAGCCCATCAGCTTTCTGTGCAATGCAAGAAAACAGCTTCTCTGCGAGTGTCCCCAAACTCGCGCTGGCCTTCCTCGAGAGGGCGCATTCCCGGGTGGCGGCAGGCAGCTGCCCAGGACAGGAAATGAATCGCCCGGGCGCCGGGAGCGCGCGATTGCACACTGCGCTTTATGCAGAGCTTTGATAGGCTCTGGAAAAAAGGAAAGGAACCTCGGCTCTCTTCCCCAGCGGGCTTATGTTGTTACCTAACATATAAATGGGGTTCTAAGTAGCACCTTCCTTTGACCGGAAAAAGCAAAAAAAAAAAAGTCAAGGAGACTACTTGTTCTAAGTATAAAGTTGTTGAGCTAGGGGGTAACAAGAAATAACCAGGCCAGCTTCACTTTCAACCTAGTGAGGCAGAGAAGAGTGACACGAACTACTCTGGAGCAGAAGCCTCCACCCCCGGTGGCCTGAGCTCTCACCTGCGTGCACCCACCCGAGGCTTCCTTCAACCCACTTCTGCACCTCTGTGGGCTTTGGGCTCCCTGGCCGGAAGCGGGAGGGAAAGGGACTTTTCAGCCGGTGGCCGGAGCATTTGGCTAAATACCTCTGCTCGACGTGGGGCGGGACCACTGATGTGCGCTCAAAGCCTTGCACCTCCAAGGGGGTGTGAGGCGTTGGGTAGCAGCATCTACTACTCGAGGACTTGGGAGCGCAGACTCTCCGTCCTCGCCCCACACAGGCTGAATCACAATCTGCTTTTTAACAGGCTCTCCAGGTGCCTCCCATGCAAGTTGAAGTTTGAGAAGGGAGGTCAAAGCCAGCAGCTGCAGCCTCGCCTGGAAACTTGTTAGAAATGCAAATTCTCGAACCCCACCCAGACCTTCTCTAGCAGAAATTCTGCGGGTGGAGTCCCCAGATCTGTGTTTTAACTAGTCGTCCAGGAGATTCTGGTGCAAGCTCAAGTTTGAGCACCATCTACCTGCTGGTTTAAAAATTGCTTTAAAGTTGACTTGTTTCCTCTTTAATTAATTGTTATGAGCTAGGATCCAATTTGTCATCTGATTTTCAGGGGTAAATATATGGCTTTCTCCTTGTTTCCTTCTCTTTGAAAGCTGGTGATCCAACGCCCTTGGACATTCAAGCTGAGAAGACATTGAAGACGAACTTTTTTGGCACGAGAAACGTCTGCGTGGAATTACTGCCCATAATAAAGCCTCATGGTAAGCGCAGCGTGTGGATTGTTGGGCTGCAGCCCTCAGCAGGGAAAGGGTCACAGGTTCCCTGGATGCAACTGCCCCCAATGGAATCGCTCAGGGGTGCCATTTCTCTTTGGGGTTGGGGAGGGGGGGGACTAGAGAACTGCATTAATTTTTCAGGCTCCTCTCTTAAACGTTTTGGTCTTATTTTGCTCTTGGGATCCATGTCATGAACTCAACCCTAGAATGATCAGGTGTAACAAGTCCGAAAATGCCTCCTGCCTTTGGTCAATCCCCCTGACTCCTTCTCCAGCTTTCAAAGGTGGCGGTGCCACACCTGGCTCTTCTGGGGGCCTGGGGATAGTGCCTGTGCTAGTGTATTATGTCTTTCCCCATATTCCTTTTTTCTTATGCCAGACTGTTTCAAGCTGATTCAGAAAGTCCACGAGAAATAGTCTCTATAGGACACGTCCTGCCCACGATCCCAGGCATTCAACAAATAATTTTGACTGATTTTTCAACGTATATTTGAGTGCCTACCATGTGCCAGGCCTTGTGCTTGGTGCTGGGGATACAATGGTGGGCAAAACTGAACAGGAACGGCCCCGTCCAGTCTAGCGGGGGAGAGGGTCACCAGTCAAAGATACGTAGGTGTAAAGCTTCTACACTAACGATGTGGGGAAAGGAAGAGAGGCCTTGCCCCTCTGAGGACTTTCTTTCCCGGGAAGTCGGCTTGATTCTTATGAAGAAGAACTGTGGTTCTTGGTAGAAATGTGCTTTTCTTAGTTTAATATTTTGAATAAGTGTTATCTCTGGATTCAAAAATCTTAAAATCTAAAAAGGTATGTGGGAAAAGTTGCACTCATACTCTTGTGCCCCAGCTCCCTGTTGTCGCCCCCAGCCTCTGCAGGTGATTCTTTTTATTAGTTTCTTAGTGGATAGGATCAGAGACAGGCCACAGGCAGAACTGCAGGTGCCAATTGAAACCCTGAGTCTGTGGACATGGTGAGTGCCCAGGACAAGGTGATGGAGTTTTTAAATGCAAATCCAAACAAACAAACAAACTATATATATATATATATATATATATATAAGCTTTATTAATAGAGAAGTTTTAGATTGCATAAAAGTTACATCGAAAGAATAGGGGATCCCCATACAGCCCACCCCTCCGCCTACCACATTGCCCCCTATTAATGACCTCTTACATCATTGTGGTATAATTGTTACACTTGAACAAATGTTGAAGCCGTGCTACTAACCAAGAGCTGTAGTTTACATTATGGTTTACACTTTTCATTGCACAGCCAAACAAATATAGATGTACATTCTTTTTCACTCCTTTTTATTATATAGAAGGTGATGTTCAAGACAATGTTTGCCCCCTTGCTTTTTTCACTTAATATAGCAGGTGCTCTTTCTAGATCAGGAAAGAGAGTGTCCCCATTCTTTTTTTTTTTTTTTTTTTAAATGCTGTTGTTTCTGGAAAGGTTTTTTTTTTAAGATTTTTAAAATTTATTTATTCATTTATCCCCCCCTTGCTGCTTGTGCTCGCTGGGTCAGCTAACCACGCTGTGTGGGCGGGCTTGCCTTCACCAGGAGGCCCGGGGAACCGAACCCGGGGCCTCCCATATGGTAAACGGGAGCCCTACTGATTGAGCCACAGCCGCTTCCCAGTCCCCATTCTTTTTAATGACTGCATAGTATTCCACTGTAGACATCTCTTATATCAAGTATCAGGAAATCCTCTCCCTGATGAATTTTAGAATCTTAGACTTTTAGAGCTGCAAGGTACTGAAGAAATGTTGCATACCTATCCCCTCACATGACAGAGAAGGCAACTGAGGCCCAGAAACGTGAGCACAGGTTGCCATAGATCTGGAAATAGTGTCCAGCCTTCCTGAGCTCGTCACTCTATCAAATCAGGATAATAAGCTATAGTGGAGGGAAAACTATATCGCCAAATGATTGAAAACCAAGCCATTTAAAAAATAATGGGAGGCTTTGGGGAGGGTGGGGCTCAAGCGGGGATGATCCCAAGGCAGGTGAATCACTCTGGGTGACCAGCTCTCTGGAGCAGGCTCATTGTTGAGTGCACACTAGAAGTAACCTGATGTCACGTGGGAAGTAGCCACTTTTAGAATGTGGTGCAGTGCTTTCCGGTTGTGCGGGTTTCTGACTGAAAGCCACTGTCTATTAACGGAAGCAGAATGACATGCACCACTCCTTATATTAATAAAGACAGAGAGCATGGGTGTCCGAAGCGTAAATTCCTCCTCGGCACACTTCTAAGTGGGACGCCACTGTAGCTAGCAGCAAAGTGGTTCATCTTTCAGTCCTGCACCTGCCTGATACTGAAGTGGAGTTGGAATCCCAATCCTGTACGCTGTTTGTCATTGCTAATAAAGTCCAGATACCAAATTTTATTTCCCAAAGTGAGACTCTCTGGTTTACAACTCAAGAAAAATGTGACTTTTCAAGAAACTTCAAGTTTACCCAAGGGGTGGGGGGCAGAATGCTGAGGATTGTTATCTTTTCATATGTAGTGAATCACTTCTTCCCATGCAAAACTAACTAAAAAGCCACTATTTAGCTTTCTAACATAATTTTAAAGGAAGTTGTTTTCTGCTTGCTTCCTTGTTCAAGATTCTGAAAAAAATAGGAGAATGACCCCTTATGCCACTAGGGGGAGCTACTTGCCCTCGCTTTTTAGACTGAGATCCAGTCCTGGGGGGCCACCAGGACCTCAGCGGAGGGAGGGCAGCCCTTAGCGGTGTCTGGTCCTAAGCCAGCCCGCCGGGGCTGACTGGACTCCTTTGGCTGTTGAGGCTGACTCTTGGTCATTCCTTGGCCTCTTTCCCAGGGGTGTGCCCTCATCAAAGAGGACAGTGCCTCCCCTTAAGGAGGATGTTTTTCCATGAAAGACAATATTTCTTGTAATTTATTCTTTTTATCTTCCTTTCCTTTTTAAATTTAATTCCTTGTAGCAGCCAAATGATTGGGAACAAAGCTCTTTAGGAAAGAATGAAGAACATAAGATCGCCTATGCCAAAATATTACACTGAATCTCATCATGAGAAGATCAGACCAGTCCAAATTGGGAAATACTATGAAATACTGGCCTAGAGTCTTCAAAAAGGTCACTGTCATTGTCAACTACTCTAGATTAAAATAAACTAAAGGGATGGCAACTAAATGCACACAATGCATGATCCCACAGCAAATCCTGGATTAAAACAAACAAAAGCTGTAAAGGGTCATTATGGGGACAATTGGGGGCATTAAAACAAGGACTAGACATTGGCTTATAGGGCCAGACAATGCTAAAGGTCTTCAGTGTGATGATCCCGGTGGTGATGTAGCAAACGTCCTGATGAGCATATGTGCCAGAGTTTTTAGGGTGAAGGTTTACAATGTCAGAGAGAGAGAAGAGAGAGAAAGCAAATGTGGTAAAGTGTTAACAACTGTGCTATTTTTGCATGTTTTCTATAAGTTTCAAATTTTTCAATATTAAGTGTTGGGAGAGAAATATGTGTCACTGTTTAAAAAAAAAGAAAATAACTGAAGAGCCATAGGACCTGGGGGGTAAATGAGGTGCTAGCTTTTAAGGACAGAATTGGGGATATCTCCAATGGGGTGGGGAGCCGCAAGGATAAGAAATGAAATGTGACACCACCCCACCTCTCCAGGCATGTCCCTGTTCGCAGTGTCACTCAGAAAATGAAATCAAACCCAGTGATCCTACTGGATGCAGGGCATGTGGACTCAGAGTCCTGTGTAAGAAAAGAACCGAAAAAGCTGGTGGTTTCTGGATGCTGGGGGAAATGTGTACGTTCAACATGTTTAGTGGCTTTTAGATTTCAGTGCTTCAAATCGTTGTATAGTTTTTGGTCTGCATATTTGTTGTTATGGACACAACTGTTTATTGAGTAGCTGTGAATTATTAAAGTTTATTAACTATGGGCTAAAAAAAAAAAAAAGTAATAAAAGTCAAAACCAGGATGGAGAATCAACCCCCTCCATGTGCGAAATTATCCAGCATTAAAGATAGACAAGTGTCATTCCTTGACATCATTTAACCCTATTTTTGGCACTCAGGGACAAAGAGGTGGCTGATTGCGAGCCCAGGAAATTGTGCCAACTGTTAGAGAGCTTCCACTTCCAGATGAGAGTGCTGTCCCTAGGAAAGCAGTATCCAAACCACCTTGGGGGTGGGGGTAGGGGAGGGGTGTTCAAAAAGAATCAACCAATAAACCGGAACCAACACTCACTTGTAGGTTTGCTATACTCAGCCAACTAGTGTTCATTTGTAACATGTTTTCCTAGTTTTGTTGTTCTGTTTCAGGCAGAGTGGTGAATATCAGTAGTTTAAAATGTTCAAGAGCTTTTGAAAATTGCAGTGAGGATCTGCAGGAGAAGTTCCGCTCTGAGACCCTCACAGAGGAGGATCTGGTGGACCTCATGAAAAAGTTCGTGGAGGACACAAAAAATGAAGTGCAGGAGAGGGAAGGCTGGCCCAGCTCGGCCTACGGAGTGTCCAAGCTGGGAGTCACAGTCTTGTCGAGAATCCAAGCCAGGAGTCTGGATGAGAAGAGAAAAGCCGACAGGATTCTGCTGAACGCGTGCTGCCCCGGCCAGGTGAAGATGGACATGACTGGGGACTCTGGCTCCCGGACTGTGGAGGAGGGAGCCGAGACCCCTGTCTATTTGGCCCTCCTGCCCCCAGATGCTACTGAGCCTCACGGCCAACTACTCCATGACAAGGTCATTCAAAACTGGTGATGGGAGCAGATGTGGCTCAAGCAGTTGAGCACCTGCTTTCCCACAGGGGAGGTCCCGGGTTCTGTCCCTGGTACCTCCTAAAAACCAACAAACTAACTAACAATGAGCAAACATGAAAAAACCAACTCAGGGGAGCTGATATGGCTCAGTGGTTGAGCACGGGCTTCCCATATACAAGGTCCAGGGTTCAATCCCTGCCCTGGTACCTAAAAAAAAAAAAAAAAAAAAAATTTTTTTAAAAACAGATGAATGTCTGCGTTGGCTCTTCCTGCTTAATGAATGTGAAGGAAGGAATGAACTAAGTCTGATGCCATAGTCTGATTCCATTTCTGTCTTTGAGTGTCGAGTGGAATCTTCCTGTGAGAAAGGGACTGCGTTCTGGAATCCACAGCTGAACGATGTTGCTATGCTAAAACGGTTTCCCCTGAGAGGGAGAATGTAGTCCAGTGGTCCTCAAGTCAGCTGGAGGACATCAGAATCACCTGGAATTTCCCATTCGGGTGGTCTGAGATGAGACTCAAGGACTTAGACTTTTGACAAGTCCCAGTTGCCATAAGTGGTAGAGGACTCGGGAGTCAGTGCTCAGCCATTCTCTAGCTATTTCTAGTTCATTCTCTGTAAGGATGACAGTTGACCTTGTTTCCTTAGCCCTGCAACTACTTTGTGGTTCACACGACTGAGTATCTTTTAACTGGTTCTTGGACTTGAACCAGTGCTTGAAGGGTGCAGGAAGAATGCCTTTTATTGTCTGGGACAGGATGACGTCCACCCTGGGTTTTTCACCTGGACTTTGCATTCTGTGATCCTTCCTAGAATGTCTGCCAGGGCGCCGTGCCGCTTCTTTCATCCGTTCACGCTTTGTCCATCATCTCTCTGCATGTGTGAACGTCATCTCCTTCGCCTGTTCCCGCCCCGCTCTAAGCTGCGGCCCCGGTGATTCTGCTGATGACTCCCTGAGCCCCTATTTTCCAGCTCTGTGACAACAAGGACTCTGTGTCCACTATCTTCAGGTGGGGCTGGTTTTGCAACCAGGTCTCCTGGGTTCCAGATACGCCTGCAGAAGAAAGACTTGGAGACCAGAGCATCTCATGAACAGAAGGTGTTTGCGTGCAAAGCAGGTTTGCAAAGGAGTCAAGACTTGGGAAGGTCTGGCTGCTCACCCAGACAGCCTTCACTTCTCTTTAGCTTGACTGAACTTGAGACTGACTTCTCCTCCTCCAGACCCTTGACCTCCTTCTCCCTGCTCACCCTGACCCAGACTATCCAGGTGGCTGAGAGGCTCCTAACGAGGTAGATCCTTATCTCCCTCTTCTTTCCTCAGGCCCTTACAGACTCCAGGTGGCCTAATTAAGGCACAGGAAAACATTCCAAACTCGGGCGTTCCTGACTGCAACCTCAGTAAATCCCTCATCCATCCCAGCCATCAACCGCCCCGTCTTCCAGTGCTTTTCCTCCAGCCCATTCCCAGCTCTTAAAAACCTGGCCGGCCTTCGTTTCGGTGGAGTTGAGCTCCCTCTCCCCGCTCTAGGAGTCCCTGAATAAAGTTGTCATTGCCTGTTTTACACTGGCCGGGGCAGTTTTCCCTTCGACACTGGTGACACACCACCACCAAAGTACAAGTAGACACCAGAAAAAATAATGGGGGAAAAAGCCCCAGGTTACCAAGTTTGACAGTCTGTTCATAGCAACGTTGTCATTTGATAATCATATCCACAAAGGCCTACATCGTATCTTCTGACACAAGCATTGCCAAAAGGAGGGACAATGTTTTTCGTTAGAGAATCAGTAAAGTATGGAAATTTATCAAGGTTTCATTTATTTGGGGAGCCAGTGCTAAATGATGTTACCCCATTGTTTTTTGGGTTATCACAGGGTACAAGGCATTTACTTTTCTTGACTGTTGGACTTGCAGTGGCAGCAGGGTAGAAGTGTCCAGTTAGTTATCTATTGTCACCCTCTTCCCACTTTTTTCATCCACTTTGGGTAAAGGGAAGTCTGAATCTCCACCCCGACTTCATTTAACTTCCTTCAACCCATCTCTGATAACTGCCTGATAAACTGCAGCCTGCTTTTGTATTGTTTCAGGCTCCTAAGACTTTTTTTTTTTTTTGCTTTTTAAAAAAAATTTATTGAAGTACATCACTCACATAAACATACATAAACAGTAAGTGGATAGTAATAGTTGTGAACTTACAAAACAAATATACATACCATCATACAGGGCTCTCATACCTCACGCTGCCACAATACCTTGCATTGTTGTGAAATATTTCTAACTAATGATGAAAGAGCATCCTCAAAATATTACTATTAACCAAAATATCTTACATTTGGTGTTTTTCCCCCCAACCCACCCTATTATTATTATATCATTTATAAATGAACATACATAATAAGTGTGAACTTACAAAGCAAATATAACATCACACAGGGGTCCCATACATCAACCCACCACCAACACCTTGCATTGTTATGAGACATTTGTTACAAATTGTGAAAGAACATGATCAAAACCTTACTATTAACTATAGTCCGTATCTTACATTTGGTGCATTCCCCCCCCAATCCACCCTATTATTTTTTTAAATATATTTTTATTACAGATGTTGTGAACTTACAATACAATCATGCCCACGTGTAGAATGCCCACACAACAGCTATCAACACACCACACTGCGGTGGAACACTTTTTACAGATTATGGGATAATATCATCAGACCATTAGCACCATCCATGGTCCATAGTGTACATTTGGCACATTTTTCCCGAACTACTCCCTCATTATCAACACAGTACATCTTTGTCATGGATGCATGACTATTCCAGTATTGCTGTTAACCACAGTCCACGGGTCACTCCAGTTGTATTTTTTCCATGCTTCTCCACATTCCCACCACCCTGCAATAGTGATGTACATCTGCTCTAGCTCACAAAGGACACTCTTGCATCTGCACAATCAACCACAATTCTCATCCACCTCTGGGTTTACTGTGTTATGCAGTCTCTAGATTATTCTCTAGCTTTATTTCAATTGGTATTTACATCCCTAGACTACCCTTTCCAGCCACATTCCCATTTATAAACCAGCTATTACTCACTATAATGTGTTACCATCAACTCTATATTTCCACACTTTTATGGTAAAGTTAATTAAAACTTCTACATACATTAAGCATGGTAGTCCACCTCAGTCCTCCTCTTATCTCCTTTAAGAATCCACCACTTACCACCAGGTCTTGAAGATGTTTTCCTACATTTTCTTCTAGGAGCTTTATGGTTCTTGCTTTTATATGTAGATTTTTTATCCATTTTGAGTTAATTTTTGTATAAAGTGTGAGATAGGGGTCCTCTTTCCTTCTTTTGTCTATGGATATCCAGTTTTCTCAGCGTCATTTGTTGAATGGACTGTTCTGCCTGAGCTGGGTGGGTTTTACAGGCTTGTCAAAATCACTTGGCCATAGATGTGAGGGTCTGTTTCTGAACCATCAATTCGGTTCCATTGGTCTATGTGTCTGTCTTTATGCCAGTACCATGCTGTTTTAACCACTGTAGCTAAATGTGATTTAAAGTCTGGAAGTGAGAGTCCTCCAACTTCACTTTTCCTTTTTAAGATGTTTCTGGCTTTTTGGAACCCCTAACCCTTCCAAATAAATTTGATAATTGTGTTTTCCATTTATTTAAAAAATGCTGGTGGAATTTTTATCAGGATTGCATTGAATCTATGTATCAATTTGGATAGAATTGACAATGATATTTAGTTTTCCAATCCATGAGATTGGAAAGTTCTTCCAATTACTTATGTATTTTTAAATTTCTTTTAACAATGCATTGTAGTTTTCTGAATACAAGTGCTTTACATCCTTTAAGTTTATTCCTAAATATTTGATTCTTTTAGTCACTATTGTAAATGGAATTTTTTTCCCTCACTTCCTCCTCAGATTATGTGTTACTAGTGTCTTTTAAAGTCTATTTCATCTGGTATAAGTATACCTACTCTGGCTTTTTTTTTTTTTTTTTTTTTTTTTTTTGCTTATTGCATGCATGGAATATCTTTTTCCAGCCTTTCACTTTCAATCTATTGGTATCCTTGGATCTAAGGTGAGTCTCTTGCAAAAAGCATAGATGGCTCATATTTTCTTATCCATTCCACCAATCTGTGTCCTTTGATTGGGGAGTTTAATCCATTAACATTCGATGTTATTATTGTAAAGGTAGTTCTTATTTCACCCATTTTGACCTTTGGGTTTTATCTGTCATATTTTATTTTCACCACTCTTTTGACATGTCTAGTTACTTTTACTGATATAATCTTCATTTCTAGACTCTCTTCTAAAACTCTTTCTCCTGTCTTGTCTTTTCAGACTGTAGCATACCCTGTAGTATTTCCTGCAAGACTGATCTCTTTGCTATAAATTCTCTCAGTTTCTGTTTATCTGTGAATATTCTAACCTCACCTTCATTTTTGAAAGACAATCTTGCTGGATATAAGATTTTGGGCTGGAAATTTTTCTCTTGCAGTATCTTAAATATATCATACTATTGTCTTCTTGACTCCATGGTTTCTGATGAGAAATCAGCACTTAATCTTATTCGGTATCCCTTATATGTTATGCATTGCTTACCCCTTGCTGCTCTCAGAATTCTCTCTTTGTTTTTGGCATTTGACATTCTGATTAGTATGTGTCTCGAAGTTGGTCTGCTCGGATTTATTTGGATGGGAGTATGTTGTGCTTCTGGGACACATATCTATGTCCTTCAATAGGGCTGAGAAAATTTCTACCATTATTTCTTCAAATATTCCTTCTGTCCCTTTTCCCTTCTCTTCTCCTTCTGGGACATCCATGACACATATGTTTGCACATCTCTTGCTGTCATTTAGTTTCCTGAGACCTTGTTCAATTTTTTCCATTCTTTTCTTCATCTGTTCTTTTGTATGTTTGCTTTTGGAGGCCATGTCTTCAAACTCACCAATCCTTTCTTCTGCCTCCTCATATCTGCTATTATATAATTCCAGTGTATTTTTTTTTTTTAAGATTTATTTATGCCACCACCACCCCCCGCTTGTGCTTGCTGTCTGCTCTCTGTGTCCATTTGTTGCACGTTTTTCTGTCTGCTTGTCTCCCTTTGTTGCGTCACCTTGCTGTGCTAGCTCTCCGTGGGCGCGGGCCATCAGCTCTCCGCAGGCACAGGCCAGCTTCCCTTCACCAAGACAGTGCCTCCCATATGGTAGATGGAAGCCCAATTGCTTGCGCCATATCCGCTTCCCACAGCGTATTTTTTATTTCATTTATTGCGCCTTTCACCCATAAGATCTGCTATTTTTCTATGTATGTTTTCAATTTCCTCTTTGTGCTCATCCAATGTCTTCTTAATATCCTTAATCTCTTTAGCCATCTCATTGGATTTATTAAGGAGATTTGTTTGAACATCTATGATTATTTGCCTCAACTCTTTTATGTAATCTGGAGGTTATCTTGTTCCTTTAACTGGGCCATATCTTCTTGTTTCTTGGTGTAGATTGTAATTTTTTGTTGGTGTCTTGGCATCTGGCTTACTAGAGTATTTATTCTGGGTGCAGTTTCTTTCTTTAGTTAGGGCTTCTTGCCCTTTCTCCCTTGCTAGTTGTGTAGTAGGAGCCAAGGATGTAGTTGATGCTGTAAGCTGTGGAGGCTCAAGCTGCCTGCATTGCCCCAAGGATGAATAAAGCATCTCCCACCTTTCTCCTTTGCCAGGGGTAGGGAGAGAGCCACAACCATGTGTAATAATTCAAGTCATGCAGGCCTAGGCTGTAGTTGCCCAGAGAGACTGATGACGTTTCACACCCCTTCTCCCCTGCCTGGGGCAGGGATGGAGCTGCAGGTGTGAGCAGCAACCTATGCCCTGTGGGTCCAAAATGACCGCAGTTATCCCAGTAGACTTCCGACTATTCAGTCTGTGCCAGCCGAGTATACCTGCAGTTACCCAGAGAGGCTGGTGCAGGTCCCACCAGCTTCCTCCCTGCCAGAGTGGGTCTGAAGCCTAAGCTACGGTTGCAGTCTGATCTGGGTGGAAAGAAGCCGTTCTCTACTGTCACTGTGATTTTCAGTCAGCCCCACTTCCCCTCATTCCAGGGGTGGAGTCAAAATGGCAGCTACCAGCTCCTTCCAACTTGGACAGGTTCAAACTTTAGCTGTTCTTAGGGTTATACTTTAGTCACCCAAATTTACTAATCAGTAGCTGAAGTTGATGCCCAACCGTCTCTTCCTCCCCTGTTTTTGGGAAGTGGAGCTTCCGATTCCAGCTGTGGAATAGCTCCCAAGGTGGCTTGTGCCACCAGTGAAGGATGGGCACCGGCCTCCGCAGCATGGAGTGCTCTACTCACGAATCTTCTCTGCAGATGGGCAGTGTCCTCCTTCCATTTCTTCAAGGATGTTGCAGGATGCGCTTCTGGTCTCCTGGAGCCCTCAAACAGGTGCTTTAGATAGCTCTGGGTGATTACTAACTGCCCTATAGCACGAGCTGACTCTAGGAGCTCCTTACTCTGCCACCATCTTGCTGGTTGTCCAGCTCCTAAGACACTTTAATGTCTTCCTTGTCTGGCTGTAAAAAGTTCTTCATGGCTTTTGATGAAGGGATTCCCAAATACCATTCATACTCTGTCTTCCCTTAGAGTCCTGGACCTGAGGAGCTCTTGCAGGTTCTGCTTAAGTCACAGACAATAAATGCACCAGTAAACAAGCCATTTCCGTTTATTTCGTCTCCCTCTTTTGGCTCTAGCCAAATCCCACCTCAACACTTTGGATCAGCACTTAGAAGACCCTTAGTTGTAAGCTGCTGGTCAGAACTGCATTTCTCATTTTCATGAGAAGGTCTGTCGTGGACCCTTACTAGATGGTCTGCCCAACACATTCTTCCCAAGAATTAGCCCCTCTCCTGGGTCTCCTCTCCATGTTTGCAGCTGCACCAGTGCAAATGTGGTGCAGCTGTGGCCCCTGACCCAGGCTGGGTCAATGAGACCTTTCCTCTGGAAAGCAGGATGGCTGGACTGGAACAGGTGAAGCTCAGAGCTGTTCCTGTGTCTAAAGGGCAGAGGGAGCCAGGCTGTAGCCAGAGGAGAAGGAAGCTGGCCCTCAGGACCAGCAGTTACAGAGTGGCCCAGAGAGAGACAAACCCTCTCCCCAAGTGACAGTCCATTCCCTGCTCCCAGACCATTCCTGAGACCCTGGGTTCTACGAGATGCTCCAAGGTAGACTTGTAGCCATAAAATAAATCTCCCTTTTCCTTGAACCAGTTTAAGTTGGGTTGTTGTGCTTGCAAGCAAAAGGAATCTAACCAATGGAATATGTTAAAACTTTTCATGGAATGCTTGTAGAGAAAAAAATGACTTGGAATCAGAAACAAAACAAACTTAAGAAACAAAATTATTGTGAACCCATGGCATACTAGACCACATGTCATGCTTAATATTCTCACAATGGTCCTTTCAAGTAGGCATTATTGTCAGTTTTCAAATGAGGAAATAAAGGCTGAAGGGAATTAGTTGATAGAAGTTTATTCAAATGCCAACAAGATTTCTCCACATTGAATAATACTGATGGTAAAATAGTACCAGTTCTTTAGCATCATCAATAGTGGGACATACTAACCTGATAGGCCTTCTGGTGTGATGGAAAGAGAAGGAAACATCACTTAGGGAGTGGTATTGCCAACTATGTTTAACCTGAATCTAATCTCAAGGAAACAGCCAGACAGCTTCTGGCTGTGGGACATTCTAAGAGACAATTGGCCTGGACTATTCAAAAAGGTCACTGTTGTGAAAAAGAAAAGGAAAGGTAACAAATCCAGATGAAAGGAGATTGAAGAGACATAACTACCAAGTATAATGCATGATTCTTGATTAGATCCTGAATTTTGAAAAAAGAAAGTGCTAAAGACATTTTTAACATATGGGAAAATTTGAATATGAACTCTATTAAATCATAGCATTTGCTTCTTTAACTTGTGTGTATGCATCAAGATTATCTTCATTTTTAGCACATCATGCTGAAGTATTTAGGTGGGTGAGTTATCATCAGGATGTCTGAAACTTACTTTTATTTGATGAACCATTTGAGAGATGGAGAAAAGGCAAATTCGGCAAGAATATTAGCATCTGGTGAATGGAGATAAAGAATATTTATTGTAATATTCACTCATCTTCTGTGGGTTTGAAAATACTTCCAAATAAGTTGATGGGGGAGCCAGATGACATCTTCCAAAGATGGAAAAAATAAAATAAACCTAGTTATTAGTAACTGGAGTGCATTTAATATTGATTTGGAAAACTTTTTTTTTTTTAAGAAATTGTCTTTCAAGTTAAATTAGTGGGCTGGAATTCCCAGGGTTATCTTATGTCCTTTCAGAATTAAGCATAAGTTTTCCCCTTATCTATTCCCTAGGTATTATGCTTATACATCGTGACTTTTTGGAAAATGGAAGCTATTTGATAAGTTAAACAAAACATAAGCATCAGTCACTTAGAGAAGATAAATTTGAAAACAGGACGAGTGTATCTGGGTCATTTCCATTTCTTGACTTTAGATTTTCTTTGGGAATATATTTCACTATCTTCATTGGTAATTTAATCTTTCATGGCATGCAGGAGAGGAAAAAATAATTTGGCTTGGGATCAGAAGGAAAAATGAAAAAAGTTTATAATTAATTTGAGGAACTATAGCCTACTAGGTTATATGTCATGTTTACTACTTTAGCAACATTGTTTTCTATCATTCTCACAAGGTCCTCTGAGGAAAGAGTGAAAGTTCATTTTTCAAATGAGGAAATAAAGGTTTGTAGAGGTTAATTTGCGCAAGACCATGCAGCTAAGAAACAAGAGCCAGGATCATGCCCAGGACCGTCTGACCACAAATTTCCTCACCCTTCCTTTGTGCTTAGTATTTCCCACATCCAGCTTCCCTGTCTAGAGACCAGGGCAACTCTCCTTATGTAAAGGAATACGGGAGATGATACATTTAAACTAAGTGATTTGTAAACCATTATGGTAATTAGATTTCAAATTAACTTCTAGGTGAACTTTTCCGTAAACTAGAGAAATGAAATATATTTTAAATGGCTGATCCCAAACTGCATGTCTTTAGGCATAAAATGGAGCTAGTGATCCCTTCCACATCAGCTTTTCTGGGCTGTGCTTTCCTAGGCTTAAGCTTGTACGGGTAAACACACTTACAAAACCAGCTATAGAGCTGACTTCCCTTTACCTCCTGGATTGCAACAAGAATTGTGAAAGACAAAGAACCTGGACAGTAATGTACTATAGACATGAAATGGGTAATAATGATGATCTTGGCAAAGGTGGAATTGTTATTACAAGTCAACCGCAAAGCGGGCAGGGCATCAAATACAGAACTACACAAGACTTCTCCAGTAAGAGGAACAAGGAAAGAGCAAAGGGAAGTCAACAGGGATCAGTGGTTACTATAGAGATGGGTGGTGCAGGATCTTGTTTATAGAAGAAACAGGCTTACAGGATCACCAATATCTGTATACCAAAACTCAGAATGGGTTTATCTGGCCAATCTCTCTAGTAGGTGGGTCAGCCTGGGCCAAGAATGTAATCATCCCTAATTTATAATGCTCTCTTTACTGTCAAAAGGGATAAGGGTTAAAGTTATGATTTAAATTAAATGTGAATTGCCCTAATTAGTTTGAGTATTATTATTATACAAGGAACCTGCTCTATTTATACATCCTAACTAGAGAAACATAGCTAAGTGAACTTTTTGTTGTTGTCGTTTGTTTGTTTTGGTTTTTTAAAAATATATTTTTAACTTTTTAAAGAAGATACCTATATTACATAAAATGTTACATAAAAAAAATATAAAGGATTCCCTAAGTGGACTTTTAACTTGACCAAAGAAAACAATGATTTCTTGCAAGGAAAAAACATCCAAATTTTAGTGACCATCAATCCTGATTATAAATTGAGTTCTTTTAAGGACTTATAATACTTGAATTTGACAGAATTAAGTAAATTTAGCTCCACACACTTTCCAAGTTCTTTGGAGATAGGTGACATAAATACATATAAAGGAGCCAATAATTCTTTATATAAATATTTTAGGATAAAGTTGTACTTGGTAGTTGTGATGGTTAAGTTCATGTGTCAACTTGGCCAAGCTATAGTGTCCAGTTGTTTGGTCAAGCAAAGTAACTGTTAGAGAAACACGGCGCTCACTGGGATGTGGAACCTGATGATTGCAGGCAGAAAGTTTATTGAGAAGCTCTCCCAATGGAAGGGGTCTGAAGAATAGATTTCAGCACTCCCACTGGTATGGCGGAGGTCTGAAGAGAGACTTCAGCCCACCTGTGGAAGGTGGTGGATATGACTTTATACAGTACATCAAAAAGCAGGGAAACCTAGTACAGCCTGGGGCCAAATAGCCAGGGGAAAGTGGGCTAGGAGGTCTTGGAATATGGGAGGGGTTGGTGGTGCTTGGGCCTGGAGGGGGTGATGGCCCTTATCTGCTCCATTTTGTTTATTCTTGGGAGGGGATGGACTGCCCTGCCCTGTAGGCTATGGCTTGCTCAATCGGGTATGGCTGGATGCTGCCTTTCTTCAATTTATGTCACAGGGGTATTGATTCACAGTCTTATGACCTGTTAATCATTGCAAACCTCACAAGGGGGGACCTCTAGCTGTTACTGTGAGGATATTTCATGGATTTAAATCATTAGTAAGTCATTGCATCTATGACTGATTACATCTACAAGCAACTGAGGAGACTGCCATCAGCAATAAGAAAAGTCTTGTTGAAGGCCTTAAAGGGAGAAGTGATGATTTCAGCAGTCAGAAGGGAGAATTTCCATCTCTACTTTATTTTATTTATTTATTTATTCATTTATCCCCCCCTTGCTGCTTGTGCTCGCTGGGTCAGCTAACCACGCCATGCAGGCGGGCTTGCCTTCACCAAGAGGCCCCGGGAACCGAACCCGGGGCCTCCCATATGGTAAATGGGAGCCCTACTAATTGAGCCACAGCCGCTTCCTCCATCTCTACTTTAGCCAGCCAGCTTCTCTTGGGGAATTCATCCAAAACCTTCATTGGAACTTCCAGCTTCCAGCCTGCCTTACAGAATTTGGACAGGCCCATCCCCACAGCTCTGTGAGCCAATTTCTTAAGAAACAAACTCATAATATCAAACACACACACACACACACACACACACACACACACTAGATCTGTTTCCCTAGAGAACCCTGACTAATACTGATTTGGTACTGGGGTGGTTCTTGAGAAACATAATCTTAAAGATGAAATTTCTGAGTAGTTCTGGGGTTTTGGGAATTGGTTCTCTAATCTGATGATAGTCCATGGTGTGAGTTGGCAATAGAGATATGCAAAATATCACCACTGGACATGGCTACTCAAATGCTTATAAGAGGCAAGGCTCTGGTTGAGAGTGTTTTTGACACCTTAACAGAATTTTGTGCAGTTACAAAGTATAATGATGTTAGCTGGTTGTTCCTAAATATGGTGGATACAGTTGTAAAAGGAAGGGATGAGCTCAAAGCTTCAAATTCCCAACTTAAGCACCCTGAAGGAAATGAAAGTTTCTGTGTGTGCCCTGAAAGAAACACTCATCTCTTCTGGCTACAGACTTGAGATTTCTGAAAACCTGACCAAGGGTCTAATTGTGTGAGTGGCTGAATTACAGTTTAAGTTGAATTCCCAACCTTGTAGGGTGTCTGCTGTTAAAATGAGGAAAGGAATGGGATCCTGAAAATTGTAATGGGGGCAAATGGGTTGATAATGATGATGGTGGGAACATTGAAACCCTAGTACTGCTGAGTCTTTGTCAGATAAACCTGTAATGGTCTGACCTGAGGAATCAGCCATCCAACCTTCACTTGAAGAGATTAACCCTATCATGCCCGATAACCCTGTACCCCCTTTGTTGAGGAAATAGCCCTTACACATCTGTCTGGAGAGATTAATTCTGTTTCACTAGATGAAACTGCAATGGAATGCCCTGAGGTAGTTGGCTCAAAAGACACTCTAATTCTTCTCATGACCCACCTCCACCACACCTCTTTTCTTCCAGACCTATAACTAGACTGAATTCCCAAGAGGCCCCAAAAGGTGAGGTACAAAGTGTGGCCCATGAGGACATGAGCTACACTCAAAAAGAACTGCTTGCTTTTTCCAATTTATGCAGAAATAAATCATTAGAATATGTGTGGAAATAGATATTAATGGTGTGTGATAGTGGTAGAAGGAACATGAAGTTGGATCAGGCTGAATTTATTGATATGGGCTCACTAAGCAGAAATTCTGGATTCAAAGCTGTAGCTCGAGGGGTTAAAAAGGGCTCAAATAGTTTGTTCAAGTGGTTGGTTGAAGAATGGACCAAAAGGTAGCCTATATTGCCTGAGGTCAAAATGCAAGAATTTCCCTGGTATAATGTAGATGAGGGGATCCAAAGGCTTAGAGAGACTGGAATGTTAGAATGGATTTATCATATAAGACCTTATCACCGGGAAGCGGCTGTGGCTCAATCAGTAGGGCTCCCGTTTACCATATGGGAGGCCCCAGGTTCGGTTCCCGGGGCCTCCTGGTGAAGGCAAGCCTGCCTGCACGGCGTGGTTGGCTGACCCAGCGAGCACAAGCAGCAAGGGGGGGATAAATGAATAAATAAATAAAATCTTTAAAAAAAAAAAAGTATATTTAAAAAAAAAAAAAAAGACCTTATCACCCACCCCAGGAATGTCCAGAGGACACACCTTTTAAAAGGATTGTGAGGAATAAATTTGTGCTGTTAACTCCATTATCCCCGAAGAGCTCTGTGGGTGTTCCTCTCCTCAGGTCAGATATGACTGTGGGAACTGCTGTCACTAAACTTGGATTCTTAAACACAATGGGGATGATTGGATCCCCGGCAGAAGCCAAGTGGCAGCACTTAATTGCCAAAGACAAGGTGGGTGTGGCTACCATAATGGACAGCAGACTCAAAGCAGCAATCAAAATAGTCTGACTCAGAGACCCATGGCATTGGCTAATAGATCATAGGGTACCTAGAAGTAAAATAGATGGGCAGTCTACTAAATTCCTACTTGATCTGTATAAGGAGTTCTGGGTCAAGTGAATGAACACAAGCCTAACTTGAATTACAAAAACAGAGAGTCAGGGCCCCTTAATCAATTCCCAGACTTGAGATAGTTTACAGACCCAGAGCCCCTTGAATGAAGGGAAGGCTGGATCCCCTTAGGGAAGGCCCCTGTTATACCGCCAAAAATTTATACTGTTAATCTTCCTACCAGCCTTCCCCAAAGAGAACTACAGCCTTTTTACTAGGGTAACTGTGTATTGGGGAAAAGGAAATAATCAGACATTTCAGGGATTATTAAACACTAGTTTGGAAATGATATTAATTTCAGGAGACCCAAAACATCACTGTGGTCCAACAGTTAGAGAAGGGGTTTATGGAAGTCAGGTAATCAATGGAATTTTAGCTCAGATCCACCTCACAGTGGGCTCAGTGAGTCACCAGACCTATTCGGTGATTATTTCCCCAGTTCCAAAATGCATAGTTGGAATAGACATAACTCAGCAACTGGCAGAATTCCCATATTGGTTCCCTGATCTGTGGAGTGAGGGCTATTATGGTAGAAAAGGCCAGGTGGAAGCCACTAGAATGGCCTCTACCTAGCAAAATAGTATATCAAAAGGAATGCTAGAGGGAAGCGGCTGTGGCTCAATCAGTAGGGCTCCCGTTTACCATATGGGAGGCCCCGGGTTCGGTTCCCAGGGCCTCCTGGTGAAGGCAAGCCCGCCCACATGGCATGGTTAGCTGACCCAGCGAGCACAAGCAGCAAGGGGGGGGGGATAAATGAATAAATAAATAAAATCTTTAAAAAAAAAAAAAAAGGAATGCTAGAATGCACAACTATGTGATTATACCAAATACCATTAACTGTACACTTTGGATGGATTGCTTTATTAATATGTATCAATAAAATTTATTTTTTTTAAAAAAGGAATACTAGATTGCTAGAGGAATTGCAGAGACCAGTGCCACCATCAAGGACTTAAAAGATACAGGAGTGGTGATTCCCACCACATCCCCATTCAACAATCCTATATGTCCTGTGCAGAAAACAGATGGATCTTGGAGGATGACGGTAGATTATTGTAAACTTAACCAGGTGGTAACACCAGTCACAGCTGCTGTCCCAGATGTGGTATCATTGCTTGAGCAAATCAACACATCCCCTGGTAACTGGTATGCAGCTATTGATCTGGCAAATGCTTTTTTTCTCAATTGCCATTAGTAAGGACCACCAGAAACAGTTTGCTTTCAACTGGCAAGGCCAGCAATACACCTTCACTGTCCTGCCTCAGGGGTGTAGCAACTCTCCAGCCCTATGTCATAGTATTGTCTGCAGGGACCTTGATCGTCTCTTCCTCCCACAAGACATCACACTGGTCCATTATATTGATGATATCTATGTTGATTAGACTTAGTGGACAAGAACTAGCAACTACTCTAGACTGGTAAGGCATTTGTGTGCCAGAGGATGGGAGACAGATCCAATAAAAATTCATGGTCTTTCCACCTCAGTGAAATTTCTAGGTGTCCAGTGGTGTGGGGCCTGTCCAGGTATCTCTTCTAAGGTAATGGATAAGCTGTTGCATCTGGTGTCTCCTGCAATGAAAAAAAGAGGCACAATGCCTTGTTAGCCTCTGGAATTTTGGAAATAGTATGGTCCTCGTTAGGGTGTGGTACTCCAGCCCATTTACTGAGTCAACTGAAAAACTGCTAGCTTTGAGTGGGGGACTGGAACAAAGGAGGCTCTGCAACAGTTCCAGTGCACTGTGCAAGCTGCTCTGCCACTTGGACCATATGATCCAGCAGATCCAATGGTGCTGGAAGTTTCAGTGGCAAAAAGAGATGCTGTCTGGGATGTTTGGCAGGCTCCTATCAGAGCACAGATCCTTAGGATTTTGTAGCAAAGCCTTGCCATCCTCTGCAGTTAACTACCCTCTTTTTGAAAAACAGCTTTTGGCTTGGTACTGGGCCTTAGTAGAGACAAAATGCTTAACCATAGCTAGTAAGTTACCATGAGACCTGAGTTGCCTATCCTGAACTGGCTGGCTGACCCACCAAGCCATAAAGTTGAACATGCAGAGCAGTACTCCATAATAAAGTGGAAGTGGTCCTGAAAGCACAAGTAAGTTACATGAGGAAGTAGCCCAAATGCCCATGGCCCCCCAGACCTGCCACATTACCTTCTCCTTCCCAGCCCACAGCTTTGGCCTCTTGGGGACTTCCTTATGATCAGTTAACTGAGGAAGAGAAAACTTGGCCCTGTTGTTCAAATGGTTCTATGTGACTTACCAGTACCACCCTAAGGTGGGCAGCTGCAGCACTAGAGCCCCTTTCCGGGACTTCCCTGAAGGACAGTGGTGATGGGAAATCTTCCCAGTGGGCAGAACTTGGAGCAGTGCACCTGGTTGTTCATTTTGCTTGGAAGGGGAAATGGCCAGAGGTGTGTTTGTACACTAACTCATGGGCTGTTGCCAATGGTTTGGCTGTATGGTCAGGGACATGGAAGGAACATGATTGGAAAACTGGTGACAAAGAGGTCTGGAGAAGAGGTATGTGGATAGATCTTTCTGAGAGGCAAAAAAAAAAAAAAAAGCCCAAAACATGAAGATATTTGTGTCACATGTGACTGCTCACCAAAGGGTGGTTTCAGCAGCAGATTTTAATAATCAAGTGGATAAGATGAAATATCCTATGGATACTAGTTGGCCTTTTGCCCAGCCACTCCTGGGCAAAATGGGCTCATGAACAAAGTGGCCATGGTGGTTATGCATGGGCTCAGCACCACGGACTTCCACCAAGGCCGACCTGGCTACCGCCACTGTTGAGTGCCCACTCTGCCAGCAGCAGAGACCCACACTCAGTACCCAAAATAGCACCATTCCCCAAGGTGATTAGCCTGCTACCTGGTGGCAGATTGATTACATTGGACTACTTCTATCATGGAAGGGGCAATGATTTGTTCTGACTGGAATAGATATGGGTTTGCCTTCCCTGCATGCAATACTTCTGCCAAAAGTATCATTCGTGGACCATGATGCCTTATCCACCATTATAGTGTTCCACACAGTACTGCTTCTGATCAAGCAATCCACTTCATGACAAATGCTCATTGAATTCTCTGGTCTTACCATGTTCCCCATCTTCCTGAAGCAGCTAGACTGATAGACTGGTGGATTGGCCTTTTGAAGACTCAATTACGGCCCCAACTGAGTGGCAATACCTTGCAGGGCTGGGACAATGTTCTCCAGGGGGCTGTATATGCTCTAAATCAGCATCTGCTTTATGGTACTGTTTCTTCCATAGCCAGGATTCAGGGGTCCAGGAATTAAGGGGTAGAAATGGGAATGGCACTGCTCATTATTACCCTTAATGATCTACTAGAAAAATGTTTGCTTTCTGTCCCTGCAACCTTAAGCTCTGCTGGTCTACAGGTCTTAATTCCAAAAGGAGGAGTGCTGCCACCACGAGACACAACAGTGATTCCTTTGAACTGGAAGTTAAGACTGCCACCAGGCCACTTTGGGATCCTTGTGCCTCTGAATCAACAGGCAAAGAAAGAAATTACTATCCTGGCTGGGGTGATTGATTTTAATTATAAAGGAGAAATAGGATTGCAATACACAATGGGGGTAAAGAAGAGTTTGCCTGGAATACAAGAGATCCCCTAGGGCATCACCGAGTAGTACCATGTCTCATGATAAAAGTCACAACCCAATCCAGGCAGGATTACTAATTGCCCAGACCCTTCAGGAATGAAGGTTTGGGTCACCCCACCAGGCAAGAATTACGGGCAGCTGATGTGCTTGCTGAGTGTAAAGGGAATATGGAATGGGTAGTGAAAGGAGGTAGTGGTAAATACAAGTTATAACCACATGACCCGTTACAGAAATGAGGACAATAATGGTTATGAATATTTCTTTCTTATTTTATTACGAGTATGTTTGTATATAGACATTAAGCAAATACCTTTGTTTTCTTCCCAATCTTATCCCCTTGTCATATGACATAAGTTGTATTAACTTCATTTCATAGTATTTAAATTATTGGATATCTAGTTTAAGAGTGAATATCACCCAAGGACTTGCACTCTAATTCTGGGAAAAGTTAGTGTTTCTGGTTGTGTGCAGGACAGTTGAGTATTGTTAGGCAAAAATATGGCTGTTATTGTTTTTATTTAGAGACTAAGTATGGTTTAAGATGTGCATGGTTTCCAAGTTGACAAGGGGTGGACTGTGATGGTTAAGTTCATGTGACAACTTGGCCAGATTATTATGCTCATTGTTTGGTCAAATAAGCCCTGGCCTGATTGTTATTGTGAGGATATTTCCTGGATTTAAATTATCCTGCATTTTCGGCTGGTTACATCTACAATCAACTGAAGAGATTACTTTCAACCATGAGAAAAGTCTCCTCCAGTCAGTTGAAGGCTTTAAAAGGATGATAAAATTTCTATTTCTACTTTAGCCAGCTAGCTTCTTCTGGGAAGTTCACTGAAAACTTTCATCACAGTTCCCAGCTTATGGCCTGCCCCATGGGATTTGGACTTGCCTATCTCCACAATCATGTGAGCCAATTCCTATTTTAAAAATTCATAATCGTTATATATCTGCTGTGGGTTCTGTTGCCTTAGAGAACCCTGACTACTAACACAGTGGTTTTGACACAAATAGACTTGTTCTCTCTCTTTTTTTAAGTGGTGGGTATAGGAAGTTCTTTCATCTCTTATTTTTTGTGGAGTGTGGTGTCTAAAATTTGAAAACTTAAAAAAAAAAACCACCTATTTACCACCTTTGTTTTTGTTAAAACAGATTTATCATATCTTCATTAAGAAATTCTTCATTTTTTCCCCTGTCAAATGTGACTCAATCCTTTAGCTTTCCTCTGCTTTTTTTTTTTTTAAGGAGTTATCACGGATTGAACCCAAGACCTCATTCATAGGAAGCAGAAACTCAGCCACTTGAGCTACATCGGCTCCCCCTTCTGTTTCTTTCTTTTTTTTAACTTTATTTTGTACATTTAATAATTGAAAACATAAGCAATTAAAAACTAAAAAGTATCTGTTTCTATTTTAAGACCATTCTTAAGATTAACCATTTTAGGATTTCCATCTGGCGCACTTTTCTGTATGTCAGATGTGTGAAATCTGTCTGCCTCGCCTTCTCAGAGGTCCAGCAGCCCACACTATCAAAATAATCTTGGTCTTTTGAGGAGGCTCTAGAGCTCCTGGGAATTCGATAAAGTATATATCCTTTCCCTCAGAAAATTGCATATACACAAACTGTTCTAAATAGTTTCAAAGTATTCATAGGCACTCCCTCTTTCCAGTTCACGGACTGCCTTGTTTTGAACCCCGACCATATCTGACAATTCCTAAGGGCCTGCCAGGGGTAAAGTGGCAGAGATCTACAGAAATTACACCCCTTAGCAATCAACAGGTGGCACTTCTTTGGCCGGGAGCCCCAGCTGGGCAAACAAGATGGGGCATAGGCTCTGGTGAACTCTGCCTCAACTGCCCTGGCCTCAGGTGCGCACCGCCCTGCCAGGTTGGTTTGGAGCTGGACGTATCTGAATGCTCTTCAGAGCTGACGTGATGTTCTCCTTTCTGAGCAAGAGCCCACATAAGGCTCATTCCAGGAAGAAATCACCTCATCCCCTCTAGGGCCAGAAAGGTGTGGCGAGGCCTGTGGGGGCGAGGGCACCGTAACCAGTGTCTCCGAGGCTTCAGCGACCTGAGCGAGTCCGGAAGGGGTCGTTCGCCTCTTCCCCAAGACCTTGGGTGTGCTCGGTGCTTTCTTGGGCCCCGTGACCTCCTTATCTGTCATTCCTCCCAGGACCGAAGCAAGAGTGGGCTACGTTGGGCAGGCTGATTTCGCTGACCCAAGTCCTCTTCCATTCAAGGGTTTGCGGGCGAGCCCCAGGTAAGGGGCGGGCATCACCGCGCCCACCTGCGCTCGGCTTTCCCGGGGGCAGCCCCGCCGCGAGAGCGTCAGCAAGTTGCCCCGCCAGCGCCGCGCAAGGCCCGGAAGCAGGCGGATGGCCCCGCCCCCGCGAGCTCAGCACCGCCTCCCGGCCCGCCCCCGCCCCACCAGCTGCCCCCTCGGCCCCACCCTGCGGGCCGGGGACACCGCCCCGTCCCCGCCCAGCACACCGAGACCCCGCCTTCCGGCCCCGCCCCGCAAGTTCAGGACTCGCCCTCGGCCCCACCCCCCGCCTCCTTCCCGCCAGCCTGCGGGCCGAGGCCCCGCCTCCCTGGCCCGCCCCCAAGCGCGAGGACCCGCCTCCAGGCCCGGCCCCGCGGGTCGAGGCCCCGCCTCCCTCCGCGATTCTGCGCACCGAGGCTCCGCCCCAGGCCCGGCCCCGCGGGCCGAGGCCCCGCCTCCCCCCGCGATTCTGCGCAGCGAGGCCCCGCCCCGGCCCCGCCCCTCAGGCCGAGGGCCCGCCCCGGCCCCGCCCCCCGGAGCTGCGGCCGCTAGGACGGAGGGCGGGCGCGGCGCTCCCCGGGTGTGCGGGCTTCCAGCCGCGCCGCCGCAGCCCCAGGTCTCCCGCCGCAGCGCCACCGGCTCCTCCGCGCCGCACGTGGGCGCCCGCCTGGCAGGGCCGCCGCCGCCGTCGGTAGGTCGGGCCGGGGGCAGTGGCGCGTCTCCTCCCGCGGGCCTGCGGCGGCGCGAGGTGCTGGCTCCGGAGCGGGGTTCCGGGCGGCGCCGTGGGGCGGTTCCGGGTGCAGGTGGCTCCCCCGGCCCGGGGCGGCGGCGGCCGGGGGCTGCGGACGAGACCCCGAGGGGCGCTCGGCGGGCTGGGGGGGCCTTCGGGGTGAGCCGGGTCCTCGCGGCCCGAGACCCCGGCGGGCGCTGTGCGGCCACGCCCTGGGCGGCCCCGCGCGGCCTCAGGTCGGGCAGGTGCGGGGCGCTGGCCCAGGGCCGGCCATCCCCGCGGCGACAGGGCGGCGCCTTTGTTTGCCCGGGCCGTCCGGGTCGGGGGGCAGGGTGGGGAGGGCCCCTTCCTGTCGGGAATGGAAGACCCCAGCTCTCCCAGGCCGGCCGCAGGGGGCCCGGAGCCGCAGTGCGCGCCCCGCCCGCCCGGCCCCGCGTCCTGCAGGGCTCCCGGCAGCTGCCAGCGTGGATGGCCTGACCCGGAGCTGCTGCCCGGGCTTGGGAAAACCTTTGTAGGCTTTTTCCCGGAAGGCGATGGAGGACCCCCGCCACTCCCCCTCCCTCCCACACACGTACCCACAAAAGTCTACTACCATTGGGTGTCTTTAAAATCCTCCCCGCACCCCACACACACAATTTATTACCACTCAGAAAGACCAGATTCAAAATGATGTGCCTGGAGTCGAGGAAACCAATTGGTGAGGAGTGTTTATATACTGTAGACTAAGCATATGTTCTTGGTCTTGGGAGGGTGCCTATGTGTCATTTTCCACTCTGTCCTCGTTTTTTTTTTTTTTTAATCTAACTTTGAAATGGTCCTTCATGTAAGCACGTTTACAATGGACTTCTTTCCTATCTGGCAGTTGATTTTTCCCTTGAACTTCTAAGAAAGTAAGAATGGATAAGATGAGAAATTGTGTGCAGACGTGGATATATCTAGTTGGATACATTTTTTTAATATGTTGGCTCCTGTGTTTATCTCATTGTCAGTAGACTGTTTAACTGAGCTCTTGTAAAGATAACGAGGATAGCTTGCAAGCCCATTGCCAAGAGAGCTATTAAAGGGCTGAACCATTGATTTTACTGGTAGCACAGTGTAATGGAGACCCTGTGACACTTGGCTGACCTGAGCTGGAATTCTGGTTCCACTAGCCACTTCAGGTGTGACTTGGGCAACTTTCTGAACAGCCTGATTTCCAGTATCCTCCTCTTGGGGTTCATAGTACCCATCTCACAGGACACCTGTGCAGTTGCATGAGATGATGGATTTTCTCAGCAACCCAGAAGGATTGCTCAGTAGCACATTAAATGCCTCATATTGGGGGAAGGGAGGGAAAGAGGCACTTGCTTGAATGTTTCCAAACTTCTCCTCTGTACCTTAAGTTATACCTTAGTGTTTTCTTTACATCACGTTGAACTGAGCCAGATACTTGCTCTACCTGGCTGACATCTTTCCTTCCCATGATCGGTGGGACCTCCTGTGCCACCCCACCTCCTAAACACACACATCTTGCTGGTGGCTTTCTTCCTGGTGACCAGCCACCCTCACCTGCAGACCTTGAGGTATCTGTCGAGGTTGGGCGTCCTCCTTCTTTCCTATCCTCTTGCCAGTGTCGCCCCACCCCACTCCATCACCGTGGGCGCCTCATTAAATGGAGATGACATTAGACTATGAGCTCCTTGAAAGCAGGAACCCTGTCCTAGTCACGTTTCTGTCCCTAGGAAGTACGTGCTAAATGAGCTAACAGACTAAGTGGTACAGTGGTTCAGAGATCTGGGATTTCAGACCTATACATTTCCTAGGGAAAAAAAAAAAGTGGACTCTTTGGCTGTTCCAGCTTTTTCTCATGTCTTTACTTAGCAAAATAAACAGTGCCATCATCATTACCATCCTTTTCTTAAGGGTAATATTTCCACAAAGTATGAAGATTATTAACTCAGAAAAAGGGACAGGCCTACCCAAGAAAAGGTTGGCAGCCTTATTCCGCGGGTGTGTATGTTTTTGCAGAGGGGCACAGTGCGTGCAAAGGCCCTGGGGTAACATGAGTCTGAGGGCTCGGGATATGCAGAGTGCAGTGAGGAGAGAGGTCAGGGGAGCCTGGTGGGCCATGGGAGGAGTTTGGATTGCTCGTAAACTTGGAAGGAAGAGCTTTAACCATGGGAATGATGTGCTTTAGTTTGTGTGTTTAGAGGATTTCTTGGAGCAGTGTGTGAAATTAGACTGGAGAGGGGCAAGAGTGCAAGAGAGTGCCCTTGGGAGGCCTCCGCACACTTGCAGGAGAAAGGTGGCTTGCTCAGAGTAGTGGCCGTGGGGATGGAGAGCAGGCCTGTCAACAGGTGGTTTGGAGGAAGAGCCAGTAGGACTTGAGTTGAGCATGGTGGGTGAAAAGAAGGAAGAGGCCAAGATGTCAAAGGAAAGGTCTTGTGGATGGAGGGGGCATTTTCTGAGAGGGAAGCCTGGAGGGAAGGAGTGTGTTGAAAGGATGGAATTGAGAGTTTAATTTTTAAAACAGCTTTATCGATATATCTATATCTATATATAACTTAATAATTTAAAATTCACTCATTTGCTTATAAAATTCAATATTTAGTAAATGTGCAGAGCTGTGCAGCTATCACCACCATCCAATCTTAGCACATTTTTGTCACCCCAGAAAGATCCCTTGGGCCCATTTGCAGTGACTCCCCATTTTTCACCCCCAACCCAGATAACCACTAACCTCAGTCTCGATAGATTTTCCTCTTCTGGATGTTTCATGTAAATGACATCATGTAACGTGGGCTTTCGTGCCTGGCTTCTTTCAGTAAGCATAATGTTTTCAAGGAGACCCATGTAGCCTGTATGAAAACTTGTTTCCTTTTAGCTGCCAACTAGTATTCCGTTGTCTGGCTAGATCACATTGCGTATGTATGTTTTTGCAGAGGAGCACAGTGTGGAAAATATTTCAGAAGAGGATGGTAATGAGTGATAGCGGTTCATCTACTGTGCCAAGTAAAGACCTGAGAAAAGTTGGTACAGCCACACCGTCCACTCTTGCAAATCTTGTTTTGGACACACCAACTTTGCAGCGCCCAGGCCACAGCCAGGTCGAGAGGTCCAGTTGGTATTTTCACGAATCCAGACCTTTGGGTGGGTGTTCTAAATGTGCAAGTCATTAGCACCAAGTTATTTTTAAGTTACAGCAGCGATCACTGAGGATAAAGAGAGAAAGGCCGGCCCTTGGCAGTTGGTAGTCGGTAGAGGAGGATGAGCACGGAAGGGGGAAGCAGCGGCCGAGAGGCAGGTGGGAAGCCAGCTCAGGGCTGCGGGGCCAGGGCCGCATGTGGGCTGAGAGGGGGCTGCTCTGAGCAGAAGTAGTCACTGGTGGGTTGTCATGCCTCGAAGAGAAGGTTGGAATGAGTCGGGAGTGACTGGGAACAAAGCAGAAGTTTTCGCGGGTTTCTGACAACTTCGCTGTGCCTGTGAACGAAACGTTCAGGGTTAGAGAACATGTTTTTGTACGTACAGTTGGGTTTCTTCAGTCTACCCTATTTGTTCAACCAAATGCAGTTTGGTTAGCAAAGTAGCTGCAGCGGGCTCGGCCGTTCTTTAACCCTCTCACGGGGCTGTGTGCTTCTGTCTCTGAGCCTATGAGCAGTACTGCTGAGATACACTGTTTAGCCTCACATTTCCATCAGGATTGTGCCCTGGCTGGAACAGAAATCCTGATTGAACCGTGGCTTAAACAAATGAGCTGGTGTACGAGGAAAATCTACGGAGGCTGGCCCCCAGGCCAGCTGTCCTCAGCACGTGTGACTTTGGGCCTAGTGTATGTTTCCCTGGGGTGGCAAGAGGTGGTACTTCATCTCCAACATTGAAGCTTTGTTCCAGGCAGAAAGAAGGAAGGGGGACAGGCGAAGGGCCCATGCCAGGGGATCTGCCCCCCGCAGACAGCTTTCCTGGGATCCCCGCCCACCAGTTCTACTCCACATGTCACTATCCAGAGCTCATGTGGCCCAGCTGCTAGGGGGTCCGGGGATTGAACAACAATGTTAGGATGGAAAAGGGGATATGGAATTCTGAGTAGGTGTCTGCCACACTTTATGTAGAACGTAATCAGACAAAACCTAAAGGAGGGGAGCAAATCAAAACCCCAAAGCATTAATTTTGAGAAGAATGGAATTTGGTGACAGTTCAAGAGAACAATTGGACATTTTTGTATCTTGCAAAGTATTTTTTAGAGTGGTAACTGGTTTGAATGGGCTGATGGATTGAATTTAGGATTTTTTAAAAGTAAGAATAAAAAAGCTCAAAATAAGCATGCATGTGTGCTTAATAATATGTAAATTATGGATGTTTTTAAAAGTCAAATCAGTACAGCATTTCATGTCATTCTTTTTTTGTGTGACATTGGTGATAAAAATAAAAGGCAAGGCAATGGTGCTTGTCAGAGTTGGGATGAGATGATTCCTGTCTCCTCTTTATAACAGCTGCAGTGATTCATGTATAATGGTTTAGCCATAGGAAAAATAAAAGATCCACCAAAGAATATACAAGGGCAAAGAATATACAAGCCTGTTGATTGCTTGGACCCTGGTATAACACTTCCTCATTGAGGCCATACACCCTGGTTGAGACATAAAGCTGTAAGGGCAGCACCTAGCCAGGGCTGGTGGGTGACGGAGCTCAGAAATGGAGCAGCCCATGGCAGGTTTCTGACAACGCCACCATCACACACTTCATTCTTGCATCCTTATTTTTTAAAACCCTTTATTTTTTTTCCAACCTGATTTTCTTATGGAATATTTCCAATTCTTTTTCCCAATCAGACTGTAGAGGATTGTATTGCTAAATAGGCAGTTCAAGTTGAGAGCAGAGAGACAGACTTTTCCTCGTGTTTCACAAGTGCCCTAAGATGGGAGGGGCATTCAGAATTGCCACCTCTGAGTGTAGTTAGCAGCTGTGTGGGGTTTTTGTCCTTTAAGTGGAACCCCAGCATTTTTGCTTCTTTCTGCCCTGTCCACTTGTATTCCTTGGAATCAATGAGGACAGGAGCTGTTTATCTCTTATCTTCTATCCTGCCTGGCCCAGAGGCCTGGCCAAATATTTGAACTGGATTATCAAGTGTGTGGGCAGTAGTTTCGTGGACACGTCTTCCCCCTTGAGCAGCTTTATCTCCTGGAAGGAAGGGTTCATTCATCTGTTTATATTTGATTAGCTTTTAGATACCACCTCTGCTTCGAGAATGTAAGATGGATCCAGAGGAGCAGGAGCTATCAAATGATTACAGATACCGAAATTACTCTTCAGTGATTGAAAAGGCTTTAAGAAATTTTGAGTCCTCCAGTGAATGGGCGGATCTCATATCTTCGCTTGGCAAGCTCAACAAGGTATGTGGGGTGTTCCTTATTTAGATTGTGTGAAGGTGGGGACACAGTTGTCTTTTTTTAATACAAATAATTCATGCTGATTATAGCAGTTAGAAAATACAAAAACACAGATAAGAGAAACTACCCTCCCTTTATTAACTTAACCTACCCATGTACATTTGTGAGTCTAGCTTTTGTGTACGTGTGTGTGGGTGTAGAATTGTGGTGGAGTTGATGGGATATCTGAAGTCTTTTCTCAACATTGTTTGTAGCTACACAAGACAAAGTTGAAAATGGTCAAACCAGTGGTTTGAAGATTAATTGTTCTTTAGGTTGCCTGGGGTTTTTACTCCTTTTCCTCCTTTGTTCTACCTTTTGACCAGTTTTTACTGCTGATTGGTAACTCCTAGGAGAATAAAGGATGAAATAAATATTGAAATCTGCCAAAAGTTGTGTGTGAATCTGTGTATGTGTAGGATTTGGACAAGGGATAAAGGGTTGAGTCTTGGAAGACTGAAGCCCTGGTCAGACGTGGTCTCATCTTGTGGTTCTTGGACTCTGGCTACAGAGTTCCCTGGTGATGGGATTGCTGTATTTTCCCATCCTGCCTAGAAGGAGGATGTCACTGATTCTGAAGAGCTCAGATGAGCAGTGTGCCATGTGGTAGACAATATCTGGACTCCGAGAGGCTGTGCCAGCTGTCACTGCCTGGCCTGGATTCCCAGCTGGCATCCCTGGCTTCCAGGCATGAGTGCTGGGCGGGGCTGGGAGATGCCGAGCTGGGTAGCTCTCGACTCCCTAAGCCGGGGGCATCAGGGAACACTGGTAAACCTCGCTCAAGAGCTGGAATTTCTCCCATTTGCCCTCAAGGAGCAGGGATGAGTGACGGATACCAGCACCGGAGCAGAGGGCAGTGTTGGGCAGCAGCCCTGTGGGGCCGCTGGAAGGCGCCCCCCCGGCATCAGCGGGTGGTAGTGGGCATAGAAGACAGGCAGGTGTTCCAGGCAGGGGCCGGGCAACGGCTTGGTCTGCTGCCAGGAGTATCTGCTGCTGCAAGCCAGGTGCTGGCTGGGTGCACGCGTGCACGCTTCTGAGGTCTGCCTTGGAAGCAGCAAGTCAGAGTTGGGGGCCTGCGTTGGAGTCCAGCTCTACCTGGGGTTACTTTTGTAGGGGAAAGGGAGACGCAGTGGAGTGGGATCGAGGCATGTCCGAGTTCCCAGTGCTTGGCTGTTTTCGTACTTGGCCTTCGAGAGGATAAAAACGGCATGCATTTTTTTTTTTTTTTTTAAGATTTTTATTTATTTATTCATTTATCCCCCCCCTGCTGCCCGTGCTCGCTGGGTCAGCCAACCACGCCGTGCGGGCGGGCCTGCCTTCACCAGGAGGCCTCGCCGGGAACCGAACCCGGGGCCTCCCCACATGGCAAACGGGACCCCCACTGATTGAGCCACAGCCGCCTCCCCGGCATGCATTTTTGAGCTAGTTAAATTATAAACTTGGTAAGAAGATTCTTAAGCAGCGAAGTGTTCCGTCACTCAGGCGTTGTTTTCCATAAGTCGGAAAAACTCTCTTCAGCCATTTTAACCTGGCTTTTAAAACGCAGTCTGAGTTGAGTTGACCGGCTCTTTGAAGGGCATTTGAAGCACTGGCCGTCCGCGCATTCACCAGCTCTTTGAGGCCCACGGCATTGTTCCAAGTGGCAGGGTACAGCAAGGACAAAACCCACGGGACCCTGCCCACGTGGAGGGGCCCGGCGGGGAGACGGCCGATAAAGAGAACGGGTTAGTGCTAAGTTCCCTGGAGGACAGTCAAAGGGGAGAGAGGTGATGGTGAATGTCGGGGGACGGTGCGACACGTAGAGAGTGGGGTCGTGGGGCCCCAAGGCGCCACCTGACCAAGCGCAGGCCCTTTATAGCTGGGTCCTCACATGGCCTCTGAGCCAGTGGGGAGCCCCTGCCGGGGGATGGGGGAGCTGAGCAGAGGAGCAGCCTGGCCGGGCTTCCCTCTAGCTCACCAGAACCACTTCCGGCTGCTGCACTGAGTGAAGGAGTCAGCGACGGGGGCGGCAAGGCAGAAGCGGGCAGACAAGTTAGGAGGCTGTTGCCATCATCTGGATGGGCCCGTGGAGGGGTGAGAAGTGGTGGGATTCTGAGTGCGTTTTCAAGGTGTAACTAACAGGATTTGCTCATGGATATGAGAAGAAGGGGTGTCAAGCATGACTCCCTGTTTTTGGACCTGGGAAACAGGGAGGATGAGCTGGGGAGAGGGCAGAGGAGATGGTGCCATGGGGTGGGAAGGAAGGCCAGAGGTCTCGTTTGAGTGTCTGGTAGATGTCCCGCTGGGACATCCCTGGGCAGTTGGGTAAGAGTCTGGAATTGCATGTCCAGACGGGAGCTGGGCGTGGTGGCATCGCCAGTCAGAGATGGCCTTGAAAGAGCAGGGAGAGCAACCAAAAGGCGGTCAAGAGAAGGTGGGAGCCAGCGCAAGAATCTAGGAAGAGTGGTAGTGAGGCCGGTGAGAACCAGGAGAGCGGAGGGGTGGGGGGTCCTGGAAGCTGGGAAGATGGTGTTCAGGGAGGGCTTGTGCTGGTCTGTGCCACATACAGCAGAGGGGCCGGGAGTCGAGGCCAGAGAAGGACCCTGGTTCAGCAAGGCTGGGGTGCTGGGAGGGGGAGGGATGCGAGCCTAGGGCTGACCCGGGGCTGTTCTGAGCAGTGCCTTTCCTTGCCTGGAATGGAATTTGGAGAAAGGATAGATGTGGGCAAATGTTACTGACTCAGTTGTGTACTCAAGAAGCGGTGTTTTGGAGGACAAATCCCTGACTTGTCAGTGTTCTCTTCTACAAGAGAAGTACCGAATCGCTGATGAGGAGTTTGTTATGCGGGTCCATCTGATAAGAAATTACAAGATAAGAAATCTCGGGGACAGCGGAGGAGCTTGTGGTGCTCCCCGATGCCTGGGTGGAAACCCCAGGCCAGCCGCTGTGACCTTGGGCTGCTCTGAAACCTCTCTGTGGGAGAAGAGGGAACAATAAGGCAGCCTCATCCGTTCAACCCACAAATGTTTATTCTAGCTCACGCTTACCTGCTGGCTCGGTTTCGAGCATTTTATGTATCCTCACTGACTTCTGCCTCAAAGCACCCCTAGGAGACAGGTGCCGCTGTTATCTCTGGTGTTTAGACGAGGAAACCAGAACAAAGTTAATCCATAAACTCGGACACAGCCAGTACACTCCAGGAGCAACTCTGCCATGCCTGCCCTCCATACCCCGGGAGCCCAGGACAGAGCCTGTACGTCATCGTAGCTGCTGGAGACATGTGTGGGTGCTGGATGGACAGCATCTTAGCTGGTTCCCACATGGGCATTTTGAAAGGCTGGACCCCAAGGACAATCTGTTGCTGGCATCATTTTTATTTATTTATTTATTTGTTTGTTTTTTATTTTTGTTTATTTTATTTATTTTTTTTTTTTTTTCCTCTGGCATCATTTTTGATTCTTACCCTAATAATGGGGGAAACGCAAAGAATGACCCCGCTAAGTGTGAGCAAGGCCAGTAACAAAAGGTCCCAGTGGTGAACAGCTGCCGAGCCCACGAACACACTGAGCACGTCTTTCAGTCCTGGGAATTTGACTGGGGCACACGAGTTTCACCATCTCTGCAGAAGTTATACTGCTTTCTGCTAACACCGATCCACTGATCCACTACCAGCTCAGGTTTTTCAAGGGGACAAAAGGTGTCAAGTGTTTTTTTCTTTTTCATTCTTTCCCTTTCAAGCCCCAGGAATGTATCAACATGTAGTTCCAAACCCCTGTCCATTTCTCCTAAAGGTTTGTTCACTGATAGAAACCTCTCGTGCAGTATTGGATTGGATAAAAGTTTAAAAATAACTTAAAAAAAAAAATTCCTCCCCCCCCCCCCAGATGGCTCCCTCATCTGTTTGCTCATTGATTTGCTTGTTGTCTGCTCGTTGTCTGTTTAGTTTTTCTTTAGGAAGTCCAGGGAACCGAACCCGGGACCTCCCACGTAGGAGGCAGGTACTCAACTGCTTGAGCCACATCCTCTTCCTGTTTGTTTTGTTTTTGCTCATTTTCTGCTCGTTGTTTTTACTTGATGTCTGCTCGTTGTCTGTTTGTCTTCTTTTAGAGGCACCAGGAACCGAACCCAGGACCTCCCATGTGGGAGGTGGGTGCTCAACTGCTTAAGCTACATCTACTCCCAAAAGACAACTTTTTGAAACGGTTGTTACTCAATTCCTTGTAATCCTACCACCTTGAGGAATTTGCAAGGTCTGTAAGGTGAGGGCGACACTTCATTCCCTGCCTCCCTCTTCCTGCTCTTAACGACAGCTGATGCTCACAGAGAGCCTACCCTGTGCCGAGGACCTGGTCTGCATTATCATGTCACACAGCATATCTTTTTTTTTGTTTGTTTGTTAATACTTTATTAGTATTTTCTAATGAATAGAACATAACACAAACCAAATAAAAAATTTAATCTTTCTTTTAGTTCAATAAAAATAACTGATCTTCTGATTGTTGTTTCTTCTTTGTTAGAGAATTAAAGTATTGATAAAACAATTAGGCACACAGAAGACAATTACTGTACAACGATATGCACAAGTTATCTTTTAACAATTATAATCTTAAAATGTGCTCTTTATATTTTTCCCTTGCAATACAGGAGCCATGCTCCTATTTAAGCAAATTTTACTAACAAAAAAAGAATTTTACAAGGAATGACAAAAAGACTTTTAAAACAAGTCCTTAAATAAAAGGATGCAGCAACAACGGAATGTATGTTGTTGTGTTAAGAAGACAGTTTAAACTAGATCTCAAAACTTTAAAAATTCATTTATTTTACAATTACTTGAATACGCATGCATTAAATGATATATTGCACGCAATTAAAATTTTAGATTGTGAAATTTATAGTTCTTATTTTTTAAAAAAATTGATACACTTTTTGGTAGCACTTAACTGATTTTTTTTTTTTTTTGCAAACACCAGCAGCACAAACTTAAAATGAGCCAACTGAAATATTCAAAAAATTTTAATTTTTTTTAAAAATTAAGGCTAACCAAGTGCATCCATTGGTCAATGGCACAATTGTTTTCAGCAACTATTCAGAACACCCTAATTATAGGAAATGCCCATCTAATTTGTATAATTTAATTTATACAATCAATTTTTTAGGTGAATGAACTATAAGTTAGTAGTAATGGTCTCTTAATAGTTTATACATTACCTGAAAAATTAGAAAACCCCAAACAAAGAATGATTTATTTTAAACACACAGCATATCTTGAGATGGTCTGTGCTTAAGCAACTTGCCCAGAGTCACAGCCAACAAGTGGCAGAGGGAAGGCTCATGCCCAGAGCTGCCTGGCTGCAGCTCTCGTGCAGGGCTTCCAACTTTGGTCGTGCCGTTGTGTGTGTGGCACACATAAAGGGAGAGGGCCCAGGGGCCCCATCTTCATTACCCAAATGACTCACCTAGGTTAACCCTTTTTACAAATGAGAGAAGTGAGCTCCAGGAGGTCTCAGTTGATCAAATTATAGACAGATTTATTTGCGTCAGTTTTAAACTTTGCTAAATGTTCAGTGTCAGTTTTAGAACTTTTCTGTATTAGAGAATGTTTTAGTTTCCAAGCCTGCTCAAGCAGATACCAACGCGAGGTTCAGCTTAAACAATGGGAATTTATTAGCTTATGGTTTTAAGCCTAAAAGAAAGTCCAAATCAAGGCACTGTCAAGGTGATGGCCGGTGTTCTGGGCCTGGCTGCTGGTGAACCTGGGCTCCGCTGTCTGCGGCAAGGCACACGGCGCTGTCTCCTGGCCTCTCCTTTCTCTTCCAGGTTCCTTCGATGTCCAGCCTCCTGCTTCCTGTGGCTTTCTCTCTCCTTCTGTCTGAATTTCATTCTGCTTATAAAGGACTCTGGTAATAGGATTAAGACCCATCCTGACTGAGGTGGACCCACCTTCTTAACCAAAATAACCCCATCAGAAAGTCCTGCTTACAGTAGGTTCACACCCAAAGGAATGGCCTAAATTTAAAAACATGTTTTCCTGGGGTACGTACAGCTTCAAACCACCACAGGGAAAATGCCATCCTTTATAGTTTTTAGGTATGTCAACATGAATGTGATAATTTTTGTTAAATAGTTTATCTGGGACTTCTAACCATCATCTTTCATCGACAATTTTTAAAAAGATAAATTGTCATCAACAAGTACTTTTTAAACCCTTAGGAACCCAACCACCTTTCCAAGCGTGGTTTACAACTTTGATCATGGAAATGAAGGATGGTAGAAAAGAATAAGCTCTACAGTCTTAAAAATCTATCACTGAAGCTTCTTTCTTTTTTTTTTTTTTTTTAAGTGTGGTAAAATGCACAAAACATAAAATTTACCATCAGTGACATTAAGCACATTCCCAGGGTTACGTGATCATCACCAGTAGTTCAGGAACATTTTATCACCGAAAAGGAAACCCGGTCGCCGTGATGCAGTCACACACACACACACACCCCCAACCCTTGGCAACCACAAATCTGCTTTTTGTCTCCATGGGTTTACCTATTCTGGATATTTCATATGAATGGAACCATACAATATTTGTTCTTTTGTGCCTGGCTTCTTTCACTCAGCACGATGTCTTCAAGGTTCATCCATGTTGTTGCATGTATCAGAACTTTGTTCCTTTTCACAGCAGAATAATATTCCGTTGTGCATGTACACCCCATTTCGTTTATCCATTCATCAGCTGATGGGCACTTGGGTTGCTTCCACCTTTTGGCTATTGGGAATTAACACTCCTTTTTCATGATGGCCCTGCACGAACCCTTATGTTTGCTGCTTTTGTCGACGCCCTCCTGTTTCGCAGGATGCAGCTGGCAGGCCATGGTGGTCACCAACAAGTAGCCAGGGAAACAGGTTCGGTGGTACGTGGTTCAGTGTCCACAGTGTAAAGCAGAACCTTCTTATGGTGTATTCCAGAATTGGTGTCGGTTTGTGGGAAGAGCGTGGGCTGGGAGCTCAGAGACCTGGTAAACAATTCTGGCCTTTTACAAATCAGCTCCAAGACCTCTTCTACCTCTAAATCTCGATGAGTCTGAACGGGATCCTGATTTTTTTTTTTTTTTTTTAAAGATTTTATTTATTTATTCATTTATCCCCCCCTTGCTGCTTGTGCTCGCTGGGTCAGCTAACCACGCCGTGCGGGCGGGCTTGCCTTCACCAGGAGGCCCCGGGAACCGAACCCGGGGCCTCCCATATGGTAAGCGGGAGCCCTACTGATTGAGCCACAGCCGCTTCCCGGGATCCTGATTTGTACCCAAGCTCTAATCAGCTCCTTTATTTCGGTTAAATATTCTTAGTTCAGATAAGGCCTCTTTGGTTTGGGGTCTGACCACAAAATGAAGATTCTCTCTCCATATACCATCTTTTTAAAAAAGTTTAGTTCTGATGGAAGCCCACCTGGACTTTATCCCGGGCCTTGTGGAAGAGTAGAGGGAAAGTAAGTGAAAAGGTCCTACTTAATCTTTTCTTTATGCCCAGGAGCACTGTTGAGACCTTCAGTTCTCCTGGGTTGTAATATGCTTCTGCGCCCGGAAGGTGCCGTACTCAGGGCGGCCTTTCAGGTGATATTTGTCCCGTGTGCCTGGACCTCACTAGCGCTGGGCCATCTCCTTTATTGGGGGGAGATGTTAGGGGTTGCCTTCCAGGGATGAGTCTAATCCGGACTTCCCACATGCTTTCCCACATGCCTGCTTGCGAGAGCACTTTCTGTCTTCCTCCCTCCCTCTCCTCCTTTGACTGAGACTCGCCACCACTGCCCCGGTTTAAACCGCCACCTCTTACCCTTCCTGGGCCAGACTGCCTGGCTGAATGACCTTAAATGGGTCCAGGGACCTCTCTCAGCCTCAGGCTCCTGGTTTATGAAATGCAGCTCTCTGGCCGCACAATGCCACGCTTCATCCTGTCACCTGACTTTTAGAGCCCTGCCTGTTAGGTCAATTATTTTAGCAATTGCCCAAAAATCTTTTGATGACGTCGATGGCTGTAACCTTGAGGGAGGAAGTTGCCTTCTGAGAAGAAACCAGCTGAAAAGGCTGTTGTTGGCAGTTGTTGACTCTCTTCCCTTTTAAATAAAGCAGATCCTGTACCTCTGCTCTAGAGTGGCGAGAGCAGGATCCATTTGTTTCTGGCAGTGTTTGCGTTTTCCTTGGCAGCAGAATTTGGAAGATGCAGCTAATAGGTTGTCAGGTAGAGCTCCCATTCCCTCCGTGGCAAAGGCTGCCGAGCTCTCTGTCGCCGTTCTGTCATTGTTCTTTGAGAGGGTGATGTACTGGCACCCAGGGGACATCACTGCTTCACGCACTCCCTCAGGTTTTCTGGAAGGTGCTTAGAATCTGCACGGGCATCTCTGATTCAGGACTGTTACAGCAGCCCCCGTGTGAGCCATTCCAGCACCACAAGGTCGAGATGGTCCTTTTGTACAGAACACTTCCCCTTGCCGAAAGGAGTCTGATATATTTTCCAAAAATTTATAAATGGCATAGTCTGGTTTATTTTGTGTTTGGGTAAAGGAATAGTTTGCCATCATCTCTTTCAGGTCTAGTGCAGGCGTGGAAATAGTCTAGATTTGGACAGATGAATTTTTCCTCGAGTAATCTAAGGACAAAGCTCGCCTAGCAGAATGGAGTCTATAATAAAAAGGAAAAGGCTTGTGATTCACTTCCATTTCATAAATTCTGTCAGGAAAGTATGAAACTAGAAGGTTCATGTCAGACCTTGGTAAAGGAAGGAAATGAGTTAAACTTGGCTGTTTTTTCAAAAAGGACTATTGTTTGAGTAGGAGCCTAGCATCCAAGCTTCTGTGTGAGCCAAAAAGCCATTCCCATGTGTGGCAGTTTGATGTAATTATGAATTCCAAAAATATAATTGAATCATGCATGTAAACTGATCTGTTAATCTGGGCATGATTAGGTTAGGATTAGGGCGTTGAGCCCCACCCCTTGGTGGGTGGGGAATCGAATATAAAAGGCAAGGCCAAGGACAGTTGAAGCAGTCTTTTGAGAAGAAGTTTTGATGTTGGAAAGAAGGCTCCAGGAGAAGAGAAGCGAGCCGTTCGCCTGATCGTCTGCAGCTGACCTCGTGGAGGAAACAGGAGCTAAGCCCGGAGAGAAACGCAGCCCTGGGAAGAGAGGAACCCCAGAAGCCTGAACCGTGGCAAACGCGGCAGCTGCCTTGCTCTAACACATGGCAATGGACTGTGGTGACAGAAGAAACTTAACGCTTTATGGCCTGGTCTCTGTGGACTTCTACCCCAAATAAATACCCTTTATAAAGTCCAACCCATTTTTGGTATTTTACATTAGCACGCCTTTGGCTGACTATTACACCATGTATCTTTTCAAATAGTCTTTTTCTTTTTAAGAAAATGGCTTGTTCGCATACAATAAGCTGCACGTATTTAAAGTGCACAATTTGATGAGTTTTGACAAATGTCTGCAGCCGTGGAATCAGCTCCACCACCAAGATGATGGACATGCGTTCATCAGGCCCAGAGGTTTCCTTGTGTCCTTTTGTAATCCCCCTCTCCCTCCCCTCGCTACTGCCATCTCTGGCAAAAACTCATCTATGTTCTATCACCGTACGTTAGTTTGCATTTCCTAAACTTTTATGTAATTGAAATCATAGACTATGTACTTTTTGGTGGGGGAGTCTGGCTTCTTTCACTAAGCAAAACTATTTTGAGAGACACCCAAATTGTTTACGATAGTTCATTCCTTTTTCACTGCGGAGTAGGATTCAGCGTTGTCTGGGTTTCCCACAATTTTGTCTTTTTCCCTCTTGATGGGTATTTGAGTTGCTTCTAGTAGGTATATGTGTGACCTCGTAAGAAACTGCCAAACTCTTTTCCATAGTAGTCGTGTCATTTTGCATTCCCACGAGGAGGTGTGAGAATTCCAGTTCCTCCATGTCTTTGCCAACCCTTGGTGTGATCAGCCTTTTTAATTTCAGCAGCTTTGGTGGGAATGCAGTAGTATTATCTCATTGGGACTTTAATTTACATTTCCCATTTGACTAATGATTAGACAGTTAGCACACAATCATTGTAAATTTGTTCTAATCCTATAAAAATATGACACCAAGATAACTATAAGAATCTTCACTGCTTTTTTTTTTTTAATATATATATATAATAAGCAAAAAATTGGAAGTGGCCACCATCAATAGGGGAGTGTTGGCATAAGTCATGATAGAACATTTAAAATTCAGCTTTTAAAATGAAGTAAACTTATAGTTATTAATATAAAAAAATTCATGATAAAATAAGGGGGCAAAAAAGGCAAGAGGAACAGTTTATATGTAGCCCCTTCAATCTCGTGTGTGTGTGTGTGTGTGCATGTGCGTGTGTGTAAAGAGAAAGCTGGGGGAGGGAGCATTGTATCTGAGTAGAAAAAGTAGAAGCCCTTTATCATTGGACCCATTTATTTCTAGTTTTTCACAATTCTAAATAACGCTGTAATGAACATCTTTGTGCCAGAGGTGCAGTTGCTCTGTCGGTGGGCATAGAGTTAAACCTTTGACACAGGGGTCTGTATCTAGATTTTATTTAGTTCTACCAGACTCTCTGTGAGGGTTCCAGAGCCTCAGCCTTTTGACTACTGTCTCAGTGAATTTATTTGTTTTTTTTCCCAGTGGATTTTTTTGAGTTTTTCAGGTAGGCAGGCTGAATTTGTGTTTTCTCCCTGTATTTTGCTAGCATTTATTGGAACCGTGTTAAATAATGGTGACACTATCAGTGTAAGCTGCTGTAACAAAAAGATCCAAACACTGAGTGCCTCCAGTAAGAGTGGAGTTGATTTCTCACTCAGGTCTCAGTTCAGGGTGTGTGTTCCTGATTGATGTGCAGCTCTCTCCCACCTGCTCTTTCCAGAGGCTCAGGCCATCCTGGTCATTGCCATTCAATCCCACAGGAAGCGGGAGAGCACGGAGGAGCATGCATGGCGAGGTTTTTGCAGCCCACCCCTTAACGGCATATTCTGTTTCCACTTTTATCTTTAAGGGAGACTGAGAAAAATATCCCTTGGCTGGGCAGCCACAGCCTTTACCACAGAAGAAGGGAGGCATGATTGCGTGGCACACACGGATTTCAATGGGAATACCTCTCGTATTTCACCATCATTTCAACCCTGCAGCCACCATTGTGTTGGCTTGTCTTGTTAAGGATCAGTTTATCCCTGATTTACTAACTCTAATAACTGTGTGTCTCTATTTAGCAAGAAACAAATGTCCTTTCATTACCTGATCAATTTGTAGAGTGATCGATGGGTGGTTTCTTTGCAAGCAACACCGTCTGCCCTTACCTTTTGCCTGCACGCTTTTGGTGATTCCTGTGCGTAAGCCAGAATTTCCTAGTGTCTGAGATACGGCTTAGAAGCAGATGTGTTGGAAGATGTGCTGATTCGGATGTTATAAAATGCAGACAACCCAAGCTCGGAGCACAGGGGCTCATGCTCAGGTTTGCACTTATTTCTGAGGTTGGGGCAGCCATTCGCCCTCTTCTTCCTTGTCAAGAGAACCCCAGTTATGTCTAGGGCAGCCCCTGCCCCCGACTCCCAGCCCCATCGGTAAATGTTATGGGTTTAGGACTTAACCCTAGTAATTCTGTTTTCCTTGGCAGAGATTAATTTAGATGTGGGCTCAGGGACCACTCTGACCAATGAGATGTGGCGGGAGGGCTGCTGGGCAGCTTCTGGAAAGGGTTTCCTCTAATGCAGGGTGACGTGAGAGGAGCAAGCGCGTTCACTTTCTTTGTTCCTCCATGTAGCTGTGTGTGGCTTTAATGCCGGAATCGGTGGCAGCCCCTGGACACCCTGCCAGGAGAGGCTGCGGGTGGGCGTCACCTCACCATTGGCAACACAGAAGCCCGAAGAAGCTTGAGTTCCTTTAGGACTGGTTAACCAAACGTGGGAAGGCCCTCCAGACGCGGTGGCTGGCCTCGGCGCCGCCGCTGTTCCGGGCCGTGGGGGCCTCTTGCACAGGGAGGGACGTGGAGCAGCCTCCGGCCTCTGTCCCTTAGATGACAGGACACACCCCCTTCTCCAGACGTGACCAGAATCACTCATGTCCCCAGGCACTGCCCAGGGTCCCCTGGGGCAGAATCGCCCGTGTTGAGAACCACTGCTCTAGACCGGTGGGTTCCTGAGGTAATACATTTTCTTCATTTCATTTGGTTAAAAGCTTTACACTTGCCTTTTAACCGCGCCTGCCACGGTGGCCCACCCTTAAGTCATGGGCGCCTGTTCCCTCTGCCAGATGATGCAGGCAGACCTGTTTGTCTTCAGTAGAGGCATCTGCTTGTCCTTGAAAGATGCAGGTTGCCTGTGCCCATCCGAGTGGCTGCTGGCCGGTATCAGGGCTCTGACAAGGCCATCGCAGAGAATTTTCTGTCTGCCGAGGTTTCACTCTAAGTACAGAACCTTTGTTGTGTTTCGGAGGAGGTCTTCCAGCACCCACTTCGTGCCTGCCAGAGCGCTCTGCCTCTTTGTTCTGAGTCTTCCTGGTCAGAGTTTTGTAGCTGCTCGCCCTCTGGAGAGAAGGGTGCACCTCAGGGCGAATTCACCTGGGAAAGGCAGGCCTCCCGGCCTTAGCCAACTTCCCGTGCATGCTGGCCCCACCTCTGACCTCCGAGAGCTGGTTGCCCAACTGTCCCCTGCTTCTGTGCAGACAGCTTGCCCCAGGGACAGGGCCGCAAAGAGAAAGGGTAGAAGAGGAAAAACATGAACTGGCTTCACAGGGGACTGAGAGGGCCATGCAGCGGTGGAGATGTGCAGCCATGGAGAGGTGTGTTTCTTGCCTCCCAGCCCAAGACCCCGAGTCTCAGTCCTTGCGCCTCCTGCTACACATGCCACCAGGTCCGAGTTCCAGCAGCCACAGCCAGCAGCCAGGTGTGTTCCAGCTGCAGAAAGATCTCGGGGCAGTGGGAGCCATAGCATGCTGCGGGAGGACGCGTCCCGAGGTCTGAGCACCGTTTGGAGCCTGTCCTGCAGGAGCGTGGAGGATTGGCGCTACTGCTCATGGGACCCCAGGAGAAGCTCTGTAGAAGAAGAGAGCAGCTGTCATAAAACACAGACACGCCAGTGGTCTCCTGGGTGTGACTTTTGAAGAATATTGAGTTCTACCACCAGAACTTTGGGGACTGAGCCTGTTTGGAATCTGCAACAAAACTCTGTCCCCAAGTTATTCTTTCCTTCTAGCTCTGACTTGAACAACTTGCTTTCTATCTACTTTCCATATTTGTTTGTCAAATGGCTCATTTGTATGTAGATTAGAATATTTTTTAAAAGCAGAAAAAGAGCCTGTTTGCAGAGAACTGTGTCATTTAGTATTTTTAATGGTGCTGTTACTTTTACTAGATCTTCCAGTTTGGGATTATACATTCTTAGGTATGGCAGTATTCTCTGCACTATGTGTGTTTTGGAGTTTAGATTATATTCTGAAGGGTGTGTTTCCCCCCCCGTATTTGCTTTATCTTTTTGTGGAGTTTACTACAGAGCTCGGCTGCCTTGACATATGAGCCTCAAAGGCCAGTTTTTCACCATTTCTGAACTGATCAGCGTTTAGCTCTCCCGCCTCCCAAATACAGCAGTGCCCTTAAGTGAGCCCTGTTATGTGCTTCTCGCCTGTTAGGCTTAGAACCTAACCCGTTTACTGAGGAAGGCGAAGCCCAGATTCGCCAAGGTGCCCGGGCTCTGTGCAGGCTCTCAGCTTGGGCCGGCCCGCTGCCCCCTCCCTCCACCTCGTCTGCCCTCCCAGCCGGGCGGTGTCTTGTGGGCACTGTGTTCCCAGTGCATTTTCTCCTGGAGCACTGCTGCGGATGCAGCAGCTGCACATCACAGAGTTCGGTGGCACTGGACAGCTAAGACTGGGCCTCTCATGAACACATGGCCTCCCCACTTCTAGACCATGTTCCAGGTAGTCAGGGCCCCGGAATTTTCTGCCCAGACCTCCCTGAACCCTCTCCTAGAGCCTGCTCAGCCTCTCCCCAGAGTGCCCACGCCAGGCCAGGGGCTGGCAGTTTGAGGGGCAGGGGTGACCTGGATGTGGGGGCCGGGGCGTCTGCACATGTGAGTCCAAGGCCCTTTGTGTGGCTGATGGGGCTGCAGGGACGGGACAAGCACCCCCCACACACCACGCTTCTGCCTGGAGCTCCAGGGTCTGAGAATTCTGTCCTTGGGCCTGGCTTCCCAGACCGTTTGGAGGATACGAGGGTAGATACACTGTGTTTAGATGATAACTTTCAAGCCTCGTTGCAGTGCAGCCCAGTGCTGTAAATGGGGGCAGGCCTGGCAGAAGGCTGTACCACAGGGTGACCCCCTGCTCAGTGAAGGGGTGACTTTTTAATCCAGGTTCTTTATTTCACCTGCAGCTCTGAGCCCCAGAAGGCCAGGCTCTGGCTCTCCCCAGCTCAGGATTGAACCATCCTGAGCGGGACTCAGGCCTGGCATTCGTTCCTCCCTCGCTGCCGTCCAGTCCTGGGGCCTGGATGGGCACCCTGGGCAAGGGCCTGCTCTACAGCGGCATTTCATCTGGTGACCTTGTCGAGACGGAAGTGCCTTTGTTTGCAATGCAATTGTGCCAGTGTCACTCCCCTGACTAAACAGCAGCTGACATCACTGGCTGCCCGTGAAATCCTGGCTCCCTGAAAAGGCTTGCGAGGGCCTGGACGAGGCGCCTGTCTCCAGCCTCGTTTCCTGAGCCTCCATCCTCACGGCTCGCACAGTGACCAAGTCACTTGTGTTTCAGGTAAGGGCTGACACTCCTTGCCATCGGTACTTGGTCTCCTTCAGTGCATGGAGCCCCTGGCCAGTTTGCCATTGCCCAGTGTGTGTTTTCCCTGTCTGAGGGGCACTGTTGGTGTCCCTTGGCCAGCATTTAAATAAGTGTTCAAACTTGTGCCTCCTGGACCGTCTTACTGGATTGCTCTCCAGCTTCATTTTTCTGGCATGAAGCAAACATTCTTCCAGAGATGGACAGACCTCCAGAAGGAAGACATGCCAGTATTTTACCATGCTCAGTGCAGCTCCTCGTTTGCCTGCTGAGAGAGACGCTTTTAAATTGGCGTGCTTACGTTTCTTTATAGGTGAGCAGCGTTAACACTGTGCGAGAGCAAGTTTGGACTCATCTCTTCTTGAAACCTTTTAAAGAAACAAAATTTAAAATTTCTTTTACAGGCTAAATCAACCCTCCCACACACCCCCATTATGGAACATAAAATTGTTCAATTACTCTCTGAGTCCATAACATTTTAAATCAAGTTTTCTGCATAGAATTATTCTAAATAATGCTAAGAATCCTGGAGAATATCATACTGTCAGATTGTGGAATGGCAACGTAAAACAAAATGAAACATGGAAGGTTTCTTGCGTATAGCAAAGTGAGACACTTCCTGGTCTCTTAATGAAGCTGGGATGTGGGTCAGACTTTTTCCCAAACAAATTTTATACCTGTATTTCATTATTTTGTTTTAATGTCACCCTGCCAGGACTATGAATACAGTGGTTAAAAATATTGCAATTATATTTTAATTATAGCTCAAGGAATGCTTTTAAAATGTTATAGTTCCTGAGTGAAATAAATAAGGAAGTTTAATTTCCTGTTTAATCATTCTTTTTCCTTTCTTTTTAGTACTTTAAAAGTGATTTTTAAAACATGACCATTTCTTTTTTTCATTCCCAGTTCATCTGCTTCTCTGGGATGTTTATCCTATAGTTTATTCTTCCTATCTTTATAAATATATATATTGTTTAACTCAGAATTTTATATATATAAAGCTTAGGAGCCAGACCTAAGGTTGCTGGTTTCCAGAAAAACCTGACCCCAATGATGAAACTGCCCAGCAAAGATTTGCTGAGTTGTGTTTTTTGTTTGTTTCCTGAATTGTTTTTTTCATTTCTTTGTCTTTGTTTGTTGTTGGGAGGCACCAGGAACCGAACCCTGGACCTCCTCTGTGGGAAGCAGGCACTCAACCTCTTGAGCCACATCCGCTCCTTCACTGAGTTTTTCTCAAGGGGGCTCCTTTCTTGCCAAAAGAGGGCTACCCTGATAGAGCCGTGGGCAGACGAGGCCAGACGAAGGCAGCGCTCCCTGACCCAGCCACGGTCCCAGTCGTGGAAGCTCCTAGGCCACTGGGAGAAGGCGAGAAAGAGGATGATTTGGGAAAAAGAGAGGATCATTCTTGACTCATGACGCCATTTTAGCCACACACCCCCTCCCCCATCAACAAGACTGAAAATGAAAGGAGTTTCTGATTTGCCTTCAAGGGCATGACTCGGGAAGACAACTTGAGTTGGCCTGGTGAGCTGGGAGCTTCCTTGTTGGCATCCAAATCCCTCTCCCAGTATTTTCAGCCAGGCTTAGTCTGTCACGGTGCCAGCCGCGTTGCCAGATGGGAGCTGGGCGTGCTGCTGGGCAAGGGGTGAAGAAACTCTTGTCGAAGAATAAAACAACAAGGAATAAAACAAAGACCGCCAGAACCTTGAAACCATCGCTGATTTACTGGGCCAGGAAACACGTGTGCTGAAGGGCAACCAGGAGTTTTCAAGCCCAGGAGGTGGGAGGAGGTTCAGGTGGTTAGTAGGCTATATAAGGGTTGAAAACTCGGTCTGTTAGGAGGGAGCGAGTACGTGGAGCTCTTCAGCAAACGAGCCCCTTTTTTCACGGGTCAGGATAGCATCTTCACTTTGGTCCTTGGAGGGTCTGGCAGGCAGGGACCCCTGAAGAGTTGGTGGCTCTTCCAGCCTTGGCTGGCTCGGCTACTGTGGACACAGAATTTGTTTTTGTTGTTGTTTGAAATACTTTGAAGTTTACAGGACAGTTACCAAAAAATACTACAAACCCCGTTCAGAGAAAGTGATTATTTTCAGGTTCTCTAATTCTTTCTTCTGCCAGCTCCAGTCTGCTATGACCCCTCCTAGGTAATTTTAAATTTCTATTACTGTGGTCTTCAGCTCTGTTTGGCTCCTTTCCATAATTTCCATTTCTCTATTGGTAATTCTCTTTGTGTTCATCTGTTGTTTTCCCGATTTCCTTTGTTCTTTGTCCACATTTTCCTTTAGCTCTTTGAGCATATTTAGGGCCATTTTAAAAGTCTTTTTCCAGTATGTCTCAGAGCTGGTCCTCCTCGTTGATGGTTTCTAATGCTTTAATCTTCTCCTTTGCCTGGACTGTTGCATCCTGTTTCTTTCTATGTATTGTAACCCTTTGTTGCAGCCTGGACATTTTGATATTTTAACATGTTACTATTGGAATTCACTCTGAGGTATTGTTCCTTAAGCTTGTATCCAGCTAGTGTTATAGCAGAACTTTCCTTGAATTCCAGGAGCTAACAGAAAAAAAAAAAAAAATAAGAAAAAGAAGGAAACACCTTTGCCAGTCTTTGCAGATTGACCTGTGCAAGTGCTCTCCTTCAGGGTTTATCCCTACAGTGAGTTCAGACAATAGCTCCAGGCCAAAGCATAAGGGCTTCCTGAGCCTTTCTGTGCTTGTGTCTTGTCTTGGGCATGCACATGTGGCCCTAGGAATTTCCCCATTTCCAAGGTTACAAATGTCCCTTCTTCCCTAGAAAACCGCTTCCTCGAGGTTCGGGCACTGTATGCCCTGCAGCCAGCAGCCCCCTGCCCCAGGCAGTACGACCTGGCCGCTCTCCCACAGCATCCTGTATAAGAGCTCTGTGAAGCACCTTCTACAGCAGGGTGGTTCTGGGGCAGCAAGTCTCAGGTTGCCATTAGACAGCCTGGGCCAGACACGCATGCTCCCAGTGTACACGCTGGGTACACGGACGGGCTCTGCGCTGAGCTGGTGAGGGGTAGAGGAGGGGCAGCCAGGGTGCCAGGAGAGCCTACCACTCTCAAATGGCCCTCTTCTTGAATTGGCACTCGCCCTGTTACTGAAGCCCTCTGTTTTCTGGAACTTTGAGAAAGATGCTTCTGCCAGTTCTTGCTGGTTGTTCAAAGCTTCTGTGAAGGGACTGAGCCCTGAACGGGCTCACGCCACCATCTTGATGGGGTGGATCAGTATTTGGTTTTGGAATCTCTTAGCATAGCCTGCTCAAAGTAGATTTTTTTTAAAAAAAAGCAAAAGCAGTGGCAGAATCCCCTGAGAGAGGACTCAGCACAGCCCCTTCAGTTTCCTCCTAGAAGTAGTTTCCTTGGAGCCTAAAAGCAGATGGCAGCAGCAGCGAAGCCTCCCTCACATCCAGGGACGTTTGAGTCGGCGGCTCAGAAGCGGAAGAGCTTCTGAAGCAAGGCTGTGTGGCTGGAGGAAGCCGTGGCATCTGAGCACCGAACTTAACTCGGCATCTTTGGCACCCAGAGGGAGGAAAGAAATCACTAGGTGATTCTCATTGCTTTAAAATAAGAAAACTCACACCCTTTCATCTAAGTGGTCATCTTTCCTGGCTTGAGTATGGGGCAGGAACAGGAGGAGTCTTTGTATACAGGGTGTTAAGCAGTATAACAAACAGTGTCCACCAGAGACGTTTTCCCTAAAACCACGGACCTGTCCCCTTGTGGCCTGCGTGAGCCTCAGCAAGACAAGGGCATCGGGGAAAAGTCTGGTAAGGGCAGAATCACCAGGTGTCAGAGTGGGAACCATCACGGTGGCGTCTACTGCAAACCAGAGGCGACCGGTTCTTCTCCACTGGTCCTGTCCCGGTAGCTTCTGTGCAGACAGTAAGGGGTGATGGTGGGGGAACCCCGTCTTCTTAACAGCATCAAAAGCTGCGTGATTATTTCCTTTCACACACCTGCCAGCTGATTTTTGACATGCTACTTAGTATCGCTAACCCAGAAGATGTTTTCAAATAGGCTCTACAACCCCATTTCTTGCACAGATTCAGTCCACACTAGGGGGTCAAGGAGCTCTAAGGCAATAAACCATGTAAGACTTTATTTCCGTAAGTGCTTTGAATCCACTAAATGAAAAATCATTCTCACCCTGCAAATCAAATCTCCAGTCTCATGGCTCTGACTTTGCAAAATGTTTCTTTAGAAATGTTGATTTAGTATCATTTAAGAAACAATAATTTCCCTTTCCTTTATTCTTAAATATTAATTACAAATTATCTTTCTTTGTTTTCTTAAAAGGAAATTTCAGGTTCTTCAGCTCCACTCCTTGTCATGTACAAATTTCCTCCTTGACTTTATTGTCTCTTGGAATTCTTCCCATATTTTAGGTCTGCCGTTGATCTCAACTCCAAACCTGTAACTGCCTGAGGCTTTCCTTTCTTTTTTTTTTTTTTTTTTTTTTTTTAAAGATTTTATTTATTCATTCATTTATCCCCCCCTTGCTGCTTGTGCTCGCTGGGTCAGCTAACCACTCCGTACGGGCGGGCTTGCCTTCACCAGGAGGCCCCGGGAACCGAACCCGGGGCCTCCCATATGGAGCCCTACTGATTGAGCCCCAGCCGCTTCCCTGAGGCTTTCCTTTCTGATACAGTGTATTTCTCAGTCTTTCTCATTGATGCGTCTGACTAGGGTCCTTGCTTGCATTTGTGACAATAAAGGACATTATTAGGAAGTGACTGAGTTCTGTGGATTCTTCTAAAATGCAGTTCATTTTGTGTCCACCTTCAAAGCATGTGCTTGTTTTCAATTTGTTATTCTAAGAGCTAGCGTTTATTGACTGCTGACCCTGTGCCAGGCACTATCCAAATTCTTTATCTGTTGACATCTCATTGGAGCTTGCAACTTTAAGAAGTACCATTATCTCCATTTCTACAGATGAAGCTGCAGCCCAGGAAGTTTAAGAAATCAGCTCAAGTAGCAAAGGGTGGGACCAGAATTCCAGGCTCTGCCCCCACCCCAGCTCATGTGCTTAAAGCAGACAGTAGTTAGAGCCTCGGTTTGGAAGCACTTGTTAAATGTAGGCAAGTGTGTTAACAGGTATAGCCACCGTGACACAGGTGCTCATTTAGCCTGTTAGTCAACGATGAAGGTGATCCCCAGGGGTTCATTGTCACAACAGCTGCAAGAAATGGTCCAACATGTTCTGTCTGTCCCCATCCAGAGCTCTGGGTTTAGTTAACTGTGTCTCCTCTCTCGGTGGCTCTGTCCTACCCTGAACCTGTCTGTCCAGTGTGAATGTACCACTCTGCAGCTACAGGCCCCCCTCTACCCCAAGGGAGCTCCGAGCTGCTGGCATGCAGGCCTGTGTACTGCTCGTTCCACCCACAGCTAGTTTCCAGAATGTTCAGCGTGGCTCAGACCTCACATATTAAATTTGGAGGGTGGGGTGGTATACATGGGGAAAAGGTCAAAGGTATAAAAGCTGTTCCGTGAAAAATGTCATCTTCTTGGCCTTTTCCCCAGTGTCTCAGTTCCCTTCCTGAGAAGTAGGCATTCCAGTGCTTCTCCCAGTCTCTTATTATTAGATAAGAAAGAGTTTATAATTAGATAAGCAAATGTATATATTCTTCTTTTAATTTAAATCAGCTCATTGTGCACGCTGCTCGGCACCTTGCTTTTTTAGAACTATACACACAGAATGCACATAGAATTGCCCCATTTTTTAAAATGGCCACATAGTATTTAAATGCAAGGAAATACCATGCATTATTAATTTATTACACTATTAGTCTGCTATTAACAAACCTTAAAGTCATTATTTTGTTGTAATAGACAGTGTCTGTATATCCATCATTTCACACACTTGAAGGCTAAACTCCTAGAAATGGAATTGCTGGGTCAAAGAACAAGTACAATTTTTATTTGGATAGTTATTGCCAATTTTTTTTCCCACAAAAGTTATGCCAATTTGCTTCAAACTTTTAGATATTTGCCAGTCCAGTAGATGAAAAATATGGTATCTCCTTGTTTGTTTGTTTTTTTTAAAGAGGTGCCAGGGATTGAACCCAGGACCTCATATGTGGGAAGCAGGTGCTCAACCACTGAGCTACAAACGCTCCCCAATTTGTAGTTTTAACTTGCAGTTTTCTCATCAGGAAGGATGAGCATCTGTCTGCTCGTTTTCCTAAGCACTGTCTCTTTATATCCTTTGTTTTGCTGCATTTTGGAAGGAGACTAAAGCTTCCCTAATTAGGTAAACAGGATGACTTCATCTTTGGTGTGTCTTTCCCAGTGTGCACTAAGATTTCCTGTCTCAGGCTTACCTCGATCATGTGGAGGAAGCACATGATGATGAGCATGTGATGAGCAAGTACATTCCACAAGTACTGGTCACAGCTTGTTATGTTTTTTTTTTTTTCCCCTGTGTCTTTTTCAAGTTGCATTAATTGAGGAAAAATAGCAATCAGCTCTATTCATTTGAAATGAGTGCATGTAGTTCCTTGTAATGGTATTTGTATGAGACAGAATGTATCAGTCAGGATAGAGAAGATTGTGCCATGGTAACACACAGTCCTCAAATCTCAGGGGCTTTTACAGTGTGGTGTATTTCTGGCTCACTGGGCCAACGAGGGCTTTCTTCTCTCGGTAGTTCCTCAGGGACCCAGGGTGCAAAGGCCTTCTCAACCTGTATTTCCCTGGTTTCAGAGGTAGGGAAAACAGAACCCAGTGAGACTTGAGTTGGCTTTTTAAAAGCCTGTGCCTGAACTCATCTGCCCCATCCCCCAGCATGCAACCACACTCTATCCCTTTACCATAGATTATGTCCATATGGGTGATGGCTCAAAGCCTGCTCTATGGTTGGTGGTAAGGCCCCAGGATGTGTAAGTCCATCGAGGGTGGTGGGCCACACTTGTGGGAGATGTTTGTGTGGGATGTGGTGGGAGGTGTGGGAGGTGGGCAACATGGGAATCCCAGTGGGTTCCATGTAATATTTTGGGTAATCTAAGCATCTCTTAAAATATATTTATATATATACATAAATAACATTTTTGTAAGCAAATACACATATATATGCATATATGTGTATTTGCTTA
>JAKSZT010054040.1:5997857-6026777 GCA_026826555.1 Tolypeutes matacus
AAAAAAAAAAAAAAAAAAAAAAAAAGCCTGTGCCTGGAAGTGACATGTATCACTCCCCTCATCTCATTGACCAGGGTGAGTCACAGGCTCGTTTGAACCTCGAGTTCACCTCAGCCCACGTGGGCAGAGAAATGGGTTCATCCTCTGTGCACAGGCTGAGGGACTGGGACACTGTGAGCATCCCCGATGAGCTCCAAAGGTGGTAGGGTGCATGCCAAGCAGCTGAAGTCCTCAACGCATGGAGCAAACGTGAGAGTCGGTGGTGACTTCAGGAGAGAAAACGTGTCTTCCAAAAGGTATAGTTCCAGGGGAAGAGAGCTCCCAGCTCTCCCGGCCTTGGCTCCATGGAGAAAGGCCATCCCACATTATTAAGGAGCCAGTGGAGTCATGGAAACTGTTTTCTGAAAGCCCTGAGGTGCCTTCGGGATCTCCAGGAGGTGATCGTTGTTGAGCCTCGGCTAAGTTGCTATTCTTTCTCCTTTTGTGTGCGTTTGAAAATTTCTGTAATTAATAAAGTGGACATTCTGTGCATTCCCCACATTTGTCTTCTCTCTCCTGCAGCTGTCAGTTTGTTCTTATCCTGTTAAATTATGTGGTTTGATCAGCTCCTCAATCCTTTTTATTTTTGGACGTAAGCACATTTTCCACATTGTTTTGTTGGCTTTCCTTTTGTTTTAAAGTATCCGACCCTTCACAGTTAAAATTTTAGGACATTTCTTGACAACCTTCAGTTATATCTGATTGTTTAAAAGACTTCATTCTATCAAATTTGAGAGTTCGTTTAGACCGCAGGCTCTTCATGAAAGGTACCCATGTGATCCCGCTCTTCTTTGCGTGTCCCTCGGTGTATGAGAGGTGCGGTCATTTTCTTGGTTTATGACAACGAAGCTGACACGGCCCTAAGGCTGGGCAGTCCGACCCCGCGAGAATCGCGGGCGCCTGTGGCAGCTTCCCGGCTGTCTGTGTTTAGAAAGGGTGCCATGTGCCGAGCACAACAGAGGTGATGGGGCAGGGGGAGACCCACCCTCAGGTCGCTCCCACCTGTGTCCTGCCCGTGAGCGGGCGAGGATTAGAGCAGTGAGGCAAGCGCCATGGAGGAGCCGTGCTCGCCGAGCAGGAGCAGGCGTGCGTGCGTGTGTGCCCTGCGTGTGCACAGGGAGCTTGCTGTGGGCACTTTCTCCCCCGAGAGAGGGGCCGCCTGAGCTAAGTCACCCGTGAGGAAAAGCTGGCAAGACGGGGGGAGGGTCCCTGGGTGGCGGGACAGTGGGGGCAGGCGGGAACCCCACACCCTCCCGTGAACCTTTCTGTGGGCCTGAAGCTGGGGTACCAGAGGTGGGGCGGGCAAAGCGGGCAGGCGCGGGATGACACAGGCCTTTGCATGGCTTCTCAGGCAGCGTGGACTTCGCCCGAGGCCTGCGGTCAGTATTTGCGCAGCAGGTCAGCTGGCTGTGCACGTGCATGACAAGCCTCGGTCGCTGGACGCGGCCCGGCCCTGGCGCTCTGCTCGGGATCCGGGAATGCTCCACAGACAAGTGGGGGCTGCTGCGGGAGAACCGTGTTGGGGGGCTGCCGCTCATCCCAGAGGCCGTGGTGGTCCCCCTGGCACTCTGGCAGGCTGGGAGAGAGCTGCGACCTGCAGAGCTTTTCCTCTCCCTGGACAGGATCCCGAGGCCTCGGGGCCACACGCACCAGGGTCTTCTTTAGGGGCAGGAGGTTGCGGCCCTGACATGCCCGTGTTCTGGTTAGCCGGGGTACAGGTGAGCAGCTTCCGGAGGTGGAGAAGCACAGCCCACATTGCCCACAGCCCAGTGTGTGGCTGAGAAGCTGGCTTGAGAGCCACACAGTCGCCTTGAGGGACGGCCTCCCCTGGCTCTCCACCCAGTGCAGGAGCCCCCCGGCACCAGGGCACCTGCTCGAGGGCCTCCCCAGGGCTTCCTGGGCCTCCCCAGGGCTTCCTGGGCACCAGGCTCCGGAGCCTGCTCAAGGACCTCCCCACACAGCCTGGCCTCCTCCACCTCCCAGCCTTGTCCCATTTGTCCCACTGTCATAAGCCTCCCTCCCCTCTTTCTCAGGCTCCTTCCCCTCTTGTTTTACAGGCTCTGCAGAGTAACCTGAGGTACTCCCTGCTGCCGCGGCGGCTCACCATCAGCAAGAGGCTAGCGCAGTGTCTGCATCCCGCTCTGCCCAGCGGCGTGCACCTGAAAGCCCTGGAAACCTACGAGATCATCTTTAAAATCGTGGGGACCAAATGGCTGGCCAAGGATCTCTTTCTCTACAGGTACGATTGCTTCTCCACCTCCTATTATCCGAGCGATCCACATTCCATTTCACAAGATGAGAAGTGATGAACAAGCAAAATTGACAGGCAGGTGTGTGCAAAAATCAGCCGTCAGTGTGGCTCACCCGGACTACATCCTTCCTGACTTCTCTCTAAATGTTTTCAGTAGGAGCGCACCATGCAGACTGCCGCTTCGCCGTGAGCTGAGACCCCCCATCCCCGGCAGACATGGTCTTCAGCCCTGTTTTAAAGCTATTTAGAGCTCCCCTGGGCTGCGCTGCCCCGTAGCTTCAGGTCAGGGCTGTTGTCCATGCCCTGCTCCCTGCCCTTCTTTCCTGCAGCTGTGGGCTCTTTCCTCTGCTGGCGAACGCAGCTATGTCTGTGCGGCCCGTGCTCCTGGGCCTCTACGAGAAGTACTTCCTGCCACTGCAGAAGCTGCTGCTGCCCAGTCTCCAGGCGTTCGTCACCGGCCTGCTGCCCGGCCTCGAGGAGGGCTCGGAGATCTATGACAGGTGAGGCTGCTCCCGCTGTGGGCGGAGGGCCAGGCGTCTGGTTTTCTTTTCTTTTTAAAGATTTTATTTATTTATTCATTTATACCCCCCTTGCTGCTTGTGCTCACTGGGTCAGCCAACCACGCCGTGCGGGCGGGCCTGCCCTCACCAGGAGGCCTCGCCGGGATCCGAACCCGGGGCCTCCCATATGGTAAACGGGAGCCCTACTGATTGAGCCACAGCCGCTTCCCCAGGCGTCTGGTTTTCACGTCGCTGCCTTCTAAGGCGCAGGGGAAGTGCAGAGGCACGGGGGCGTCGGAAGGCACAGGCGCGGGGCCGGCGTTTCACATTTCCGTGGTGGTCTCTACGTAGCACGTGTTCTCTGGGAACCCCAGCGCAGCTCTTTTCCCAGTGGGGCGTCCCAAGTCCAGGGAGGGTTCGGTCTCCCGAGTCCTGGCCCCTTTGGGGGTTACCCCCAAGTCACATTTTGTGGAAGAACAGAGAGGAGGACGTGGACTCTCAGGGTGGCTTGGGGGCAGGAAATGAACACCTGCTTCCTGGGCACCTGCAGAGAGCCGCAGACCGGGCTGCGTGGGTCTTACTTGGCGTGGCGCGTGGCTCCTGTGCTCCGAGAATGAGCCCCACTTCCAGGGGTGTCAGGAGGGAAGAGGTTTCAGGGCCACACAGTCAGCGAGTGGCCGAGCTGAGACCCTCACCCACACGTGGCGACTCCTGTAGTCCTTGCTTTCCCCTCATTGCAGGCTGACGCTAAGTTTAAAAAAAAAAAGCCAAGCCAGGTTTCGTTCTTGGGTAGAGCCTGAAAAGCTCGCTCAGTATGATGCTGAGCAGAACGTCCTGACAAATTCCAGCTGTGCCCTGGAGAAGCTTGTGAAGCTCATCTGTACAGAAGTACATACCAGCTTTTTTTTTTTTTTTTGGTCACTGCGTAGGAATGGGAGAAAATGCACATCCTTTCAGACTGCTGAGTGTGCGCAATGCCCTGCTTTCCTGGAGAATTACCATGTCAGAGCTCAGCTCCAGTGTGTTGATTATTTCGAGAGATGCCACGGTGATCAGCCTCTGTTGATAGGACCCGTTTGTAAGAGCTGACGTGCAGCCCCGGTAGGGGGTGCGTTCAGAGACCTTTGTGCTTCCGTTTGGCTGCACCACGCGCTGTTGCCGCTTGCGCACACTGGAGCGCCAGCCGCGCCGTGCTGGCCGGTCGTCGCTGTGACTGGCAGCGTGCTGGGGGGAATCATGCCCAGAGGCCTGCTTGGAGACCTCCATAAACTCCAGGAGCCCAAGTCATCGGCCTGCCTGGAAGGACTGTGGCTCGTGACCCGGAGTGAACCTCATAAGCGTCTGTCCTGGACCCTGAGAAACCTGTCCAGAAATGTGTGCCAGGCCCACGTCAAGCTTTCACGACAACCAGAAGTGTTACTCCCAGTGGAGAACCCACCTTTACAGCTGCTTCCTTAGAGGCTGGTTTAGCTTCTCAGCTGCTGAAACAGACGCCTCACAATGAGCTGGCTTCACAGCAGGAATTTATTGGCTCACAGTTTCAGAGGCTGGAAGGCTTGCTTACTCTCAGAGGTGGTAGCTTCTGGCCGCTGGCGATCTTTGGGGTTCCTTGGCTTTTCTGATACGTGGAAATGCACATGGTGCATCTCCTTTCTCTTCTGGGTTCCCTTAACTTCCAGCTTCTGGCTGCTCCGGTGGCTTCTCTCTCTGTGACCAATTTCCTTTACTTATGAAGACTTCATCCACATTGGATCAAACCCCACCCTCATTCAGTCTGGGCACATCTTACCTAATAACATCATGAAACGTCCTATTGACAAATGGATTCACAGCTGTAGGACTGGGGTGCCTTTTGTGGGAAACGTGATTCCATCCCCAACAGAGGAGGAGTCCGTCATGTTGTCATTTTTTTAAAAACAAATCAGTTTTATTGATACATATTAATAAAGCACACAATTCATCCAAAGTGTACAATCAATGATATTTGGTATTTTCACATAGTTGTGCGTTCATCACGTCAATCATTTTTAGGGCATTTTCGTTATTTCAATAATAATAATAAAAAACAAACAAGAAAATTCCTCCCCTCTCAGTCTCACTGTGCTTCCCACCCTGCACTCTGCTGCTTCCGGCTGCTCTAGCCAGTGTGTTCTTGTTGTCATCTTAGCCCCAGCCCTGTGCTGGCGCTCAGTGAGGTTCAGGAAGCGTGTCTTCAGCTAAGGAATGGTCAAGGTCACCAGAGGTCATGTCCCTGTCCCTTGACTCCTAGTCCCAGGCTCTTTCTGGAACTTCTGCTACATTCATGTTTTGATAACAGATATATGTGTGTGTTTGTGTGTCTGTGCCTGTATTTATAACTGGTTTTTCTGTCATCTGACAGATGAGCACAGTTCCCATAAATTATTGTAATTCTTAAAATCTGTTGGCATAATTTTCACTAGAAGTATGTAAATAGTTGCAGTGTTTCTGTTTGTTGTCATAGTTGGCAAATGAGAGTTCACTGGAACAGTTGTTAACGCTGATCTATTTTCCCTAACAGTGGTTTCTTGACACTGAACCAAGAGCTGAGTAAAGCCACATGAATCACTGGGTAGATTGGCTGTGAAGGAAAACTAAGGCCAGTACTGCAGCCCCCACAGGCCATTAGTTATCAGCTTACCCAAGAGGTACTGTCGAAGGTTGTGCGTTCTCTGAACGGGCGTGCACACGCACAGAAATTGAGGTGACTACGCAAGATATTTTGTTGCTCTGTCCATATTATTTTGAGACAAAATAGGTAACTATTTTTTCCGCAGAAGTGCCCAGTAATTGAGTCAAACACCCCAGCAAATAATGTGCACAGACAGAAAAGAGTTTGTCTTCTCCAGAGGATGCAGTGCAGTTTGGTAGCAATTGCAGAGCGGTGAGTTAGGTCAGGGCTGGCAGAAGCTGGGGTGACTCACTAAGCCTCATGCAGGACAGACTGTTCCTGGCTTGGGCTTTTTAGGGAACCATGAGGAATGGAAATTTTGGCCAGCTTTATGACTTCTTATGCATCCTGGCCTTCTAACCCCTGGAGGCCTGCAAACTACCTACTACTGGCCAGAAGCCCTTTTTCAAAGTGCCCATGAAATGGCTCTGTAGGTCAATATTTCCTGCATTAAGTAAACACAATTAGAGAGGGAAAAACACTAAACTCCTTTTCTAAGGAGATGGGAGAAAGGAGAATGTTTTAAAGTGGTTTGTAAGAAAGGAGAGACTGACCCACTGGAGATTTCCATTTAAATCAGTGGTTCTCAGCCTGGAGCAGTTTTGCCCCCAGGAAATACTTGGCCCTATCTGGAGACATTTTTGGTTGTCACAGCTGGGGACAGGTGCTACTGGCATCCAGTAGGCGGACGCCAGGGATGCTGCTCCACGTCCTGCAGAGCACAGGACGGTCCACAACAGGCAATTTTCTAGCCACAAATGTCAGTAGCGCTGCGGTTAAGAAAGCTGATGTAAAGAGTTGAAAGCTATTTATTGACATTGACTTTGGATGGTCCCGGCACAATGATGATCAGCTTTGCTGGCTCTAGACTGCTTTACCCCTCTCTGGAACTGTATTTGACCTGTGATTTATGATGACTAGCCCTATTGTCACTGCCCCACTTGTTCACATGCTGAGACCGAAAGCTGTAAGGGCTCCTGGAAGCTCCAGCTTTCCATGCTTGTACGTTTGGCAGTGGTTTTGGAGCCAAGGTTGTGCAATGCTTGAGGTTTAGCGTGTCTCTCACTTGCTTTCAGTTGAGTAGAAGGGGAGAGTGGGGGTATTGTGTGAATGAGCTGGTATTTGCAGGAGGCTGAGAGCAGCAGCCAGGGGGAAAGGGGAAAGATGGAGCTGGTAGGTTTTTGTTGGATTTTTGTGTTTTTTGGTTGTCAGTTTGTATTGAAATAGAGAAGTTTAGAGTTCTGGACCCTAAACTGAGCCCACTAATCTTGGAATTTAACAGCTGAGATGTTAGGAATAATTCTCACTTAGTAGAAAGCTGCTATTCTCCGTTAGCTATTTCGCTCTTCCATAGCGAAGGCCTGATGGAACTGCTGTTTCCTCTGCTATGATGTCATCTAAAGTTTTAGTATCCATCAATTTTTTTTTTTTTTAAGAATAAAATGATTTCCTTTAATTCTTTGTCCATGTTTTCTTTTAGCTTTCTGAGCATATTTAGGTCTTTTTAATTTTTTTTATTTTTTAAGTCTTTGGTATGTCCCAGGTGTGGTCTTCTATTCCTTTGCATGGGCCATTTCTGGTTTCTTTGTATGTGTAGTGATCTTTTATGATAACAACCTGAATATTTTGATATTTTAATATGTTATCTCTGAAATTTAGATAGGGAGGGAGGGAGGAAGGACACCTCTCCCAGTCTTTGCAGATGCACCTATGCAAGTGCTCTCCTTCAGACTTTAGCAATCCCAATAATGAGCTTAGAGAACAGCCTGAGGCAAAAGCATAGGGTCTTTCCCAGTCTTTTCTGGGCATGCACGTGGCCCTAGGACTTGCCCCATTTGCACAGGTGCGAATGTCCCCATCCCCCTAAGAAACTGCTTCCTCATGGTCCTGGGCACCACCCTGTATGTCCCAAGCAGTCCTTTGCCCCAGGTAGTTGCAGTTTGATTGTCTGTGAGCTGCCTCTGCACACAGGGCAAGTTCTGGGGCATACCCATGACGAGGGTCCTGGTTCAGTCTTTCAGGCCGCCACCAGACAGGTGGCACAGGCATCCATGCTCCCAGGATACACACGAGACTTTCTCTGCTCCTTCCTGAGCGAGGAGGTTTTCCTATTGCCTTAAGTTGCCTTTTTCTTGATTTGTTGCTCACCCTATCACCACCACCCTTTAACTGTTTTCCAGAGCTTTGAGAAATATGTTTCTGCCAGTTCTGTTTGTCGCTTTAAAGCTTCTCTGGGGCGTGGGGGGTGGGGAGGAACGGAGCCCTGGCACCTCTCCCTCTGCCATCTTGATCAGGGCAGAGCCTTAGAATATAATGAGTCTCCAAGGATAAAGCTGCATTTCTCTAGTAGAGAAAACCAGCCTCTGCGCCCTGCCTGTTGCAGACGGGCCCGCACATGCAGTAGTGCCCTAGTGCCCAGGCTTGACCACAGCACCCCTCTTCTGTGGGCCATCTCAGGTGGCCAGCGTTCCGTGGAACACGCTTTGAGCCACGTTGTGCTAAACCTAGAGGAGTGTGATGGCAGCGTGTGTGCGCTGTAGTATTTGAGGTGGGTTTTGTCTGTACGCTGGCCTTCTTGTGACAGGGATCCTTGGAGAGAGAAGCCCTCCAGGAGCTTCCTAAACCCATCACTGCTGTTGGAGCCTCCTCCCAGCCCAGCACCTCAGTCTTGCCTGCCTGGTAGAGTACGGGGAGCCCAGGGGATGGACATGGGGCTCCGCTTACTGTGACGGAACTGCAGAGCGGAGCCTCTGCCTAAGAGCAGAGCCTTTGCTGCATTGTCTCCAGAGCTGGGCAGAGATGGGCCGTGTTTGTTTGCTCAGCCTCACTAGAAGGCCAGTGAGTATGGTCAGCCCCCGGCACCCTTCTCCACACTGTGCGCGAGTGTTTGGCTGTTCCTCGTGCTGCTTTGTTTTTTGTTTTTGTTTTTGTTTAAGATTTATTTTTTATTTATTCCCCCCACCCGCCCCCCGCCCCTCGTTGTTTGCGCTCGCCGTCTGCTCTCTGTGTACTTTTGCTGTGTGCTCTCTCTATCTGCTCGTCTTCTCCTTAGGAGGCACCGGGAACCAAGCCTGGGACCTCCCATGTGGGAGAGAGACGCTGAGTCACTTCAGCCACCTCAGCTCCCTGCTTTGTTATTTCTCTCATTATCTTTCCTCTTTGTGTCTCCTTGTTGTGTCATCTTGTTGCGTCAGCTTGCCGCGCCTGCCCATTGCATCAGCTCGCTGTCTTGATTGTCTTCTCCAGGAGGCACCAGGAACTGAACCCGGGACCTCCCATGTGGTAGGCGGGAGCTCAATCGCTTGAGCCACATCTGCTTCTCCTGCTTTGTTTTTGTTTCTTCTAAAAAGATGATCCTGTGCAGCATGGACTACCATCGTCTTCCGTTTAGAACAAAATTTAAATTTTACTGTAAAAAGGTAGTAGATGTTTTTTGTATAAAATATTCAAATACTCCTACAGATTGAATTGATGCTTGAAAAATCAGCCAAAGGAGACTTAGGGATGATGAAATGGACAGGCCGAGGTTTCACCTGACGGCTCTTCCGAGTTATGTGTGTCCCACGTGCATCTGGGCTTGGGGAGGCACCAGCGAGCAGAAGGGAGCTCGCAGGCCTTGCCGCCAGGGTGGCCCGGGCACCGGCTCTGCTCTCCTGCACCGAGCTTTTATGCCAGCACCTTCATCTCACTCTCACAGCATCTCTGTGAGGAAGAACATCTTCCCTGCCTCACGGCTGAGCGCTGGCGTGCGCAGAGCTTGAACTCACCCCAGCTCCCACAGCCCCAAGCGTCGGAACCAGGAATTCGGGCACAGAAGGGCTGACTCCAGAAACCTGGGCTAATGCCCGCATGGCCCTGGCCTAATCCTTTTGCAACATTTTTTTTTTTTTTTCTGTCATATTTGAAAACAGGAAACAAGTGAGAAATGGAATATTTGCAGGTTTTGAGTCAGATCATTCCCTAAGTGAAATCCCTTCACGGGAATGTGCCTTGGCCGTCTTCCTGGCAGGTGCTGTCACCCAGCCAGCAAGGTTTCTTTGCAGTGCCGATGGAGAAAGTTCTTCAGGCGGCTACAGGTCCACCCACCTGGCAGAGGAGGGCTGGCCCTCTGCTGGGGTCAGCGGAAACTCAAGCCCTGACCTGCTGCTGACGCTGGATCTTGGTAGACCGAGCTTGAGATAAGATACGACTAAATGCCAGGCCTCGGCATACGGGCCCCACAGCGTGGGGGTCAGCGCGTGGGGGAAGGTGAAAGAAAACACCGGCCCTGCACGTGGAATTCGCAGTGTGGTGGGAGGCCGGGCGGATTTTCTCCCCACTGTTTCTAAACTCAGATGTCACTTGGCATATTTTTGCCTGTGCTCAGGTCGGGGGTATATCTTTTTAGACAACTGAAGTTTTTCAATTTTTATTTTTCGACAAGTCATTGGCTCCTTACGCTTTTATACGGTGTGGCCGATCTGCTTGTCCACATTCTGACAACGGAGAGTCCCTGGTGAGGCGGGAAGTGGGTGGCTCTCCGCCTGACAGGCACAGCCGCACAGGCCTTCCCGTGGGCCCAGCAGCCACCCCTCCGTGACATCTGTTCTAGCAAGTTCCGTTCCGGTGTGGCAGCCGGCAGGTGGGCAGGGCAGAAGGGCGGGAGCTGGCAGCAGCTCCCAATGGGGAGGCAGGTGGTGTTCTCCCTGGCCAGGGAAGAATGAGCTGGAAGTCCGGGCCCCTCATCCTTGCGTCCCTGTCTGCAGAACGGACGCCCTGCTGCTGAGACTGTCCCTGGCGGTGGGCCGGGAGCTGTTCTACGCCGCCCTGTGGGGCAGCGCGCTGCTGAGCCCGGCCGTCCGCCTCCCCGCCTCGCTCTTCGTCGTGGGCCACATCGCCAGGGACGCGCCCGGCAAGGAGCAGAAGTACATGCTGGGGACGGACCTGCAGCTCACGGTGGGTGCGCGGCTCCCCCGAGAGGCTGCAGGGGACCCCGGGGAGCGTCCCCAGGAGCTGAGCAAGACAGGAGGGGGCGCCACTATTGCATAACGAGGCCGAGGGTGGGTTCTGGAGACCCTGCACCTCTCCAGCAGCGCGGGTAGCTGCACCCCGGGAAGCCCCCTGGAGTAAGGATTCCGCACGTGGCCCCCGCATCAGCGGAAATCCCCTCTCCACCTCCGGGCTTCCCCCCGTCCTCCGCCCCTTCGGCTGCTCTCAAGCCCGGATTGTCAGGGTGCCTTTGGCACCCCTTCCCGGGAAGCTCTCTTCCCTGGCAGCCACATCCCTTCTCGTGACCGTAAAAAGTTTCCCAGACCTTTGTCTCTTCCCCAATCCTCCTGCCTGTTTCCAATGGCCTGGTGTCTGTCGCCACCTGGTGGCCAACCACCCTCACGTCAACCAAAATGTTCAAAGTTGCACTCAAGGGTGAGAACTTCCAGGTTTTGAGTTCCAGTCCTGCACCTCGGTGTAAATTACTTACCCCTCTGAGTCCATTTCTCCTGGTAAAGAGAGGATCATCGATCTGCCTCACACAGTCTCTCTGAGGCGTAAATGAAAAACAGCTGATGGAAAGTACCTCCCGCAAGGCTTGGGGCGGAGGAGACCCTCCTAAGAGTTTCTGCTCCTGGCCCTCGGTACCAGCTTTGTCTCTCTCTGTTCTCACCGCCCTGCTTCTCATCCCTTGCTTTGGAACATAACTCCTTTTTCTAACCAGTGTCTCCACCATCCCACCCTCTACCTATCCAATCCTTATCCATTGCAAAAAGGTTGGCTCTCCTAAAGCATAGCTGTGCTCATTTCTCTCCTGTGCTTGAAAAATACCTGGCTTCCTGTGGCCTAGAGATTAAAGTCCAAACTCAAGAGGATTCTAACAATCTGCTCCCAACCCCCCGAATCCCTTCCTCTCCCCTGCAGGGCCTCCGCACTCATGCAGGACTGACCGCTGGACCTGACCTCCTGCATGTGTGGTGCTGCCCCTTTGCTAGAGCTGCTGCCTCCTCCTGCACCCGCTGCTCCTTCCCGCTTCTCCATCGGCTCAGCTGCTCCTCCCTGCTCAGCCACATTTCCCACAAAGCTGCACTTGTTCTCCCCACTTGAGAGACCTCTCCCTCCCCTCCTCTGACTTCTTATAGCCTTTTATCCGATGGCTTTTATCAGCTATTATTCATCTGTATTATACCTGTCTACGTTCAGAAAAGACCCTCAGAATATGTATTGAATTGATTGGAAATCCATCTGACTGAGCATCTTTGGAGCTGTACTTTAATCTAAGGTTCCTATTGCAAACTCAGGACATTCCTTTTCTGGGACCATAAAATTTTGAGACCTTAGAGGCTGACCACCTGGTCCAAACCCCTCCAAGTATCAGATGGGACAAGTGAGGTCTATAGCTCCTTGGCATTTGGAGCTGGGGCCCAAGAGTTATACCTCATCCTCTTGTTCCAAGTGCTTTAACCCGGTGATGTCAGAGTTCCCAGGAAAAAATTGCTTACATTTTTTTTTTTACTGTAAACATTAGCCTGCAAAACATATTAAATACGACTGCAACTCTGTCATTTACAGGTAAAGTCTTTATGTGCATCACTGTTGGACTCAAATGTTCTGGTGCAAAGAAACAATCTGGAAATCGTCCTGTTCTTCTTCCCATTTTATACCTGTCTGGTGAGTCCGGGCAAGCCTCTGGCATTTGCTCCTTCCTGAGGACGCAGGGCAGGGTGAGACATCCCAAGCAGTTCTGTCTGGAGGGGAGAGCCCAGCTTTTCCACAATCCCTGCCAGCCTCCAGCCATTTAAAGGTCCCTGTCCATTTTGGTGAGGATGATGTTTGCACAGCGAGTGGACAGCATGTAAAGGGCGCGGTCCTTCTGAGGACTGCCCTTTCGAGATAGAGCTTTGTAGACTGGCACGGGAGGGCAACACGTCAGAACGTCCACTGCCGACGTTCCAGTCCCTCGCAGCAAAGTCTTCTCTGTCCTTTCCTTAGGATTCCAACGAGAGAGCCATTCCCCTGCTCAGATCTGATGTCGTCCACATCCTGTCAGCCGCCACGCAGACCCTGCTGAGGAGAGACATGTCTCTGAACAGAAGGCTTTACGCCTGGCTGCTAGGTACCACCTGGGCTGCAGTAATTCAGTCCGAGCCAGTGAGGAGCCTTTCCGGGCCGCTTCGCGGAAGGAGCTTCTCTCTTGGCGATAGATTTCTGAATCTGGAAGTGGGGGAAGATAGCATGCAGACTAGATACCGCACCTGCCAGCTGGGTTCTCTCACAGACACCGTAGTTTGGGTTATTTTGCAGTTATCATAAAAAAGAACAAGAGAAATAATAAATGGGACTTTTTATTTTTTTTATTTTTTTTTATTTTTATTTTTTTTAAAGATTTTATTTATTTATTCATTTATCCCCCCCTTGCTGCTTGTGCTTGCTGGGTCAGCCAACCACGCCGTGCGGGCGGGCTTGCCTTCACCAGGAGGCCCCGGGAACCGAACCCGCAGCCTCCCATATGGTAAACGGGAGCCCTACTGATTGAGCCACAGCCGCTTCCCTAAATGGGACTTTAAAAGTGCCGGTTGAACTCCATTTGAAGACACTTGAACCCCATTCCCGTAGACACCTGTGTGGGAGAAGTTTCCTGGGATGTGGGGGTGGGAGGAGAACCCCCATCCCCGTGGAGCCTGCACAGAGAGAGGGACGGAGCTGCTGGTGCGGGAATGCTTGTGGCCTCGGCACGGCTTGGGGGTCTTGCAGGAAGCCCTGAGCTCGTGTTTGCGTGGGTGAGCGTTTGTTTTGGGGGACCACCTGTAAGCTCTGCACGGAGAAGGGGTCCCGGAAATCGCGGGGCTGGAGGGGTAGCAAAAGGCACTTGTAGGCATTTTCTCAGCTCCCATATTCACACACCTAAGAAAAGGTGGTTCTCAGCTTTTTTAACCCTCAACACGTAGATGCCAGGAAGTCCTCGGAGCCCTCTCTTCCCTCCCTCCCCCACTTCCAGAAGTCATTATGTGATGCATACTCCACGCTCTGCGGTGAGAATTCCTTTGGGGAAGAAGGAAAATGTGCCTTGGTCTGTATGGATCCGACTTTGGCTTTCTGTTGGAGAAGTTATATTTTTAAAAACCCCAGAGCATGAGATTTTTGCACAGTGTGATTTTAGAATTATGGCTCTCCCTACAGCTCATGGCGCTTGTTCTCTTGTAGGTTCAGATATTAAAGGAAATGTCAAGTCGGAATCTGAAACCTCAAATTCTTATGAAGACCAGTCCTCGTATTTTTTTGAAAAATACTCCAAGGACCTTTTAGTCGAGGTAAAGGAGCGTCTCTGGAAAGCCACCCCCCGCTCAGGCCGCTCTTGGTCACGATCGTTCTGCAGGCCCCTTGCTAGAGCTCAGAGCAGACGTGCATGCTTCTGGGCTGGGCCTGCTGCGTGCCGTGTGGCTGCTCTGCCTCTTTATCCCAGAGCATTTTTTCCCAGGAGAACAGGCCCTGATGCCATGCTCTACTGTCACCTCCTGACCTGTGGCTTTTTAAAAACAGGCCTTGATCGAAATCCTGCACCAGGAGCTCCCAGACGCGGACGTGGAGGCGCGCCACCACGCGTACCTGAAGCCCTTCCGCATCCTCATCAGTCTGCTGGACAAGCCCGACATCGGTAAGGTCCAGGGCAGGGGTCGCCCCCGTGGGCCAAGCACCACCCCCGGTTCTCAGACCCCCGCGACACGGCGAGGTCCAGCTGGCGCCTTCTTTTGTGTATAACGTCATCTTTGGGGTTTTCGAATCTTGCAGCGCTTTAGTCACATCGTGGGGTCCAGTTATCGAATCGGGGGCCACGGAGAGGTTTTGCTCCAATAACTTGAATCTTTTTCTCGGGGAAATTCCTTTGCGCCCTCGGCGTGTGCTGTGCACGGGCTTCCAGAGCACACGCGGCATGTCCTTTCTCAGAAGGGCTCTTCAGGCCCTGAGCTTGGGTTCTATTTTCAGGTAAGTCTTTTCGCCTGGCGACCCTGGGCAAGCGCCTTCTGCCATTCGGGCCTCACTCTTTTTCTCCGTAAAATGAAGGGGTTGAACTAGACTCTGGTTCCCGGAGTCCCCTCTAGAAAAGCGACCTTCTCTCCCTCGCCCTTTTGAACAGCTACTGCCACCTCTTCTCTTGAACCCTGTCTCCCGTGGGCTTGCAAGCTTCAGGGTGTCGTCCCATGCTCAGGATGTGCCCACATCTGGCTGCCCCGAATGCCGTTTTCGAACAACAGAAGCTCAGGGGGCGTTACGAAGCACTTGTGTCTCCCCGGCCTGAGGGTGGACACCATTCACCCAGAGGCCCAGAAGGGCATGTGCTGTGCAGCTGGGCGCTGTGTGCCTGTCGTTACCCTCTGCACACATAGTGGCTGCCTGGCGGCCCCAGGCACCAAAGGGGAGCCACGCTTCCCTGACGTGCGGCCGGTCCATTCCTTTTGTGCCACCTTGATAAGCTTTTCAGGACAGGTGGTCATTGCATCTGTGATGTTCTAGGTCGTCCTGAAAAGAACTCCGAGTAGGGAAGCTGCTCTCTAAACATTCAGCACCTGCCCTACCCTGCCCGGCTTCCGGAACGGCCGCTGCGTGGCTCCCAGGGGACCTGCCGGGTCTCAGCGCTGGCGTAGGAAAGTTACTTAGCCTGCGTGTGCCTCAGTTGCCTTCTCTGTAAACAGGGGTGGCGGCGTAGCGCCTGTTCATGTGACGGCTGTGAGGATTAAATGGGTTAATGGATGTTCAGTGCTTTCAGTCTAGCTTATGCAGAGCTCCACCAAAGCGTTGGCTCTTTTCATGAATTTTATTCCCCCAGTTGCAGCCGTCCTTGCCACAACTAAAGTTTGTAGGTTTCTCTACAATATAGACCATATCAATTGTCTCTATTTACAGGGATTTTCTTTCTTTCTTTTTTTTTTTTTTTAACTTTATTTTGTACATATAGTAATTGAAAATATAAACAAAAAATAAAAAGGAAGCACAGTTGAATAAAACCATCCATTTCTCAGTTAATGTACTGGATACATATAAATGTTTTTTAAACCATAGACTATATTACACAATATATTTGGTTCACAGTAACACATTCATACAGTATTTGTCCTTTTGTGTCTGGCTTGCTTCGCTCAACATAATGTCCTCCAGGTTCATCCATGTTGCCATATGCTTTATGACTTCATTTCTTCCTACAGCTGCATAATATTCCATCGTGTGAATAGACCACAGTTTGTTTATTCATTCGTCTGTTGATGGACACCTGGGTTGTTTCCACCTTTTGGCAATGGTGAATAATGTGGCTATGAACATCGGTGTGCAGATGTCTGTTCGTGTCACTGCTCTCAGTTCTTCTGAGTATATACCCAGTAGTTGTATTGCAGGGTCACGTGGCAAGTCTATATTCAACTTCTTTAGGAACTGCCAAACAGTCCTCCATAGTGGTTGTACCATCCTGCATTCCCACCAACAGTGAAGAAGTGTTCCTATCTCTCCACATCCTCTCCAACACTTGTAGTTCTCTGTCTTTTTAATAGTGGCCATTCTGATAGGTGTGAAATGATATCTCATTGTAGTTTTGATTGGCATTTCCCTAATCATGAGTGATGTTGAACATTTCTTCATGGGTTTTTTTTTTTGCCATTTGTATTTCTTTTTTTGGACAAATGTCTATTCAGGTCTTTTGCCCATTTTTTAATTGGGTCGTTTGTCTTTTTATTGTTGAGTTGTAACATCTCTCTATATATCCTGGACATTAAATCCTTATAGGATATGTGATTTCCAAATGTTTTTTCCCATTGAGTCGGCTGCCTTTTCACCCTTTTGACAAAGTCCTGTGAGGTGCAAAAGTGTTTAATTTTGAGGAGGTTCCCATTTATCTATTTTTTTCTTTTGTTGAATATGCTTTGGGTGTAAGGTCCAAGAAACCACTACCTACTACAAGGTCTTAAAGATGTTTCCCTACGTTTTCTTCTAGTAGTTTTATGGTCCTGGCTTTTATATTTAGGTCTTTGATCCATTTTGAGTTGATTCTTGTGTAGTGAGTGAGATAGGGGTCCTCTTTCATTCTTTTGGTTATAGATATCTGGTTCTCCCAGCATGATTTGTTGAGTAACAACAAAATGTTGTTAACATTAACTTGGTAGATTTGTCAAAAACCAGTTGACTGTATAGGTGAGCGTTTATTTCTGGATTCTCAATTCTATTCCACTGATCAATGTGTCTATCTTTATGCCAGTACCATGCTGTTTTGACCATTGTAGCTTTGTAATATTTTCAAGATCAAGCAGTGAAATTCCTCCTATCTTGCTCTTCTTTTTTAGAATGCTTTTGGCTATTTGGGTGCACTTTCCCTTCCAAATGAATTTGGTAATTGCCTTTTCTAATAATGTAAAGTAGGCTGCTGGGATTTTGATTGGTATTGCATTGAATCTATAAATCAATTTGGGTAAGATTGTCATTTTCATGATATTTATTCTTCCAATCCATGAACACAGAAAGTCCTTCCATTTGTTTAGGTCTTTTAAAATTTCTTTCAGCATTGTTTTGTAGTTTTCTGCACATAGGCCCTGTACTTCTTTGGTTAAATTAATTACGAGGTATTTGAGTCTTTTTGTTGCTATTGTAAATGGAATTTTCCCCCTGATTTCTTCCTCAGATTGTTCAGTACTCGTGTTCAAAAAACATTACTGATTTTTGTGTGTTGATCTTGTATCCTGCCACTTTGCTGAACTCATTTATTAGCTCGAGTAGCTTTGTCGTGGATACCTCAGAATTTTCTAAGTACAGGATCATGTCATACAGGAATATTCTATACAAGTTTTATGCATATGTCATTTGTCGATTTAAAAACGGATTCATTGTAAGTCTTTCTCTGACCATTTTCTTTTTATTTTATTTTATTTATTTTTTTTTTTTAAAGATTTTATTTATTTATTCATTTATCCCCCCCTTGCTGCTTGTGCTCGCTGGGTCAGCTAACCGCGCCGTGTGGGCGGGCCTGCCTTCACCAGGAGGCCCCGGGAACCGAACCCGGGGCCTCCCACATGGCAAACAGGAGCCCCACTGATTGAGCCACAGCCGTTTCCCCCATTTTCTTTTTAATTGCAGGGCCTCAAGTGGTTGGGAATCTATTTCTCGAAGTGATCAGAGCATTTTATTCTTACTGCAGAGATGCTCTTGGCTCTGATCTCAAACTTAGCTACACTCAGAGTGGAAATTCGCTGATAAGGTAAGGGTTTGGCCTATAACTTCACACGGAAGCTCTTCTCCCTCCCTCCCTATTACCGTGATATTTTTTTTCTGTTACTTACTATAAACTGTAATGTTCTAGAGAAAGTGAGCAGGTCAGAGCACTTGTTAAAATAATGAGCCAAAAAATGCCAGTAAGTCAGTCAGCTGCGGTGACTCTCCCCTCTTGAGTACCCTGAGTAGGTTGAAAAGAGTTTGATCCAGTGCCTGCCCCAGCCTGAGATGCACAAACGGTATTTCTTGATCAAGTAAGAATAGTGTTCAACAAATGGCCCGGCCTGGTGTACCCCCGTGGTGAGTTCCAGGGAGGCGGGAACAGGGAAGGGTGGGAGTGGCTTAAGTTTAGGAAGTGGAGATGTTCTGAGATGAAGGGTGAGTTACCTGTGAGCCCTGTGTTTTGGCTTTTTGGTTCTTTTTAAGATAATACAACCTCTCCTATTTTGATAACGTCCTTGTGCTTGAACTGGCATTAGGTGTATTGAAAATGTAATTGATTACCAGAAAACAAGATTTTTCCGGTGTTTCAAGAGTTCTTAGATTTGCCCTTTTCCCCCTCCCAGAATGAAAGTAGTTTCTTGTTTTTCTGAGTATGAAAGTATAGAACATACCGATCTCTGAAGATATCAAGAAAAAGATATCACTCATCATCCCAGCACTCTTCAGAGAAAACCGTGAAAAATGTTTCCTTGCAGACTGTTTCCTGTGCATATATAAATACATAGATGCCTATCTTTTATGTTAAAATGGAATTATACTAGCTATTTAGCTGTCTGTTTTTAAAATGCCATGTTGTGAGTTTCTCCACTCTATTCTCCTCTGGAAAATAATGGTTGCTTTAGAATTTATCATTTATTTAATAAATCCTTGTTGCTTGTTGCTGGACCAATGTCTTATTGATTGACTTTTTGGTGGTTTTCGCTTTTTCAATTTATTTAAGTGGCCTACAATGGGATCCTTATGTGCACATCTTTGTGTGGCTGTGCAACTGTTTCTGTAGGAGAAATTTCTAGAATAAATTTCCTAAACCGTAGAAGAGACACATTTAAAATTTTAGCCAGCTTTCCCTGCTGCGTGGTTGCACCATGTTTTTCCACCAAGAGAGTATCTAATTAACCTACAATTGGAATAAAACTGGTTTTCTCAGTCAAATTCTTTTATCAATAGCTCTTAAGCTTATTTCTTAGAGACTACGTTAATACAGATATCATCTAGCATGGCATTACGCAAACCCTTTCCTACCTAAGAGAAGGAATATTTTTCACCTTTGTCAAGGTCTGTCAACTGCTTTAGAAACAATTTGTAAATGGCAGATTGAAGGACACCTTTGCAGCCACAGTGTTCTCATCGTAGACATCTTTCTCCCCCACCCCTTCCTTCACAGTGCAGTAAAGGAAAACAGAAACGCCTCTGAGATTGTTAAGACGGTCAACTTGCTGATCACCTCCCTCAGCACAGACTTCCTCTGGGATTATATGACAAGGTGTTTTGAAGATTGCTTTAGGTACGTGTGGCGCTCAGACGGATTATTTAGGGTCGACGAGAGGGTTTGAAGCCGGTTTTGTTGCTGCTTGGTGTGGCCGGGTTATGTGTAACTGGCTGAAGCTGTGTGGTCTCTGCTGAGTTTTAAAGTTGAGCTAAGGGGGACGGATGTGGCTCAAATGGTTGGGTGTCCGTCTCCCATATGGAGGGACCCGGGTTCAATCCCTGGGACCTCCCGGTAAAAAAATAAAAACAAACAAACAAACAAACAAAAAATATAAAGTTGAGCTAAAGCAGGTTTAGTAAAAATTCACTTAAAATGATAAATCAAATAAAAACATTGCCAGTAAGAAGGTTCGCATCATCGGGCCGCACAGTTGCTGAAGTTGCTTTATTTACAAAAGTCGCACTTTAGAAGAGCCTCTGTCCATTTTCCTCGCGGCGCTAATTGGCTCGCCTTTCTTCACACACTTCTCTTAGAGGCCTGACCTGTTTAAAGAAGCTTAGTTTTGTGGCTCTCTGACTGGAAAGAGTGTTTCTGAAATCTTCCATCTTCTTAAAATCTTGCTGAAGTTGGTATATGCTGGCCAGATTACAGCGTGAACGTTTCAAGTCACTCTAACCCACTTTACCGTCACTTCTGAACCGTCTTCCCTGCAAGGGACGGGTGGCAGCAGACTCGAGGCACAGCCTGCCTCCCTTACAGCTCGTTCCCTCGTCACTTTCTCCGCATGGGGAAGAATGTGGTTTCTCAAGCACAGTTTTGTCCCATGAGTCATGCTGTAAAGCTGTTCTCGTTAATCTCCGTTGCAATGCTCTCCACGGACCCAGCAGCTGTAGCAGAAGCTGTTGGCCATTCGTGCTGGCTGGACGCCGTCCTCTGGCCTCACAGCCTTACAGGCACACTCATGAGCACTTCAGGACAACCCCAATAAGTAGACACTTTGTTATCATGCTTTCGGCATATAAGAAGGCCGGAGCCCAGAGACGTGAAGTACCTTGTCTGCTATCACACAGCAAATTGGTGGCAGCTGAGACTAGAACCCAGGCACGTCTGGCTCCAGCGTCTGACTTCTCAGCTGCTCTGCTATTCTGTCCCCTCCAGCGCCAGGCCCAAGTAGGCTTTCAAACAGCTGACCATGCATATGGATCAGTTAATTGTAGTTGGATCCATGGGCTAGCCAGGACCATGTTTGCCAAGGGTAGAGTACTCTTTAGTCGGAACGAGTAATGAGCTGTGTGCTTTCCAAAAATATGTATATATATATCAAATGTTTATAACATAGACTTAAAAAACCAGAAAATAATGTCAGACACGGGTGCACTCATTGCAAATTATAAATACTTCACTGTTTTCTCTCTCTATATTATATATATATATATATATTTTTTTTTTTTCCAAGGAATAAAATATTGCCATGCAAACAGAGCCAAATCCCTGCCTTCCTAGCACTTTTTCCTCCCTTCCATGCTAGAGTTAATCACTATGCCGGTATCAGCATCTGCCCTGCCTAGGTTGTTTTGTGCCTTTGTAACATGTATGCAGCCGCAGATGATATAGGCTATTTTGTCTGTTAAAGTTTGGCATAAGTGATATCAAATTGTATATAAGAAAATAAAATAAAACAACAACAATTGTATAGAACTTTTTTTCCCCTTTATTAGAGAAGTTGTGGTTTACGGAACAATCATGCATAAAATGCAGGATTCCCATACACCACCCCACCACCAGCACCCTGAGTTGGTATGCAACACTTGTTACAATTAACGGTAGCAATTTGTTATAATTGTACAATTAATTAAAGCCCATAGTTTAACTTAGGGTTCACTGTTTGTGTATACTGTGTAGTGTAGTCCCATGGATTTCTAAAAAAATGTTTATTGTTACTATATGTACAATCTAACCTTTCCCCTTTTAATCATGTTCAGACATTTATTTCAGCGCTGTTAATTGCATTCACAGTGCTGTGCTCCCATCACCACCGTCCATTATCTACACATTCCCGTCATTCCAGATAGGAACACTGGACATTTTAAATCTTCACTTCCCATTCCCTATCCCCACCCCATCCCCTGGTAACTTATATTCGAGATTCTGACTCTGTGAGTTTGCTTATTTTTTTTTTTTTTTTTAAGATTTTTTAAATTTATTCATTTATCCCCCCTTGCTGCTTGTACTCGCTGGGTCAGCTAACCACGCCGTGCGGGCGGGCTTGCCTTCACCAGGAGGCCCCGGGAACCGAACCCGGGGCCCCCCACATGGCAGACGGGAGCCCTACTGATTGAGCCACAGCTGCTTCCCTGCTTATTTTAATTGTTTCAAATCAGTGAGATCATACAATATTTGTCCTTTTGTGCCTGGCTTATAACAAAGTTATTATATATAACTTTTGCAATTTTGTTTTTTGGAGGAGAGGGTAACGAACCAGAGATTTATTTTTCATTGTTGCAAACAGTCTTGCGCACATCTCTGTGCTGTGCCTTTTTGCACATAAGCAGGCCAGGATGCCGTGCCTGCGGCCCTCAAAGGCATTCCTTTCCTAAGCCACCTGGAAGAGAGCCGAGTGCTCACTCACAGTGAAGAAAATCAGCCCACGCTGGGTTGTGTCGTGGTAGCTGCGTGAATCCAAAGTTACTCTTTTGAGAGCCAATACATGCTTGTTTTTTTACTATTTATTTATCTACTTGTCTACTTGATTAGAAAGAAGTGTTGAGTTTCAAAATAAGGTAAGCAGCTAGCAATAGAGTCGGTCAGTGGAGTCAGGCTTCTGTGTGGAAGCTGGAGAATCCTGGGCAGCTCGAGTGCTGATGAGCTCGCGGGTGTTTCGGGTGGGAGCACGTCTCCGGTTGCGTCCACAGCAAGTTGCACAGCTGTTTGGCCTTCCGTGCTCTCCAGCCCGGGCTGGCTCCCTGCGCACATGCCTTTGGTTTGGGGTCCAGGACCAAGGGTTGCTCCTGGTGATGGGCTCCAGGTCACTGGGAGTGGAATTCCGCAGGCCGTGGGGCCACCCTCGTCTGGTCTCCCAGGGCTGCTGTGACAGACTTCTGAGACTGGTGGGCTTAAACCGACCCACAGCTCTGGAGGCCAGGGGTCCACAATGACAGTGTCGGCAGCGTCGCGTTTCCTCTGACGGCCGTGCTGCCCTGACTGTGGCTTGTCGGCCACCCGCAACTCAGCCTGTCTTCACCACGTGGCCCTCCCTCTCCCTCTGTCTCCACCCGCTGAGTCCACATTTGCTCTGCTTGTACGGACTCCAGTCCTACTGGACTAAGGCCCACCCTGATTCCAGTAGGACCACCTGAACTGGTAACTGCGTCAAAGATCCTCGTAACAAATGACTTCACACCCATGGGACCTGGGGCTAGGACTCGAAATACGCCTTTGTGGGGGCACAATCCAGTGCATGGCGACCTCATCTATATCGTGAAGTTCAGGTCAGAGCAGACCTGTTTTGGAGACAAGGAGTTTCAAGAGGCTTGTTGGCACATCTCTCCGTTAGATAGTTGTTGTCACCAAAGCCTTATTATTTGCCTTTCATTATGTTTGAAATCCAGCAAGTAACTCTACTGAAAAACATAAGAAATCCCTGGATTTATTGTAGGAGAGAGAATTAATGTGCTTTTCTTTCCCATGGCTGGCACAGAGCAGTGAAGCCGAGTTACGCCGTGGGAAAAGGCAACAGCCCTCCGCCCACCGCCTCGGAGCTCTGCACCCTGCTCGTGTTCCTTCTGGACGTCATCCCCTTGGTAAGGCAGCTGGGCCGAGACGGGCTGGCTCCGTGCTGGTGTCATTCATGTCCTCTGTGATGCCGTAGGCCTGTTTTGTAAAGCTACAATCACTGGAAAGTAGTTTCACATAAATACACAACTCTGCTTTAATGTCTGTTTCAACAGGGAAGATGTAACGGGGTGTAATCTGCTTTCAAATCTTTTACATCTTATTTAAAACGGGTTATAAATTTTCAATCAGTTGTCAGTGGACTGAGCCAAAATTACGAAAACCAGATGATGAACTGGATGCCATCCCCACATTACAGTGCCCTGGGGAGCGAGAGTAAATATCTCCTTGTCTCGTGAAAAGGGAACAGTTAGCTAATTTCCTCAAAGGAACCTCATTTCCTTGAGATAGAAATATATGTGGCAGTTTTACTATTTTCTATTAGAAAAGATAAAAGTTACTTGAAAGGCGAGGGAGAATGTTCCTTGATTTGTTTGAAATACAAGGAAATATCTTGTTTTCTGATTTGGGAATTCATGTGAAACTACTTGGAAAAAAATGGAGTTTTCTGATTTACCATTTTGATGTGCGTTTTTCTCTCTGACTACAGAGAGTGTGAATGAAGCCCGTGTTTTTATCTCACAGGAACTCTACTCAGAAGTGCAAACCCAGTACCTGCCACAGGTGCTCAGCTGTATGCTGCAGTCCCTTGCCGGGGAAACAGAGTGCCTGAGTTTACCTGAGCTCACGCACGCCTTCAAGACGTGCTTCAAAGTGCTCAGCAAGGTACAGATGCCGCCTTCCTACCTGGACGCGGAGTCGACGGGCGAGATCTTGGTACGTGCTCCGAGGGCCAGAGATGGTTTTCTGTGTTAAAAGAAGCTTCTGCCGGGAGCGGGGGTGGCTCAAGCGATTAGATGCCTCCCTCCCACATGGGAGGCCCTGGGTTCCGTTCCCCGTGCCTCCTAAAAAGAAGACGAGCAGACAGCAAGCACAAATATCAGGGGAGGGGGAGAAATAAATAAATAAAAGTAAGTAAATCTTTAAAAAAAAAAAAAAAAAAAAAAAAAAGACACTTATGCCCCTGTAGGAGTAGAAAGCAATTAAAGTTGGCAAGGGCAGGAATGACCATCAGATGGTGTCTGGGTAATATCGAAAATATGCTTCTAAGACCTTCCGACATTTTTGAAGTTGTCGGTGTAACTTCGCCGACTCCCAGGCCCCGCCCCTCTCCACAGGTATAACCAGTTAGTGGTTGGATATGCCTGGCCTTCCAAACCTCCTCAGGTGTATACATGTAGTTTTGGTTGTTTAAAACAGAATTGAGGGGAGCAGATGTGGCTCAAGCAGTTGAGCACCTGCTTCCCACATGGGAGGTCCCAGGTTCAGTTCCTGGTGCCTCCTAAAAACAAAACAAAAAAACAAACAACAAGCAAACAAACAATAAAACCAACTCAGGGGAGCTGATGTGGCTCAGCAGTTGAATGCTGGCTTCCCACATGTGAGGTCCTGGGTTCAATCCTCAGCCCCAGTACTTCAAAAACAACTACCACCAAAAAACAAACAAACAAAAAAACAAAATTGAGATTATCTCTATTCTCTGCCTTGCTTTGATTTTCATGTAACCAATATTTGTAGACATCATTCCCTTCAGTATACACAGAGATGCCTTGTTCTTTTTTACCTTCTGCGTGATGGCCTGTGGTGTAGATTTGCAGTTTCTTCAGCTCTTCCCCTGTTGACGGTATTTACGTGATCTCCAACATCCCAGCGTTATAAACTGCGTCGCAGGCAGGTGTACACGAGTTTCTGAGGAATAAATTTCTCAATCGAGGATGCAGTCAAAAAGCACGTGAGCAATCGTCCTCCAAAAAGCCTGTAACAATCAGAGCCCCACAAACAATTGGAGGCTCTGAATTATTTTGAATTATTTTCATTTTGTATCTTGTGTAGGGATGTGAAGATTGTGCCATTGAAATCTGTCCAGTGCAGTGGCGGGCAGGTGCGTGAACAAACCAAAAAGCGAGGCATTCACAGAAAGGTGCTCTATATACTGGTTTGGAGGCCAGTGAACCCAAGAAAACTTAAATCCCAGTTTGCAGACTTACTATGGGTTGCCACTCGATTTAGAGATTAGTTCTTGGGAAGCGGATGTGGCTCAATCAGTAGGGCTCCCGTTTACCATATGGGAGGCCCCGGGTTCGGTTCCCGGGGCCTCCTGGTGAAGGCAGGCCCGCCCGCACGACGTGGTTAGCTGACCCAGCAAGCACAAGCAGCAAGGGGGGGATAAATGAATAAATTAAAATCTTAAAAAAAAAAAAAAGAAATTACTTCTTTTTTTTTCTTTCCTAGGTATTTTAGCTGTTGGAGAAAAATATCCTGAAAGGATTTGAGATATAAAGTTTAAATGTTAGGTAGTCTATGAACATACCAATATACTTCAAAAATCATATAATATTTCTCATTCTTCCCCAAGGGTACAGTGGGGTCGATACTTACCATCTAAGTAACAGTAGAAGAAAAGAGAAAACGTTGATTCATTGAAGGTTAAGTTGTCATCACTGAAAAAGCCACTATATATATATGTTTGTGTTTTTGTGTTTTTTTTGAGGCACAGGGTCCAGGGATTGAACCAGGGACCTTGTATGTGGGAAGCCAGCGCTCAACCACTGAGCCCCATGGGCTCCCGTGTGTGTGTGTTTTGAACAGACATTTTATTCTAGCTTTCTCCTCTTGCTTTATTTCTTCATGCCTTTATTTTACTCTCAGCCCAATTTCTTTATTCATATTTTTAAAAATTTGTCAGAAGCATTTTCAAACAACTTTTTCAAGCCCGGAGGGATCTAAGTAAATAAAGAACACACAGCGGCCTCGGGAGGCGGCGCCTCCGAAGAGCTCGTTGGTTTGGCAGCCTGCGCTTTGAGTCGCGCCACCTCTGCTCTGCCCCCTTATTCACATGCCTTCTTAAAGTTGTCATGTACTTTCACTCAGGATTATCTCGGCTAGAGAGCTGTAATTTTGAAAAACAGGAAATGTGCTTTCCTTGGTCTGCTCAATGTACCTGAAATGTCAATCCTTGGTCTTAAGAGACACATAATACAGATTTCCATTTTTTGCAGAGTCCAGTAAAAGACGAACCCAGTGAAATAATTTTAGAAACCAAGGCAGTGGTTCTGGGTGACGAGGAGCCCGCCTTTCCTCCCCTCAAATCTGAGGACAGTGGGATCGGGCTGAGCGCCTCGTCGCCGGAGCTCTCCGAGCACCTGCGGGTCCCTAGAGTTTCTCCTGAGAAGGACGACGTGTGGAAGAAGGGCGGGAGCATGCAGGCGGCCTTCCACTGCGTGCAGGAGCTGGTCGCAAACTTTGCCCACAAGAACATTTTCGGGGTTCAGCTCGCAGCGCCCAGCGAACCCAAGTCAGAAGAAGAGCCTGGCGGCACAGCGGGGGAAGACCCCGGCAGGAAGAACTCGTGGGAGCCCAGACCCATCACTGTGCCCCAGTTTAAGCAGATGCTGTCAGACTTGTTCACCGTCCGGGGGTCCCCGTTCAAGACGAAACGTTCGGAGTCGCCATCGCCCTTGCCCAGCAGCCCCTGCAGGAAGGAGGAGGAGGAGTGGGATGTTGCGCAGGTGGCCATAGACCTGGGGAGCTCGAGGGAGGACTGCAGGGAGGCCTTCGCCGCCGCCTGCCACCTGCTGCTGGACTGCGCCACCTTCCCCGTGTACCTGTCGGAGGAGGAGACCGAGCAGCTCTGCGAGACGCTCTTCCAGCTCCCTGGTGAGAGGGCAGCCCCGCTTGGCTCCACCAGCCGAGTGGCGCAACCGGTAGCCACGGCCCCGCTGGGACTGGGCTTGCCACGAGCGCGGTGCTCGTCGCCCTGGACCCTGGGCTGGGCCTGCACTTTTAAATCCTCAGTGTGCAGCACAGCCCATCCGAATGGCTGGAACGTCAACAGGGCTTGGTAATGGGCTGTGAGCAGACGATTCGTGACAGCTGTTATGAAAGATTTGTGTAAGGCAGTGAGCCCTTTAAAGAAAGACAGGGCAGAGGGAGATGTGAGAAACAAGGAAGAATGATTAGGTTGATGGGGATGCAGGGCAAAGGTTTCTCCTCCTGTCATCATGACCTTAAATTTCACATGGATTTTGTCTCTTTACTCAGTGACAGAACTTGGAAGGAATTGCATTTAGGATCGATGTCCTCAGTATATTTTCAGACTCTTTTCAAGCTGATAGCATGTCCCCTATCCCGCAGAGAGCCTTCAAAATACGTTTTGAACTCTACCCCCCAAAAAGTGCAACTTCTAAAAAAATTAAAAAATAAAAGCAAAACAAAATCTGAAAACCCTAGACTAAGATGTGCAGAATTTGGATATTCTGACGGGCACAGGGTGACCGCGGGGGAGCGTCTCACACGTCCTCTCCGGCTGGCTTCCTTTCAGGGGCTTGCAATCCCAGCTTCCCGCCGTGGCTGAAGTCCCTCATGACCATTTGCTGCTGTGGGACTGACTGCTCCCTCCAGAATGTGGCCATCTCCACCCTGCTGGAAGTGATCAACCATTCCCAGTCGCTGGCACTGGTCATCGAAGACAAGATGAAACGCTATAAAAGTGCCGGGCACAACCCGTTTTTTGGCAAGCTGCAGATGGTCACGGTGCCCCCCATCGCTCCAGGGATATTGAGAGTCATGGCAGAGAAAACTGATTTCTATCAGGTACTTCCCACCGGGAGGGAGGCGGGTGGGAGCCTCTTCCCAGACATTGATTTCACATCACCCTGAAAGCTGGAGTTGGCGATTGTGATAAGGACTGTGGCGGCACTGGTGGCCGCTGGAGAGGGTTGTCTGAGACCTGAGACGGCCTCGCCTGTCTCGGTACCCCAGGCTCCTGGCACAATTCCTGGCCCTGCAGTGAATACTCAAATTTTCGTGTTTAGTTTTAGGCCAACTGGACTTCACATGTGAGGATTTTTTAAATTATCTAAATAGATGGTGGAAAGAAAGCATGCCCCTAATTTGTAAGGTTAAAAGCTTTGAGGTTATTTAGTCTTAAGGAAAGAAGCTAAGGGGTGACTTAGTACTTTGTCAAATTTAAGAATAATGATGATTGAAGATGATGGGCAGGCATTGTCTGTCTTTCCTTGGAGACAAACTAAAAAAAAAAAAATTATTTAAAGTTAAATATCATGAGATTCAGTTGACTGCAAGAAGCTGAAAGCTACTCCAGCTAGTTCATGGAAAAATTAAAACTTTTTATATAAAGCTAGAGAAGCCCATGGCAATGAAAGGGCAGCTGGGTCTTCTGGGGTGCAGACTGGGATGCTGTGCGCCCCTAGGGCTGCTTTCTCTGCCCGGCTCTTGCTCTGTCCATCTGCTCTCTACTCATCAGGCTTCGCCCAAGTTTTGGTTGCTGCCGTGAGCTTGTCTGCCTTATGACCCTCAAACTTGGTTCCCATTCCCAATGGCTCTTCATCTCCTTATAATTCTGAACTCATTGGTCGAGGGTATTAGCCTGTCTCCAGGCACCCTCGGGTGGGGCGCCTTCTGCTTGCCCAGTCCACCGCTGCCATGAAGGATTTGAGGAGGTAAGAGGTCACGTGGGCCAGGCAGGGTTCCCCCTGCGGGTGGGAGCGGGGCAGCAGACACCCTGAAAAGGCCTAGACTAAGGAATCCAGCGAACATTTTCAGAGCGTGGGTGTGATTGAGATGGCGGAACTGAACTGTCCTTTTAGGTCTTGATGGCCTCTCCTCTGTAACTTTCAAAACCGGTGGAGTCGTACCTGTCTGGGATCAGCTCTTCTACAAGTTGTTTAACTGTTTTTTTAAAAACAGCTTTATTAAGATATAACGCACATACCGTACAATTTACCCACTTGAAGTGCACCGTGCCATGGGTTTCAGTACAGTCACAGAGTTGTGCCATTTTACTTTGTTTTCTGTATGTCTCAGGTCTTTTTTGCTTCTCTTTTCCTCCTTTACTATTTTCATTTTCATTAAGAGAATCTTTTGTAGGGTAATATTTTAA
>JAKSZT010054040.1:6026787-6054563 GCA_026826555.1 Tolypeutes matacus
CTATTTTCATTTTCATTAAGAGAATCTTTTGTAGGGTAATATTTTAAACCATTTAGCGATTTTTCACTGCACTTCTTAAGGGTTTTTTTTTTTTTTGGTGTGTGGTTTCTTTAGCACCTACCATATACATTTTAACTTATCAGAACCTGCTTCTGACTTATGATAAATTAATTCCAGTGAGATCTAGAAACATCACTCTTATATTCCTCTATTCCCTCTTCCTACTTCTGGTGTTATTATTGCTAAGCATATAACATCTACATATCATACAAATCTAACAATGCATCGTTTACTTGTTACTTTATTTGATCTTGTGTCTTTTAAAGAAGCTGAGAGATGAAAGGAGAACACGTATAGAGTTTGTTACGTTAACCTTCATATTTCCCTCTTTTTTCCATTTGTTCCTGTGGATTCAGGTTACCATCTGGTGCCCTTACACCAATACCACTTTGCTCCCACCTGCCTCCTATGTACTGTTATTGTAAAATATATTACATTTTTGCATGTTAAAGACCCAGTAATACAATTATATACGTATTGCTTTATACAATTGCTTTGTAAATAGTTGAGAAAAGAAAGCAGAAGAAATATGCATTTATACTGTATTTTATAACTACATGATTACCTTTGCCAGTGCTCTCTTTTTGTATGGATTTGAATTGCTGTCTGGAGTTACTTGTAGTCTGAAGACCTTACTTTAGTATTCTTGTAAGGTGGGTGTGCTTGCAACAAATTCCCCCAGTTTTTGTTTATATAGCAAGGTTTTTTATTTGGCCTTCTTTTTTGAACGATAATTTTGCTGGTTAGAAGATTCTTGATTGACAGTTTTTTTTCTCTTGGCCCTTTAAATATGAGAGTAAATATACTTTAATCAGTCCCATATATACTTAAAATATTCAAGCGAAGCAGCCCTTATTTAATAACCCATAACATATGCTCATGTCAATGCTTAAATGAACTCATATTTAAATTAGCCATCTAAATATGTCACCGCACCGTGTCCAACCTCCGTTGCTTCTGATGAGAAGGCAGCTGTTAGTCTTACTGGGGCTTCCTTACAAGTGATGAGTTGTTTTTCTCTTGCTGCTTCAAGATTTTCTTTGTCTTCATCTTTTCGCATCGTTAATTTGATATGTGTATATGTACCTCTTTGCATTTGTCCTACTTGAAATTCATTGAGCTTCTTGGATGTGTAGATTGATTTTCATCAAATTTGGAAGTTTTACATATTATTTCTTTAACTATTTTATCTCTCTCTCTCCCCCTTCTGGCACTCCCAGTATGCATAAGTTGGTGTGCTTAATAGTATTCAGCATTTCTCTGAGGCTCTGTTAATTTCTCATCATTCTTTTTTCTCTCTGTTCTTCAGATCACATAATTTTTATTGATCCATCTTCACTGATTCTTCTGCCAATTCAAATCTTCTTTTGAGTCCCTCTAGTGAATTTTTCATTTCAGTTTATTGTATTTTTCAACTCCAGAATTTCCTTTAGTGTTTTTTTTTATATATAATTTCTATCTCTTTATTGATATTGTATATTTGATGAGACATCATCATACTTTATTTTTTTAGACATGGTTTCTTTTAGTTCTTTGAGTATATTTATAACAGCTGCTTTGAAGTTTTTGTTAAATCCAATATATATCTGGTCATTCTCACAGATATTTTCTGTTACCTCTTTTTTTTTTTTTTTTTTTTTTTTTTTGGTGTATGGGTCAAACTTCTGTTTCTTTGCATATCTTATAATTTTTATTTTAAACTGAACATTTCAGATGCATGCTGATCCCCCTCCCCTACCTTGGGATTGTAGATGTTGTTATTTGCTTATTTGTTTAATGACTTGGCTGGACTATTTTAGCGAGGTCTGTTTCCCCGGCCATATGAAGCCTTTGGCATCCTCCTAGGAAAGTGCAGCCCTGGGCGTGCCCAGGGTCACCCTGGGATGGCAGTAGGTTTAGTAGGGCTCTCTTTGACTGAGGCTTTCCCTGATCTCCTAAGCTCTACTAATTATCGGCTGATTGCCCCATTATTTTCAACAATGCCTTGGGTCAGAAATTATTCCATGGTCTAAACCAATTAAAGTCAGGCAGACCCCTTTGCAAAGGTTTTTGAGGCTAGTCTTTGAGATTTGTTCTGACCCAGGAGGCCTCTTCTTAACTCTTTCCCTGGTTTTCTCTGGTAAACTAGCTGGCCTGCAGTTTAGCTTTTTGCATTCATTGAAATACCAGCCTCCCCTTAATTGCTTTCCACCAAATCTCCATTGTTTTCAAGAGCCATTTTAGGCTTGAACTTCCTCATGCTCTGTTCCAAATGAAGTCAGTTCCCTTGGGAAGGGCTGCAGAGCTCTCTCTTCTTTTAGCTTGCCTCTCTCCCTGGACAAAATCTCTGAGCCTCTGCTCTGAAGCTGGGGGCGGGAACAGTGGTGAGCTTCTCCTGGAGTGATATCTCTGCAGGGCACTGGGTGGGAAGCAATAGTCTCTGGTCTCTAGGTTTATCTCTCTCAGTGGGGAACTTTTCACCCCATAAGCCACCAGGGCAAGGGGTATTTGGGCCCCATATTCTTGGCCTGCTAGAGCCTCCACCTAAAAGTGGGGGCAGGGCAGAGAAAGGGAGTCGTGACTTCTTGGCCACACTTGTCTGGAACTTAGCAACGTGGAACTAGAGGTAGGAATGAGAAAGGCTGGCAGTCTGCCCCTTCCAGAGAGATACAGAAGCCCTAGAGTGAGAGCTAGAGAGAGAGGGAGCCCCCTCACTGTGGCCACACCCGCCTGGGGTGGCGCTTCCATCACACTGAGCTGGGGACCTGGGTGGGAGGGATGGGGGGGATAGGAAGCGGTTCATGTCTCAAGTGCTCCAGACTCCCACTCTTCTTACTGGGGTTTAGTTGATTTAAAATTTTTTCTCTAATTTGAGAAGTTGTGAGTTAAAGCAATCATGCATACCATACAGGATTTCCCATACACCACCCCACCACCACCAGCCTACATTGGTGTGACACATTGGTTACAAATGATAGAACATCGTCATACTACTACTGCTGTTTCTAGCTTTTATTTGGTGTGTTTTTCCCACAGACCATCCTGTTATTAACACCCTGTATTAGTATTGTGTATTTGTTACAGTTCACGAGAGAACTTTTTCATATTTGTTCACCACAGCGTTCTTGAATCCATAGGATTTGAAACCAGGAATCACGCCACTGGAAGCAGCAGTGATTGGGCAGGTCTTTCCTTGGTCCTGTTTAGACCAGAAATGTTGGCATAATTGCCCTGTAGACACAGGTGGGAGAAGAGAAGAATTTAGTCCACGTAATTGGAGAAAGCTATTAATAGAATAAAAACAAGAGCTGAAATACTTTCCTCTTGTTTTGGTGATATGAGGTATGCTCTTCTGAGTTCTTTCTGAAGCCTTGATTTTTATTTTGGTTCAGATTCAGTAAACACCTGAGTCCCTTCTACTTGCCAGGCCCTGCAGTGCACTTTATATATGAGACAATTCTCAGGCGCTGGGGCAGCGGCGGCCGTGCCCACCCATATTGCTGATGCGGAAACGAGAGAAGATAAAATGACCTCCCAAATAGCCAGGATGCGCTCCAGGTCCTCAGACTCCCAGTACAAGGCTGTTTCCAGAGATCCACCTGGACCTTTAGCCTCCTTCTCGTTCCTGTAGATAGCTCGTGTACTAGTGATCCTGCTGCCCAAAATGCAAAAGAGAACGTTGGCCATCCTGAGAGTAGCTCATCAGGTGGTAATGGCCGATGTCAGGCCATTAAGGAAAAACCCAAAGCACAGGGACAAAGTGAGGCAAAATCAGATGAAGGGGTGGACATGTTTTTTTTGTGGTCAACACCAATGCTCAAAAAACCCTCCCAAATTTTTTTAAACCTTCCAGGAGTCTCTTACACACAAACTTGTCATAGGGACAGTAAGTGAGGGGACTACTTCACTTAGAAAAAAGGTTTTGCATTAGAAGTTTAATTGTAGCTTGATAGTTGGAAATCACTTTCCCTTATATTAATGGTTAATTTGATATGGGCCAAGAAGATAGTTTTTTTCATGTAGAAATAAATGGACCCAAAAATATGAGTTTGTTTTCTCTAAAATGTGCCTAAAATATTATAGTCAATGAGACATCGTTCCTCATGTAACATGGAAGGATGCCCACACAGGTACCCCTCCCTGAAGTGGGGACCAAGTCCCCTTCTAAACCTCCTCCCTGTTGGGCCAGGGGCCCCTGCTGGCCAACTTAGGAGGGGCTGCAGCAGGTCGCTGACCCCATAGGTTTAAAGAGCTGAGATTGGATATGGGCGGAAGCAGGGTTCAATGTCCTACAGGTAGGCCGAGCAGCTGGCCTGGCACGTCTCCCACCAAAGGTAACGAGTAGTTTGCACAAGAGTAGCTGTGTGCCCATGCTCTTCATTAGTGCTGTGCAGTGACCAGTCTGAGCAGAGCCGAGAGTTGTAAAGCACGGCAGTGTTTCACTGGAGCCCGGGAGACCCACGAAACCTCCCGGAGGCCGCCTCTCTGGAGGCCCCAGTGCTGAGCTCAGAGCAAGGCTGGGTAGGTGTTTGCTGAAAAAATGTTAAGCTCCAGGTGAGAGCTGCAGCATTCTGAGCTGGTCAGAAACTGCCAGGTTTGCGCTATAAAGTTGCCTGTTGCTGGGTGATCCGGGTGGGTTGGGTTGTTTTGTTTCATTTGGGTTTGGTTTGGTTGCTTCTGGTTTCTCTCAGTGTAGGTTTCCCACATAACAGAGATCAGTGAAAGCCAGTGCGTTGGCGCTGGGTCTGAACTGATAGCAGGAGGGGTAGCAGTCACCTGTGTTCACGCAACCTTCCACCTGCCTTTTCCGTGTCCCAGAGGGTGGCTCGCGTGCTGTGGAATCAGCTGAACAAGGAGACCCGGGAACATCACATCACCTGCGTGGAGCTGTTCTACCGGCTGCACTGCCTGGCTCCCACAGCCAGCATCTGCGAGGACATCATCTGCCACGCCCTCCTGGACCCCGACAAGGTGTGGCTCTGTGCCCATAACCCCGTCCCACGTGGCTCCAGCAGCCAGCCGGCCTGTCGCCTGGCATGCCCAGGGCCCACTCGTGCGTCCTGGTCGAGGCTCAGCAGACATTGTGATGAGGGCCAGCATGGTTAGAGACCTTCGGGAAGCTCCAGCCAGCCCCTGTATCCTAAAACGTGGTATTCTGGTTATTTTTAAGGCTCCCCAGGGAGAACTGCCCCAAGTCCCGTGATGTTCCCAGGCCCCGTCAGTGCTCACAGGCTTTCTGAACCATCGATGAGACAGGCAGCCGTAGAGAATTCATCGTCATTTTCAGCCCTGGCTGAACCGGCACTTCCAAGGGGCCCGAGGATGCCACGTGCTCTTTTGATTTACGTAGACCATGGCACTCAGGCGTGACCCTGGACTGGCCCCTCTGGGTCCTGTGCATCTTTGTTAGCATAAGCGAGAAGAAAGCAGGTGCAGCTCCTCCTCTCCTTCGCAGCCCAGTCCCGCAGCAAGTGCAGAGCCAAGTCCAGCACCTCTGCTGGGGCTGCCTTCTGGTCTGCTGAGCTCCTTTGCTTTATTTAAATGGAGTTTGTTGCGACTGAAAAAAATGTCCCGTTGGAAAAGCACGTTCCTCACTCCCTCCTATTCCCCAATCAAGGGAACAAGGCTGGAAGCTCTATTCCGATTCTCCGTGATCTGGCACCTGACGAGAGAGATCCAGGGCAGTCGAGTGACGTCACACAGCCGCTCCTTTGACAGGTGAGGCGTCTCTCTCGCTTATCCTTGAAGCAAAAGGAAACTCTGCAGGTTCTTGGTCTGTGTGCTGGACCGGGGCGGGGAAGATGGGGAACGTGTGACGTTGGAAACACGACCCTGTTTTCTTGGTGCACAGCAAACGGTTACCACGACCCCCAAGTGAATTTAAGCCTAACCCGTGTGAACGCAGGTCTGGGGTTTTAACTCGGTGGTGGAGGGGGGAGACCAGGCCTGCAAAATCACCTGCGGGGGGCGGGGGGAGGCCAGGCCTGCAGAAGCACCTGTGGGGTGGGGGGGAGGCCAGGCCTGCAGAAGCACCTGCGGGGGGGGGGGCGGGGGGCCCAGGCCTGCAGAAGCACCTGTGGGGCTTTTACAAAGTGCCCACCAGGGAGCCCCAGTCGCAGTGGTGTCACCCTGGGTGTAGACACTTGTCAAGTCATCGGCTGTAGGTACGTTCCATTCCAGGCTCTTTTTTTTTTTAACAAATCAATTTTATTGATACATATTAATGAAGCATAAATCCATCCAAAGTGTACAATCCGTGGTATTCAGTGTAATCACATATTTGTGCATTGATCACTTCAGTCATTCTTAGGGCACTTTCATTCTTCTAATAATCATAATAATAAACAAACAATACTCATCACCTCTCAATCTTTCTATGCTTCTGCTGCACATAGCTGCTATTCTCTTTCCTTCCCTCTAGTATATTTGTATTTATATTGTGCAAATTCAGTCTTCTGTATGCAATATCACCCATATTCATGTTTTACATGAGGTTTTACTATCTCACACAGTCCCATGTTACAGTTTTTAGCTTTCCTTTTAGTAATATTCATGACCTTAAACCTTCCCTTTCAACCACTGTCATACCCATATAATAGCATTGCTAGTTACAAACACCATGACATTCTTTCATCATTTCTATTCATTTCCAAAGATTTACAAAGAACATTTTTACCAATTCTGCACAGAATAACCCTCAGCTTTCCATTCTCTACCCTCTTTGTATTTTCTGGTGACCTATATCCTAATTATTAACTCCATGAGTTTATACAATATATTTAGTTCATAATAGCACAGTCATACAGTGTTTATCCTTTTATGTCTGGCTTGCTTTACTCAGCATGATGCCCTCCAGGTTTATCCATGTTGTCATATTCTTCATGGCTTCATTTCTTCTTACCGCTGTATAATATTCCATCATGTGTATACACCACAATTTTTTTATCCGTTCATCAGGTGATGGACACCTGGGTTGTTTCCAACTTTTGGCTATCATGAATAATGCCGCTCTGAACATCGGTGTGCAGATGTCTGTTCGTGTCACTGCTCTCAGTTCTTCTAAGATGTACCTAGAGGTAGTATTGCAGGGTCACACGGCAAGTCTATATTCAACTTCCTTGGGAACTACCAAACAGTCCTCCACAGGGGCTGTACCATTCTACATTCCCACCAACAGTGAATAAGCGTTCTTGTCTCCCCATGTCCTCTCCAACACTTGTGGTTTCCTGACAATTTAATAGTGGTCAGTCTACTAGGTGTGAAATGATATCTCATTGTAGCATTGATCTGTATTTCCCTAATCGCTAGTGATGTTGAACGTTGTTTCATGTGTTTCTTCACCATTTGTATTTCTTCTTTGGACAATTGTCTTTTCAAGTCTTTTGCCCATTTCTTAATCGGATACTTTGTCTTTTTATTGTTGAGTTGTATGATCTCTTTGTATATCATGGATATTAAACCCTTACCAGATATGTGATTGCCACATATTTTCTCCCACTGAGTCAGCTGCCTTTTCAATTTCACCCTTTTGACAAAGTCCTTTGAGGTGCAAAAGTGTTTAATTTTGAGGAGGTCCCATTTATCTATTTTCTCTTTTGTTGCTCATGCTTTGGGTGTAAGGTTTAAGAAACTACTACCTGCCACCAGATATTGAAGATGCTTTCCCACATTTTCTTCTAGGAGTTTTATGGTTGTTGCTTTTATATTTAGGTCCTTGATCCCTTTTGAGTTAATTTTTGTATAAGGTGTGAGATAGGAGTCCTCTTTCTTTCTTTTGGATATTCTCCCAGCACCATTTGTTGAGTAGACTGTTCTGGCCCAGCCGGGAGGGCTTGACAGCCTTGTCAAAATGTCTTGACTAGAGATGTGAGGGTCTGTTTCTGAGATCTTGATTTGGTTCCATTGGTCAATCTGTCTGTCTTTATGCCAGTGCCATGCTGTTTTTACCTCTATAGCTAAATAATATGCTTCAAAGACAGGAAGTGAGAGTCCTTTAACTTTGTTCTTTTTAAAGATATTTTTGGCTATTTGGGGTCCCTTACCCTTCCAAATAAATTTGATAATTCATTTTTCCCCTTCTTCAAAAAAGGCTGTTGGATTTTTCTTGGGATTGAGTTGAATCTGTAAATCAGTTTGGGTAGATTGACATTTTAACGATATTTACTCTCCCAATACATGAACACAGAATGTCCTTCCATTTATTTAAGTCTTCAGTTTCGTTTAGCAATGTTTTGTAGTTTTCTGAATACAGGTCCTTTATGTCCTTGGCTAAGTTTATTCTTAAATATTTGATTGTTTTAGTTGCTATTATAAATAGGATTTTTTTTCTGATTTCCTCATCAGATTGTACATCAATAGTATATAGAAGCGCTATTGGGTTTATTTTATTTTATTTTATTTTATTTTATTTTATTTTATTTTATTATTTTATTTTATTTTATTTTATTATTTTATTTTATTTTATTATTTTATTTTTTATTTTATTTATTTTATTTTATTATTTTTTTATTTTATTTTATTTTACTTTTTTTTTTTATTTTACCGGGAGGTCCCAGGGATCGAACCCAGGTCGCTCCATATGGGAGACGGACGCCCAACCAGTTGAGCCACATCCGCCCCCCTGTTTTTGTTTTTAAGATTTATTTATTTATTTCTCCTCCTGCCTTCTGTTGTTTTGCGCTCGCTCTCTGCTCTCTGTGTGTTCTTCTGTGTCTGCTTGTCTTCTCTTTAGGAAGCACCAGGAACCGACCTTGGGACCTTCCGGAGTGGAGATAGGTGCTCAATCTCTTGTGCCACCTCAGCTCACTGGTCTGCTATGTCTCTTATTGTCTCTCCTCTGTGTCTCTTTTTGTTGCATCATCTTGCTGTGCCAGCTCTCCGCTCAGGCCAGCACTCCGCTTGGGCCAGCTTGCCTTTACCAGGAGGCCCTGGGAATCGAACCCAGGACCTCCCATATGCTAGACAGGAGCCCAATCGCTTGAGCCACATCTGCTTCACGAAACGCTATTGGTTTTTGCATATTAATCTGTGTCTGTCCAGGCTGTTTTTAGAAGTGCCCCACCGGGCTCTGAAACCCTAGGTGTGGGTGTACACACGCAGGCTTGGAGATGTTGGGCTGGTTCTGAGGCCTGAGCTTTGGGATTTTAAAAGCGCCCCTGGTGATTCTAAGGTGAGACCCAGGTTGAGGCCCAATCGCCTGCCAGGCTCTGTTTGCCCAGCTCGGTTTGAGCTCCCCAGGGCCGCCATCTCGGTCAGAGCCACGTGCCCGAAGTCTGCCAGGGTGCCTGGCGCCCCGGGCGGCTCCATATCCAGGCCAATGGACGACTCGATGCGCGATTCTGTTCGCAGGTCCTTGTTCGTGGTGCTGGATAGCCTGACCTGCGCGGACGGCGCCATCGGTGCAGCGGCCCAGGGCTGGCTGGTGCGGGCACTCTCTCTCGGCGACGTGGCCCGCATCCTCGAGCCCGTGCTCCTGCTGCTGCTGCAGCCCAAGACCCAGAGGACGTCCATCCACTGCCTCAAGCAGGAGAATACTGCCGGTGAGCTCGCGGCCAGGCCCCCGGGGGAGGTGGGGGAGAGGGGCCAGCCAGACCTGCTGGGCCCCAGATAAGGGACTTAAACCCGCCTCACAGTCTTGCTGGATTCCAACAGTGTGAAAGTCCTTGGTAAACTCATGGGGGCTTCTAAAACCTAAGTGTCAGCTGAACCAGCACTTAGAAATGCTAGGGGGTGACTGTTTTCAAAGAACAACCAGATTGTTCTATTATAAAAAAAGGAAAATTTTAGTAACCCATGTTCCAGTAAAAATAGCTCATTCTTGATTGTTTCACTAGAGAAAGCAATGCAAATGCATCTAAGGTAGGAGGAGAGGATAGGAAACGCCTGTCCAAATGTCTGTGAAGCCAGCACTTTCCCTGAGGACTATCTTGCCGTCTGGTGTTGGCAGGAGGTTGTTGAAGTGGGTTTGCTAGGCTCGTGCTTCTCTGCAGGCCCCCTACCTGGGTGGGGGGCTTGGGGCCTCTCTGCGAGGGCTGTCCCCAGGTGACTGAGGATGTCTAAACTTGCATGTAATCCGGTGTGTTCTACTTGATCTATAAAAAGTGCCTCTTACTCCAGTCACTTCTATCTACAAGATAAATGGTTTCTTTTCTATCTGCTTTTTAAAGTCCTCTCCACCTCTAAAACCCTGTTAACATATAATCAGAAAGGCAGAAGAAATAAACCTTTGTGATTCAGGGAACTCCCAGAGGCATCTTTAGCACATATCTTAAAGAATATAGGTTAGAGGAAGAAAGAAAAGAAAAAAATAAACTCGATGACTTCATTTAACTTCAGTGGTTAATACCTTGCAGTTTCTGAACTAACGTTACTTCCTAGGATGGAGGTATTTTATGACTTCATGCAATTTTCTAAGCCATGGTTTAGAAGCTGTGAGTTAGTTTGTTCAGCTCACTGGGTTGTAAATATTCTACGTTTGTGGCAAGAAGCAGTTCACAGCCTAGCACCTAAGTAAGCGAATGTATGCGTGAGCCGGCTTCCCCTCTTTGCGAGGTTCCTGGCCTAAAACTGTGCCCCCGGTTTTCCCCAAGAAGGCCCTTCCTTCATAGATCAGAGGCATTTCATCATTGCACATTGTACAAAAGAAAAGAAGATTTAAAGTCTGGCCACTTAGGTATAAATTAACTACCCTCTTAAAAGTTTGGCTGTCATTTGTGGCGCCTAAAGTTTGTGGCATTCTGCTGCCTGTTTTAAGAAGAAAAGGTGAACTCCACCGCTCACTGGGTTTGAAAGTCTCACAGCACTGCCTTGCCACGGCCTCAGACCTCAGAGTCTCCCCTCTGCCCTGTTCTCTGGAACTCTCACCTCCACCCTCTCTCTGTAGTCCTGTAGAAATCTGCTTCTGAAAGTGACTGGGCTGCAGGCTTATCGTTTATGAAGTACAAGTGTGGAAGCCGTAGAGTTAAACTGTTTGGCAATGCCAGAGGCTTCTAGCTTCTTTTTCAGAGACCTGACCATTTAAAAGCATTGTGTATTTTCTGACTACAGAGTGTTAACATGCTTATTTTTAAAAATTGAAATAATGCAGCAGTAAGCTCATAGGTGAAAGGCCCTGGTAATGCCAGCTGGTGGAGCTAATTACTGCTAATGGTTTGGCAAGTATTCTTCTACGCCTTTTCATGGCTGCATTTTTTTTCTTAAGATTTATTTTATTTAGTTATTTCTCCCCACCCCCTCGTTGTTTGCACTTGCTGTGTGCTATGTCTTTAGGAGGCACCAGGAACTGAACCTGGGACTGCCAATGTGGGAGGGAGGCTCCTAATTGCTTGAGCCACCTCTATTCCCTGCTTTGTCGTGTCTCTCATTATGTTTTTTCTTCTTGTGTCTCTTGTTACGTCATCTTGTTGCATCACCTTGCCATGCCTGCCCATTGCGTCAGCTCACTGTCTTGCTCATTTTCTTTAGGAGGCACCAGGAATCTCTGCTCCCGGCTTAGTTGCGTTTCTCATTGTTTTTCTTCTTGTGTCTCTTGTTGTATCATCTGGTTGTGTCAGCTTGCTGCATCTGCCCATCACACCAGCTCACTGTCTTCATTAGGAGGCACCGGGAACTGAACCACAGACCTCCCATGTGGTAGGCAGGAGCTCAGTCACCTGAGCCACATCTGCTTCCCCATGGCTGCATATTATTGACATTCCTCCCTCAAGGGGCTCCACCCGCTGTCCTGCAGCTTGATTTTTTCTTTAATATATGCACGTTGCTCCGTCTCAGCACTTACTGGCTTATCATTTGAGAACCTGAGCAGCAACAGGGCGTCGCCTGCATGGACCATGGCTTTCAGCCAGCCCCTGACTGTGGGCAGTTAGAAGTTTTCCGGTTTTCTACACCTGGTGTTTCAGTGAATACTTTATCCTTATAGCTTTGAAAACCTTCTGCTGTTGTTTCTGTAATTTTCAAGTAGTTCCATTTTTTGAAAGGGAAGTCCTGGGCCAAAGTAATACATATCTTCCAAATTGCCCTCCCCTGCAAATGGTGATATTTATATTTCCTCCAACAGCACAACTAGATTGTCCTGTTCCTTAAACATTTTAATAGACCTGTTTGCATTACTTGCCTACCTTCTGTCCATTAATGTCCTCTAGGCTATAGCGTAGAAATTCTCTTTTTAAAATTGCTTTCTGCCTGGCTTCAAGACCAAGGTCATGCCAAGGCTGGTCGGCTGTAGCGCCCCCTCCTCTTCTGACGACCGTGGCCGTTGTTTGATTTTCAGAAGCCCTGCACCGTTGGTTTAGCCGGAGGAGAGCCTCTTTCAAGGAGGTGGGGGGCGCGTCCGAGCCGCGCAGGGGCAGCCCTGAGGAGAGCCTGCCGCTGAGTCAGTTCACCTCCGTGGACCGCGAGGCCCTCTGGGCCGAGGTGGAGAAGGAGCCCGAGAAGAGCCCGTCGGGGCCCGAGCCGAGTGAGGAAGACCTCGCCCACCATGCAGAGCCCCCGGAGCGGGCAGCCTGCGACGACCTGGACGGCAGCGGGCACACCGAGTCAGCAGACACGAGCTTCCGGCACACGGGCAGCGAGAGCACGTCGTCCTTCTCCTCGCCTTCCCACGACCCACAGGAGCTGAGCAGTGGGGAGAACTGCTGTGTCCCCCTGCCCGTCGTGGCTCACCCCAAGCGCCCGGCGCCGCAGGCCACCTGCCACTCGGAGGGCGTCGGGGCACATGCCAAGCTGAGCCTGCTGCGCGCGGACTCAGACAGGACGCAGGCCTCAGAGTCGCTGTCCAGCGACGAGGAGGCCGACCTGGAGCTCCAGGCCCTCACCACGTCCCGGCTGAAGCAGCAGAGGGAGAGGCAGGAGACCGTCGAGGCCCTGTTTAAGCACATCCTGCTCTACCTGCAGCCCTACGACTCGCGGCGCGTGCTCTATGCCTTCTCGGTCTTGGAGGCCGTGCTCAAAACCAACCCCAAAGAGTTCATCGATGCTGTGTCCAGCACCAGTACCGACACCAGCTCCACCGCCCACCTCAACCTCATCTCCAACCTCCTCGCTCGCCACCAGGAGGCCCTGGTTGGCCAGAGTTTCTACGGAAAACTGCAGAGCCCGTCCCCCAACGTGTGCCCGCACTCCCTGCTGATCGAGCTCCTCGCCTACCTCTGCCTGAGTTTCCTGCGCTCGTACTACCCTTGCTATTTAAAGGTCTCCCATCGAGACGTCCTTGGCAACCGGGACGTGCAGGTCAAGAGCGTGGAAGTTTTAATTAGAATGATGACCCAGCTGGTCTCTGTGGCCAAGTCTTCCGAAAGGAAGAGCGTGGAGTTCATCCGCAGCCTCCTGGAGAGGTGCAAAGTGCAGGAGTTTGTCCTGCTGTCCCTGTCGGCCTCCATGTACACGAGCCAGAAGCGCTACGGCCTGGCCACCACGGACCGGGGCGCGGCCCTGCGGGACGACGGCCTCTTTGAGGAGAGTCTTATCAATTTGGGGCAGGACCAGATCTGGAGCGAGCACCCGCTGCAGATTGAGCTGCTGAAGCTCCTGCAGGTGCTGATTGTCCTGGAGCACCACCTGGCTGAGGCCCAGGAGGAGGCCGACCCCCAGCCGGAGCTGTCCCGGGAGTGGCACCGGGCCCTGAACTTCCAGCAGGCCATCAGCGCCACGCAGTACGTGCAGCCCCACCCCCTCACCTCCCAGGGGCTGCTGGTCTCCGCCGTGGTGAGGGCCCTGCAGCCCGCTTATGGCTACGGGATGCACCCCGCCTGGGTGAGCCTGGTCACACAGTCCCTGCCGTTCTTCGGCAAGTCCCTGGGCTGGACGGTGGCACCGTTCGTTGTGCAGATTTGCAAAAACTTGGATGAGCTGGTCAAGCAGTATGAAAGTGAATCTGTGAGGCTCTCCGCCAGGTACGTGGACGCCTTCAACGCATGATGCTTGTTTTAGCTACGGTTTCCGTAACGAGCGGCCAATTTGCCATACATCCTGGTTGGAGGGTAACTGCAGTCTGAGCTGAAGCGCGTTTAGCCTTGTCAAGGGGGCCCACGAGGACCTCGGTGTTCAGACCCTTGGTGTTTAATTCCATGCAGCTGCCCAGGCTAGTTCAGTGTCAAAGGGCAGGTCGGTCACACACCCTTGTTTTTACAAAACAGAAATAAAAATGTGACTCGCCTTCACAGAAATTCTAGAACATTTTAAGACATCTTTCCAACGTTTTCATGTGAATATAAAATAGCACAAAAGGTGCCAATCGTTATTAAAATATTTCATTGTGAAATCCCCGGTTTATTTAAGCCAGTGACACCTCTCTGGTTGATATGTTTATACAGACAATTTAAAAGGCCTTATTGCCTCATTCTTAAAAATTCTCACAACGCGTCTCTCATTTTTTCCACCAAAGCAATACCTCCAAGAGGGAGAACATTTCTCCGGATTATCCACTCACTCTTCTGGAAGGTCTAACGACTATTAGTCATTTTTGTCTTTTGGAACAACCCAACCAAAACAAAAAGGTAATTTTCCCCGCAGACTTGGAGGCGGTTCTGCTCTACTGTTCTGTCTGCAGTGGGCTTGACTGCTTCCCTGTGTCCCGCCCACACGCACGGAGCTGCTCGCTGCTGGCCCTGTGGGCCTCCAGCCCTGGCCCTGTGTTCCATGATTGACTTACTGATAAGTTGTAAAGGCATGTGTTTGGTTTTAGCTTTCTCTTCCCCCTTTTTTTCCCTGTGTATTTGTTATTTGCTCTCACGGTGCTCAGGAATCCTGAGATGGAAGCATTATCGCTATTGGTTGCTCTGCCCTATCCAGGCTTAGATTTTAGAATGTATCTAACGCTTTGGTTGGGCATTTGAAAAATTTTGCAAATTCAGAGTGTGTCGATGTCTCTAGAAAGCCACGGGTTTCAGTAATGCCCAGGGAAGCACGTGGCTTCTCGCCCACCATGTGTGTGGCTCGCCCGGATTCAGTCCCGTCAGCCCCACGCATGGAAGTAGAAACCCCCACCGACAGCTGCCGGTCTCCTGTGTTCCCTGAATTCTGCAGACCACAGTGGGAAGCGACCCCGCCAGCCTGAGAAACGCCAAGAACGCCGTCCTGGAAGAGCTGCCACGCGTCGTGAACACCATGGCACTGCTCTGGAGCGTGCTCAGGAGGGAGGAGACGCAGCGCAGGCCCCTCGACCTCCTCGGGGCCACCAAGGGGTCCTCCTCGGTCTACTTCAAAACCAGCAAGGTGAGAGCCCTTCCTCTGCGGTGGCGTCCTGCACGTGTCTTGTGTCGGCCCACCAAAAATAAATAGATACTCATAGACATGAAAACATTCACAAATAGTCAGACAAGGCCCAAATGAGAAGCAGACGTCTCCAGGTTGTTTCTTATTCACGTTTCCTCTCCGTGGAACGGAAGACGTTGCAAGTGCTTTCCAGCCTATTTTCTTATTTTCCTTCCTCTGCCTTTTGTAAAAAAATAAATTTAGCTGAAGATAAGGTCCCCAAGGGTGGGGGCAGGTACCTAAAGGCTCGCCTGTCTCTCGGAAGCCCCTCTCCTAAGACAGCAAACCTGTGCGTCAGCCCTCAGTGGCGTCCTTGCAGCACAGCACGCCAGGATGGGATGCTGCGGCACCTCTGAGTTTCTTTATTAAGCCAGAAATGCACGATTCAGAGTATGTGCAGCTCCCCCTCTCAGTTTCTAACAGCATCGACCTCGGGAAGCTCTGGGGCATCCACCTGCGTTCCCTGCTCAGGGTGACCTGGCCGCCCGGCGTCTGTTAGGTGTGGCCTCGGAGCCCACAGGCACGGCCTGTAGCCCTGCTGATGGGGCGGCTCAGTGCACAGGGAGCCAGGCCGCAGGGCTTGGCCCCCCACCCCCAGGCCCTCAGGGCCGCCCCTCAGCCTCCCGGCTGCCGTTTCCTCTGCTGGAAGCTCTGCGGGCCTGTCAGCGCATTCAGGCCTCACACCAGCCTGGGAGGTGACACTGTTATTCCCAAATTGCAGATGCGGAGATTGGGGGTAGGGGGTGCGTGCTTCGCCCGTGCTTACAGAGCTGGGGTTAGATCTGCCGCCAGGTGTGCGTGCTTTTAGGTACAACAGTGTACAGGTGGCCTCCAGAATCCTCTCTCGGTTCCAAGGGTGCCCTGGAAGGGAAATCTGTGTTCCACGCTGCCACGGGCACCTCCTTCAAAAAGCTCCAGCAGGGGGACGGATGTGGCTCAAACGGTTGGGCATCCGTCTCCCATATGGAGGGACCTGGGTTCGATCCCCGGTACCTCCTGGTAAAAAAAAAAAAAAAGCTCCAGCAAACTCTTAGCCTGTTGCCCTGTCTGTGAAGCTGAGGCCGTCACTAGTCTGCTACCTCATGGGACCGGTGGAAAGCTTAATGACAGCAGTGGCTAACATTTTTTGAGCCCGTGACCTTGGGCTGGGACCCCTGTCGTCTCTAGGGCAGAAGCTGTGGTGGAATAGTTGGGACATCGCCATCCCGGGGCTGTCTGTACTGAGCATGACTCTCACCGTGGACAGTGAGGGGCAGGGTGGCCACGGGGCCAGTTCATTCCCGGAGCCTGCTGTGCTTGTCTGCTCGTGGGCGACGTAGATACAGTCCCAGCATTTTAATAGCGATGATGAGACTCCTTCCAGGAAACTCAGGCTGCTCAGTGTGTAACCCAAGGCGGGGGGGCGAGGGGGCGCGTTCCTGAGGCCGAGGGGCTTTGCCCAGGGCCCAGGTTGAGAGGACTTGACCGGGGGAGGGTGTTTTAGGCTGGGAGACCCGCAGAGCTCACACAGGAAGGAGCATGGCCAGTTCAGGAGCCGAGAAGGACCCCTGAGGGCGGCAGGTGTGTCCAGGGCACGCCAGGGGTTTCTTTTAAATTGATTCAATAATAAAATCAATTAAGTAGTATTTCAGGACGCCACAAATCAACTCTCCTAACGAGCACAAGCCCTTCCTCAGCTGAGCAGGACAAGCTGACGCTGCGAGATTTCAGGATAGAAATGGCGCTGGCGCAGCCGCGGGGCTGTCCCTTTCTCAGCGCCTCTGCAGAGCGCTGCATGCTTTCTGCACGCTGCCGCCCTGTGCACAGCCACTCACAGGGATAGTCACTGCCTCCCAAGACTCTCTGCTGCTCAGCCCAGCTGCCTGTGCCTTCGCTCTCGGCTCCCTGCACCTGCCCTCTGGCCCTGCGCCCCATCCCATATCCAGCGCCCTCAAGGAGGAGCTCAGCGCCTCCTCTAACAGTGCTTCCCTCTGCAATTGAGCATCTCGGCTCGGGATTGGGAGTAGGCAGGAGACACTTGGGTGACGGCCCTGGTATCACTCTGTAATAACTCTCTTTTTTCCTCAATTTTCTAGACCATAAGACAAAAAATCTTAGACTTCTTGAACCCCGTGGCTGCCCATCTTGGGGTTCCATTCACAGCAGCTGTAGCAGCAGTTTGGAGCAGAAAGAAAGTTAAACATCACAGTAAAATGAAGGTAAAGTGAAAGATTGCAGTAGTAATTAAACTTACTCTGACAAAGAAATACCAAAGAGTCATATACAGCCAAAGTTGACATTGGAGGCCAACGTGGGAAACCATCGACATAGTTTCACCGTTTTAAATGTGGGACAGTAGAGCTGTGTCTAAATAGAAGCTGGGATTGTGTCTTAGGTGGGAAGGGAGGGGAGCCCATCTCCGACTTCTGTTTCCTAGTTTTTCTATGATGAATATATGATCTTTCTATTTAAGCTTTTGATCTGATCATACGTGGAATTGTGTGTCTCACATGTGAAAGCACCACCCATGAGCCTGCTGCCGGGCCTGAGAACATCTGTGACCACCCCGCTGTGCTCTTCCCTGGCTGTAGGGCCATTTTATAGCTTTTCAATCCATTATAGTAAAGGACATTAAAGTCCTCTCATACTTCTGTAGGCAGAGGTAACTTCAGTTTACGTTTCACCCTTTTTCTCTCCCCCACAGACAGGTCCTTTGTGAAGTCCTCTGGGGAGGCTGGGTTTACACACCTCTGCAAGATCCATATATTCCTCTTCCTCGGGTCCCTCTTTTGACTCCATCCAGGGTCCCTCCTGGGACCTCCCTCAGAGAGTCTGACCCACCTCCTGGACTCTGCCTCTGAGCCCCCCACTGAGCCCCCCACGTCAACGTGGGCTCTGATACCTGGCATGCAGCAAGGGCCTTGGTGCCCCAGGCCATGCTGCCGAGACCTGCAGGGTCTTCCTTGGTGAGAAACCGGTGCTGCCTGGTTTTCCTCCAAGCAGATGTCACCACGTTCATCAGGGGTATGCCTCAGGGATCGGGTGTAGCTCAGTGGTTGAGCGCCTGCTTCCCATGTACGAGGTCCCAGGTTCAAGCCCCAGTACCTCCTAAAAAAATAAAAAGTGTGCCTGCCATCAGGGAGGTTCCCCTGCCTGGGCCAGCTAGTGCTAACCTGATTTTTCTGTTTTTCTTGCTCTCTTTTCCCTTTGGGTTACTCTCCTGATGCCAGCCCGCTTCCCTTACATTAAATATATCTGTGTCTAAAATATATTCTAACTTTGAACTAACCAGTATTACTGCCCCATCATCAAGTCCATCTTTTATTCCTAGCTTGCGTCAGATACTTATTACATTGTTAGGATTAAGTACTTACCTAATTTTGTACTCCTACCAATGGAATGCTTTGCCCAATTCAATAGGAAATCTTCAGTTCAAGGGTCAAAACAAATTTCTCCCCCCAGGCCAACTATGGTAGAATATATTCAGTGTGTTTCATTCTTATTTTTATTTTCTCCCTGTACTTTTTAAATGAATCCTTTTTTTTTTTTTTTCTTTTGGCAGATTGTTCCTGTGGCAAGCGCACCCCAGCTGACCCTCGTCGACTTGATTTGTGCGCTCAGCACTCTGAAGACCGACACAGTGCTGCACCTGGTGAAAGAGGTGGTAAAGAAGCCTCCACAGATCAAAGGGGACGAGGTAGGGACCCGCCGAACCAGCAGGTCTGGGCCAGGGAATCACGAGGTGAACGTTCAGCCTTCTTCCTTTTTCCGTTTCTCATAAAGTGAGTTTGGGGGAAAATAGAGGTTTTGCGAGTGGCTAGGCGTTCCTGGTGTTGAAACATGGACAGTGCTGTTAGTGGGTTTGGGGAGACCCCGGGAAATGGGTTTGAGGCCAAGGACTTTGATCTCTCTACCTCTGGGCAGAGCACACGGCCCAGCGCTGGTCCGTAGCAAGAGCCTGTGTGCGCCAGAGTCACTAAAGGAGGAAGTGGTGCTTGGCCTCTAGGAACTTGCAGCCTAAAAGGGCAGGTTAAAATTTGCATAATTTTTATAAAGGAGAAAATAAATATCGCAGGGCATAACTAATGCTAGCAATTCCGAGAAAAAAAAAAAAAGAGATTTCATTTGGCTGCAGAGAAAACAGACTCCAGGATGCAGGCAGTGTTCGAAGGGTGATGTGATTGGACCGTGAAGCTCGGTTTCTGCATCGCAGCAGAGGCGGGCACCTGCTGTATACGCACCTTTCCCCCTTATAAACAGGGGATTTGAAAACAGAACAGACTTTGTGGTTTTACATTTGTACGCCCTTAGAAGTTTTTGTTTTTGCCGATACCAAAGCAGACCTCTTTGCTGAATGTATAGGAACAGCTTTGCTCTTAATTCATTAATTTGAGAGAAACTTTGATTTATTTTTTAACTTGGAAATAGTTGCCTTTTATCATATAATTTTAAGTTATGCAGTTAGGAAAATCTTAAGAATATTCCCCTTAAGTGAAAATTAATGAAATGGAAAAAATGATTTGTAAGAAATACAGTTTTAGATATGTTTTTTTTTTTTTTTTTTTAATCCCATAGTGGGGAAACTGACCCCAGGATATCTTTAGCAATTTTTCTAGCTGCTATGCTGACTTTGGAGAAGGAACTCACCATGTGCCCCTCGTCTGGAAGTGCCTCTTGCACCTGGCACAGGGTAGCAGTCTACAGAAATCAACGGCCCTGCCCGAAAATGGGCATGTGCCTTGCGTAGCTAGAGTCCTCCTGAAGAGTAAAGCAGCTTTGCCCTTACTCAGCTGATCTCCTAGGTGGGAAAAGAAGGTCCTACCCTAAAAATGAACACCGTGAGGGTGTCTGGACCCGAAAGTGCTTAAGGAGTCAGAGGGGCGTGAACGGGCTTGGGGGCTTCCAGAGCCTTTGAGGCTGCCCCCATCTCCGAGACTGCCTGGTGGTCCCATGTCCTTTAACTCGCATGCGTCCATATTAAAGTAATTAGGTCTGCCAGACCCTTGGCAGGTTTGCATTTACAACTCTGAGCCAGTCTCTACTCAACTTGGGAAACTGATGGCCTCAGGCTGTAAGGCCACAGGTGAGCTGTCCACCTGGAGGGGCCTCTGAAACAGCTGCTGGATATAGACAGAGCAGGCACTTCCAGGCTTTGTTACATCCCATTACCTGGATTTCTACAAATACCTGCAACTTACAGTCTTGTCTTAGGCTAAAAAGAAACTAGAACATGTTTGGTTGCTGGGTTTTGGTTGTTCTTCAAACATTCTGTGGTTCGTTTAGTTAATTAGCTTAACTTCTGTTACTTCTAGAAGCAGGAGGAGGAAAAATATGCATTTTGAAACCAGTTTCAAGGGAGTCCAGACATTTGGGGTTTAGAGAAGTTGGCTGGGCTGGGTTTGAGGGACTTCCTTCAGCTAAGAAGTGGGACTTCCTGCTATCTCTTATCTTTAGCTAATCACAGATTCATGAGGGTCCACACTGGCCCCTGACTCTTTGTCTTGGGAGATTCCGTTCTAATTCCCTGTTTTCCTGTGAGGAGCCTGGAAAGGAAAGTGGGCAAACGGCATGGGATCCCCCTGCCAAAGTCTGCTAAAGGGCACTAAATGACTTGGGACCTTATAGGACATATTCATTTTCGTTACACTGCAAGATATTTTCACATCTATCATTATATTTGAAAGCATCTTTGGCTGAAAAATCTTTGCTTTGTTAAGACATATATAATCTGTTTCATTTTGTAGTTGGCTTCTGTTCTTGCCTTATTTCCTACCAATGTGGAGTAATTGGTTTTCTTTGAATTTTCAGAAATCACCGCTAGTGGATATTCCTGTGCTGCAGTTTAGCTATGCCTTTCTCCAAAGGTAAGGCAGTCCCTCAGAAACACCCGAGTTACAGATGACACTGCGGTAACCATACGGAGGAATTCTGATTGTAATTCTTGACCACTTTAGAACCTTTCTTTAGGAAATACTTTTGCGTTGTCTTAATTCTTTCCCAAGGCATGGAAATGCTCTGATGACTTTATTTTTCCTTCTTCAGAGACCTAATCTAACATTTTAAAATCCGTGTGTTATACATTAAACACCTTATGTCAGCAAAGCTTTATCTAAGGCCTATTAAACTTTAAAAGCATCAGGTTTGAATTAAACTGACACCAAAAATAAAAATTAAGGAAGTGCTAAAAATGTGTTTTAGAGAAAGGAGAAATGATTATTTTGGTGCTGCCCTCCGTGCTTTCCCATGTCTTTTGCTGGGTGGTGTCTGCTGTGGTTTACTGAGCTTAATCTCTGTCTGAAGCAGTCTCAGCTGACGGGGGTCCTGGGAGCAGATTTCTCAGGATTTTCTCATGGATGAAAAGGAAACTTTACGGGGCCCCTGATCTCATGATAGCAACATCCCAGCCACAGCTTCCAGACACCTCCACTTCAGGGGGCACTTCCTGTTGCAAGAAATGAGGGTGAAGGGGTGCAGCCCACTTCTCAAGGAAACCACCCCTCTTGTCCTTACGTGTCTGTCAGGAGCTTCACAATAAATAATTCTGACAACCAGCTTGTCTTCTTGGTTAACACACTTAACATTCCATAGCTGGCCAGACTCACCACGCTCTGGAGACCAGAGTTACAAGAAGGTGGATCGGGTATCCTGGGGCCCACTGAAGAGTTCAGACCAGCTGTTAACCCTTCACCCTCAAGGATCATTGTAGTTCTTTCCTCTGGCAATTAAAGATGAGCTGGTCAATTCTAGTATGAGTGGTAGCTAAGACTGTAATACAAGCTGATGTTTGCTGTAGTGGCCAAAGTCATACCTGAGCCTCACGGCAGCTGCAGGTTAGATTTTTATCCTCCTCCTTTTGCAGAGGATAAGCCCCAAAGCCAGGAGGAGGTGGTGAGTCGGGGAGCCAGGCCTTGACCCGGGCCCCTGACTGTGGGCTGAGCCCTCACCTGCTGTACCAGAGGACCCATCTCCTCGGAGCGGTTATCGCCAAATCCCCCCCCATTCCCCTGAGAGCCGCTTACCACCAGTCTCCTGACGGGTGACCCCTGACCGAACACCCTCGACCTCGTGGTGACGTCGTGTCACCAACCACATTCCGGAGGCAGGCGCTAGAGCTGGAAAGGCCCGAGAGCTCTAAGATGCGCGTCTAGTGTAAGGCTTTTATCTGACAGACAGGAGGCCAGGAGTATGTGCTCTGTTAACAGCAGGGCTCTAGGTCTCCCTGCTCCTGGTTCTTGGCAGGATACCAAAATTTAGCTTATGTCTGTTTTAATGAAAAGAGCATAAACGGGCCAGTCGGCTGTGCCTTTCTCTCCTCTGCTCTTCAACTGCCTGGATCTCGAATGTGCTTGTGAGTAAGTGTTTATGGAAACCTCTCCATGAATGGGTTTTGTCCTGTGTTCTTAACCAGGCTCCCAATCCCGGCCTTGCAAGAGAACTTTCCTTCGTTGTTGGGAGTCTTGAAGGAATCTGTACAGATGAACCTGGCTCCGCCTGGATATTTTCTGCTTCTCAGGTATCAGGTCACGGCATAACATCACCATGGCATTTTCTGTTAGATCACGTTTCATTTCTGCAGCGTTCTCGGTCTGAAGCGGGCTGTCTCTCCACAGCATGCTGAACGACTTTGTAACAAGAACTCCCAACCTGGAAAACAAGAAGGATCAAAAAGACCTGCAGGTGTGTATGTGAGAAGGTTTAGCAAACCGTTACTATCCCAGTGATGTCGTACATCTTTAGCGACATCATTACAGATGATAAACTTTGGGCATCATTTGATCTTAAATATTTGCATTTGATCTCAATTCCAACTCCATCTGTTACCATCTTCCGAGCGCTCGGATACGCTGGGGCCACGGCCTGCTCGTGCAGGCTGGTGCTATGCCTGGGCAAACTTGCGTGGCATTTACACGGCATCCCCTCCCCCTCACTGTGCTCAGATGTAGGTGAAACTTGCTCGTAAGCATAACTGGAAGTGTAATAGGAATAAGAAATCTCTCTGTAGACACAGATTCCGTAAACCTTTAATTCCCCCCCCCCCTTTTAAAAGCAGTACATACTCATTGAAAATTTTGAAAATACCAAAAAAAGAAAGGTAAAACTCCTCACCCATAGAAGGAAAAACTCCTCCTTGACAACTAATCAACATAAAAGTAAGGATGAAGTTAGAAAAATCACCATTTTGCAACCCTTATAAGAGCCGAGTTGAAAATAATGGATGGTAAAACTAATGAGTGCAGGTTTTATGAAGAACAGGATATTTACGTAGTCTTAAAGTACCTCCCCACTGATTGCCTAGTAATTACAAAGGGGGACATAGTAACTTGACAGCATGGCACCCCGCAGATGCCACCTTCCAGCAGCACGTGAGCCTCGCTGGGGATGGGACAAGCCTGTTTCATTTCCCTCACGCGACCCACTGTAAGGTTTGCAGCGTATGCAGTGCCCCTGGCAAAAAAAACATCACCTGCCTCAAGTCACAAGCAAACCTCAGGCGGGCTCAGGTTGAGGGGCTTCTACAAAGGAGCTGCCCATAGATTTGAAAAATGGCCATGTCATGTTGTGAAAGACAGAAGGAAGAAAACGCCAGAGATGCCAGCCAAATGCAGTGCCTGATCCCGGATTGGTTCCTGGGCCAGGGAAGAAATTGCTCTGAAGGACATTTCCAGAACCTTTGACAAAATTGCCTGTGGACTGTAGATTAGATTACAGCATTTTATCCACGTTAAAATCTCCTGATTTTGTAGCTCTGTAAGAGAATGTCCTGGTCCTCGGAAAATGCACACTCAAGTGTTTAGGCCCAGAGGGCTGTGATGCCTGCAGCTTCCTCTCAAATGGTTCAGGAAAAACTGTGCCAATGTAGAAGAGTGGCAAAGCAGGTGGCACCAGTGTCAGCCAGAGAGTGTGCAGGAGCTTGTACTAGTCTTGCCACTTCTCTGGAAGTTGAAATTATTTCAAAATAAAAAGTTATCATCACTCATAATTCCATTGGCCAAAGACAACTGTTACTAATGGTTTATTATAATGCATGAAGGATAAATCTCCACATTATTAAAAACTTTAACATTTATCATGTCCTAATTAAGTAAAATAGAAACAAAGTAGGATACTGTGTATAACTTATTATTCCTACCAGTCTTTATATTTTTGAGAACTAGGTAAGTAGAAAACCAGGAACTCTTCCTTTAGGGATAAATGTTTTCATTGTTAATTTATAGATAAATGTTCTGCCAAGGCTTCTCTTTAAACCGGAAGTAAGTTTTATAGCTTTGATAATATTGCTGCAAATCTTTATGATCCCTGGCATCTGTAAAAAAGATATCCTGAAGTAGCCTCAGTTCCCCAGTTCTTAATCACTATAGTATCACAGTAAAGCTTAACTAGAACACGTGGTAATCCTTCAGCCCTGACTTGTAGAAGAGAAGATCGCACCATTAAAATGCAGACGGTGCACCCCTGATACTGGCACAGTACTTACCTAAACCAGCCTGGTGAACCCCCCAGCGCAGCCTGTGGCCTTTACCAGGCCCTGCCCTTCAGGACCAGCCCTGCCCTTGAGTGTGCCCTTGGCTCAAGCTTTGGTTACAAACAGTGCCTCAACTGTGGCAACTAGAGCACCTCCTCTCTGCTCCCCTTGGCTAGTGGGGTGGATGGGGTGCCTGCTCCATCCCATAACGCCTCCCCCCCACACACACACTAGCGCCTTCCTGCTGTCTTAGTCTCACACTGTCCTTCATTTACCGCACCCGGGCCTTACATGGGAACGGGAGCCCCTCCAACCTCTGGGCTCCTTCTCTCCACCTCCCATTCCACCATTCACTCTGCCCACCTCTGCCTCGGTTTACCAGCTAGGCGATTCCCTGAGGTACCTCTCCTTGCCACCCAGTGGGTAGACGTGCTCCTCCTGCACACCTATTCACAGCTGCTGAGCTTGTGAACCTGGTGGACCAGATGAAGTTGTGAGCGTTCAATTCACAAATGTCAAGGGTGTACAGCTACTCTCAGCTGGTGATACTTGATGATTACTGGGTGGTATTTTCATCTTTTTATCCCAGCTACCCAACCAAATTCTTTACTGGTTGCATTTCACCCCAGTCTAGTCAGTTTAACTTATTTGATTTTGTTTCTTTTTATATTAATGAAAGGTGCATTTCTAGCAGGAACCCCTGGGCCTAAAGAAACCAAAAAGCTAACCTGCTGAGTGCAGCTTTATTATCAGGGTACTTGTAGTACTTATGTTGTTGTGTGTTTTACCCACGCTACCCAGTACAGTAGCCACTAACCACAGGGGAAATGTGGTTATTATTTCACATATGAAATGTGGTTAGTCCGAATCGAATGAACTGCAAGTGTAAAATGCACACTGGATTTCAAAGGCTAAGTATGAAAAAAATGTAAAATAATAATTTTTATCTTGATTCCCTGTTGATATTTTGAGTATAACAAAATATATATTTAAAATTAATTTCACCTGTTACCTTTTATCCTTTAACATGGCTCCTAGAAAATGTGATATTACATATGTGACTCGCATTCAGGGCTCACCTTCTGTTTCTGTTGGCTAGCGCTGTTTTAGACACTTAAGATTCTCGTCCTCAACAAAACTCCTTTCCTCCCTCTCCTGATTAATCTCAGGAAGTCACTCAAAAAATCCTAGAAGCTGTGGGGAACATTGCTGGCTCTTCCTTGGAACAAACCAGCTGGCTAAGCAGAAATCTGGAGGTGAAGGCCCAGCCTCAGATCTCTCTAGAAGAATCCGACGCAGAGGAAGACTTGTACGGTAGGAGGGCAGGGAGCAGAAACTTGCTGCCCGCTGGTGGTTTTAGATATTCCTTTTTTCTTTTATTAAACTGTTTTCCCTTCTCATAACCTATAAGTTGTATGTATGGCAAACAGTGGGATTTCCCACTGGGCAGTATCCCGCTGCCATGTCAAACCCTCACTGAGCCTAGGAAAGGGTCAACGAAGTAGCTTCCCGTGGTCATTTATATGGACTTGGTGACAGATGTCAGCATGGGGTAAAGAAGACAAAGTTGTATGTTTTTATTTTTGTGAAACTGTAGAAAGAAAACTGAGCAAACCAACAAACGGCTGTCAGGCTTTTTACATGGTGTCTCATTTCTGACATCCTTGCCATGGACACGGGGCCCCCAGTGATCCTTTTTGTGTCGCTCAGTACCAGTTTGTAATTTTTAATATACAATGGAAGAAGAGTCAGCTAGTTGGGGCTCTTCTTGTTGCAGGTAACAAAAATCCATTTCAGGCAGACAAAAAAATAACAAAACAAAATCTCTATGGTTCATGTAGGAGAAAAGCCCAAAGGTTCTGGCTTCAGGCATAGCCAGGTAGGAATCAGGTGCAGAAGTGAAATTAACCAAGTGTAATGCTACGATGCTGATGGGCTCTGCTTGGCTCAGTTGCCTGGCTCAGAATAGGGGACGAGGGACTGCTTCCCTGGAGCCCCATGAAATGGGCTCTCCACCCAAAGGACAGTTATCTTCCCAGAAGAGGGAGAAGATGGTGTGCTCGACAGACAAACTGCAACACCACCGTCCATTCCTTCTACCCTATTTGTTTGCTAGCCATTTTTTGTTTTTTTATTTTGTTTCAAGGGACCAGGGCCAGGGATTGAACCTGGGACCTTGTAGGTGGGAAGCTGGCACTCAACCAATGAGCCACATCCCCTGCTAGCCAGTTTTGTGGCTTCTGTAAAAGAAATAATTACACTTTGTAATGCAGCTACTGTTGCTAGTATACTGTCATTCTCCAGCATGACCCAACAATTATGCCTTCCCTGGCTGTGGTATGGTTAGGGTTGTGGCTCTAGGGAAAAGAGCTCTGCTTGGCTAATTTGCCCTCAGTTATTTCTGTCATATGTAACTGATTAAACCACTTCTTCACCACCAGGGCAGCTGGGGCGACCCTATAGAGTCATGCTATTTGGTCTAGCTTTTGTGCAATAATTAAATTTAACCTCAAGTCTATACTGTAGTAAAATTTATTCATTGAGGTTTTTTTAATGCTCCTATGTAGAAATCATAGAATTCCAAAACTGGAAGTAATTTTTGAGTTTCTCAATAAGACTTAACTGGCAAATTATGGCGTTCCAAAAAGGCTAAGTGTTTGGGTCGTAACTGTATTTCATTTTGGTCTAGATGAACAAACAAAGAATCAACATGTTAGCCATAGAGAGCGTGATAGAGAGTGAGGCTGCAAAGTGACGGCTTTTCCTCTGCTTGAAGTTTTGTATATGCAGTGGATGTGCAAGTTCTTGGGTGTATGTTTGGGAGAAAAGAAGTCTTACTGCCCTCCCTGTATGCGCCACGCTCTGGGTGGTCCTGGGGCTCCAGCGCCAAACAAAACCAGCCTGTCTCTCATGGAGCATGGGAAGGAGCATCATCAAAAACCAAACCACCAGGAGAACGTCAGGTGGCACTTAGTACAGGGAGGGAAAGAAAAGTGGGTGTAACGAGTGACGGCGAGTGGGGCGGAGCCACTTCAGATGTTACAGA
>JAKSZT010054040.1:6054573-6169166 GCA_026826555.1 Tolypeutes matacus
GGCGGGTCGTGGGGGTAGGAATGGGCTGAGAGCAGGAAGCCTGGGGCCGGGGGACGTGCAGGAGGAGGTCCGAGAGGGGACGGGGGAGGCCGTGGGGCTTTGCGGAGCATGGTGGGCGCCTGGCTTGGACTCGCCTTGCTGTGGAAGCCGTTAGAGGGCTTCGAGTAGCGCCATGATCTTATTCCATCTTTGGAAAACACCATTTGGCTGCCAGGAGCAACATGAGATGTATCAAATGAGGGTGGAAACAGGAGATCCGGGTAAAGGATTTAGCAGGGGTTCAGGCAAGAGATGCTATTGGCTTAGAGCCAGGGGCAATAGCAGAGGTGACCTGATTTCAAGGCAGAGGCAACAGGACTTGCTGGTGGTTTGGTTGTGGTGGTTAAAAAAAAAAAAAAAAGAGCGATCAAGGATGACTTTTTAGGTTTTGGCTTAAACAATTTATTGAGGTGGAGAAGACTGAAAGAAGAATATTTTGGAGGGGAAAATTGAATTAGATTTTGCACATACTAAATTTGAAATGTCTGGAAAAGAGAAGGAGCCAGCAAAGACAATTAAGCAGTCACTGGGGCAGGAGAAAAGCCAAGAGAGCGTAGAATCCAGGACCCTACCAGGCGAAAGTCTTTCAAGAAGGTGGTGCTGAAAAAAAAAAAATGAAAAGATACCAAAAAAAAAAAAAGAGAAGGTGATCACATGGAACAAAGTGGAAGCTGCCAAGAAGCAGAGTAAGATTGGGACAGAGACCTCTGGATTTGGCAATGTGGAAGTCGCTGCAGGTGGGTGGTTTGGAAAATGGGGGGAAGCTTAAATGAAGTAAGTGGAGAAGAGGATGGTGGGTGAGCTAGTGAGACAGTAAATGCTGAAGACTCTTTGAAGCTTTGTTGTGAATAAGGTATTAGCCAAGTGGTATTAAAGATCAAGGGATGGTTTTTGTTCATTTGTTTGCTTGTTTAGGGTAGGCAAGGGAGTAGAGTTTATTAAGAAACAAGAGGGGAAGCAGATGTGGCTCAAGCGATTGGGATCCCGTCTACCATATAGGAGGTCCAGGGTTCGATTCCCGGGGCCTCCTGGTGAAGGCAAGCTGGCCCGAGTGGAGAGCTGGCTCACACAGGGTGCTGGCCTGTGCAGAGAGCTGGTGCAGCAAGATGACACAACAAAAAGAGACACAGAGGAGAGACAATAAAAGACGCAGCAGACCAGGGAGCTGAGGTGGCACAAGAGATTGAGCAGCCTCTTTCCATTCCGGAAGGTCCTGGGATCGGTTCCTGGTGCTGCCTAAAGAGAAAATAAGTGGACACAGAAGAACACAGAGTGAATGGACACAGAGAAGCAGAAAACAAGTACAAAAACAACGGGGGTGGTGGGCGGTAAATAAATAAATAAATCTTAAAAAAGAAAACTAGAAATAAGTACACAGCCCGAGACATGGGTGCGGGCGTGCTATAGAGAGACAGCGCCAAGGGCTGTTTTTTATTGTTTGTTTTGATTTGTTTTCAAATTGGAGTATATCAGAGCCTGTTGGTTCACTGACAGGAAGTCAGTAGAGAGGAAGGAATTAATACCACAGGGAAAGGATAATTAGAAAACCGAGTCCTGAAGGCCATAGGGCTGGATTCATATCGTAAATGGAGTTGATACCGATCGGGGTTTGCTGCCTGATGCACACAGAAAAGGCAAGCATGTGACCCTGGGGTTTCAAAGAGAGAACGATTTCATTGCCAAGTGCAAAAGCAAGGAGATCAGAAGACCTGTGGGCCGTGAGGGCTGCAGAAGCAGATCCTTGGGTGTAGCCAGGGTTGCAGTTTCCTGGGGGAGTTCTTCGAAGGGAGAGAGAAGCAGAGGAGTTGAGGGTGTTTGCAAAGCAGATGTAGACCCTGACATGTAGGTGGCACAGGTTCAGGGCACAGCAGAAACTTTCAGCAAATGATCCCTTTATTGCTTACACAGTAGGAAGAGTCCAGGAGGGCAGATCATCCTTTAAGAGTCACTTACGCAGCACAAAGTGTCCAAAAGAGCAGGAGGAGTCCCACAGTTGGTCTCCTGGGGTGGCCAAAACCACGGGTTGGGGTCGGTAGGTGTCGGCTCCACATGCCCCTCTCTGCACCGGAGAAGAGAGCCCAGTCTATACTGTTTGTATATAGTTTCTATCCACCTGGGGGAGGGGGCTTGCCACTGAGAATTCCTGTGCTGAGAAGCATCCGGGGCTGCAGATTCCTGGAGTTACCACCTCCGCCAGGCTGTGGAAAGCAGCAGGAGAAAAGGAGGATGGTCACTTAGCATGTGTTTGTGACTTCCCCAGAGAAGGCAGTGGTGGTAGGTGGTGATAGGTGAGGTCTGGGCCAGGTGTCTGTGATTTCCTTAAAAGGTGGGGAGGTGGGTAAGTGAAAACCTGGAGGACCTTAAGGTGGCAGTTAAGCAGTTAAGGTGGTGGACTCAAGAGATTGCAGGCCTTGTCCAAGGATTCAGGAAGTTGCTGGGGTGGTCATAGGAGGAGGACTGAGGAGGAGACTTTGTGTGTGGCGATTTTGGAAATTGGCGAGGTGAAGGACGTGGTAGTGGCTGTGTATGGCTGCTCTGGAGCAGAATGCAAGATCGTTGGCACAGGCAAGGTCAAGGGACTTAGAGGCGAGGGGGTTAGGGGGATCATGCAAGGGGATGTCAAAGTTCCAAGAAGGGCGATGAGACCAGAAATGGGGAGGAAGACAGTGCTGATGTATTTGGTCAAAAGATCCAGATTCTTCATTCCAAAATTGTATGTGTTAACAGAATACTTTGTTTTATTTACATTCACATCAGTGTGAAAGGTGGGAACTCACGAGTCAAGTTCACATGGTGCTTTCGGGTTAGTAAATGGTGACCCATGCGTCATAATTAAACCACAAATGCCTCTTGCTCTTAGCAGATGCTGCTGCAGCTTCTTCGATGGTGTCTGCGTCCGTCCCCTCGGTGTACAGCGTGCAGGCCCTCTCTCTCCTGGCAGAGGTACACACAGACCTGATGTGTTGGCCCTTATCTAAATGGTGGCCGTCCAGAGTCCTTGCAAGGGCTGCACCCTGCTGGGTGAGCTCATAAGTCAGCCTTGACCTAAAGCTGTACTGTGGAGTTCTCTTGTCATGCTATTATGCTTTTGGAACCATATTTCTTATTGTCACTGGCTTCAGAAGCTTTCTGGTTTGCTACGGCTTTGTTATTTTAGGTTCTGGCATCTCTCCTGGACATGGTTTATCGAAGTGATGAGAAGGAGAAAGCCGTGCCATTGATCTCACGTTTGCTCTACTATGTTTTCCCTTACTTACGCAATCACAGGTAATGGAGTCTTCTCCATGTACCCTACGCCTATGTAGAAAAATATGTTATGGGGAATGAATCAGGTGGTTTTCCTTGGACAGTCTTTTCCCGTAACCCTTTTCTCACCTCCCTCCCCCAGTGCCTACAACACTCCCAGCTTCCGAGCCGGTGCCCAGCTGCTGAGCTCTCTGAGCGGTTATGCCTATACAAAACGAGCCTGGAAAAAAGAAGTCCTGGAATTATTTTTGGACCCAGCTTTCTTTCAGATGGATACTTCTTGTGTTCAGTAAGAAATGCTCTCCTGATAAAAATGTGCTCTGAATCTTCAAGTGGAAACAGTGTTTTGCTTTAAATAATTTATTCTCATCCCTGAAATGGGAGCAAAGAGTTAGCATTAACCCAAATAACAGACATCACCATCACAACTCACATGCTAATTGTGTATTCATGGAAAAGGAATTCGGTCTTTTAAAATGCAAGGGTGCCATATAAAAAGATAGCTTTTTGTGTGTGTGTCAGAAGAGGACTCTCACTTATTTAAGAGGGCATCTCGTTCCTCAGGAACGCAGTGTTCAGACCAGAACACAACGTTCAGGCCAGCAAGCCTTAGTACTGCTTTCTATTGTGGTCACAAGCTGTCTGACCAGCATCAAGAAGACTGAGCCTACCAGGGACACCAGTGGAATCATCATCGCCCTGCCCCGCTGACCTTCCACTCTTGCTGAGAGCTTGCTGAGGGCCACGGGTCATTTAGATGTTAGTGTTGATGTACTCCCCGTCCCTTTCCCGAGACAGCAACAGAAGCCCTGGCGACAGGTCTTTATCAGTGGCGGGGAAGGACCAGGGCTGAAGGGTGGGGTTAGGTCGGCCTTTCTGGACGGCCTGAAGTTGCCTGCCACCAGCGGGCTGCTTGGAGCCTGTGACTTTCACCCACAGTGTGGCCATTTTTGTCTTCACTGACCCCCACTTCCTGCCATCAACACAGATGTACAGACACCATCCTGGGTGAAAATATTTTAGGGCAATCCTTGAAAAAGCCAGAGTACTTTGCCAGTTTGTGTTTTCTTTTACAGTAATCTGGAGAAAGGTCATTTTTCATTCCCTGTATTAGGATTATCAATGAGAAGCTTTTGGCTAACTTTCCCTTAGACAAACACTAACCTCTTTTCAGAGAGCAATGTTTAATAGATCTTAAAGGAGCATGCTGTTTTCTTTATGCTTTTACCAGACGACCATCCACTATATATTTAATTAATTTTGCTTTTTTTTTAATATCCAGTTGGAAGTCCATTATTGACCATCTTCTGACTCATGAGAAAACAATGTTTAAAGATTTAATGAGTAAGTACTATGTTACTTATTCATAAGTCACAATGTAAAGGACTAATATCATAATAAGGTTTCAATGAACCTTAGATGCCATCTAAGCCTCAAACCATACTCTGATCTCCATAATATGTCAGGACTGAATGAATGAGCCTCTCCAATTCTAGTCTATTGCCAAGAATGTCTTGACAACCTTTTCTACAGCTTTATAATGGAAAAATTATGAAACAGCCATGTTCACATCTTGACATTTGTGTTGAAAGAAATAAGTTTACCATAACATATTAGGAGGACTTCTCTTTATCTCATGTCCTCCTCTAAAACCCTATCATTAAATATCACTAAAGAAATAAGTATTTTAAAAAAATCAAGTATGGGAATAATAATCAGATGCCCTTCAGTAAATAAGATCATGATTTTTCATCAGGGAAGATAGAAATTACACTAATAGGAATTTCCTATAACTTAGCTCTAATTGTAGTCCTCCCACTAAGTGTAACTTCTTTGCTGTATATCTTATAGACATGCAGAGCAGCTCCTTAAAACTATTCTCAAGTTTGGAGCAGAAAGCCATGCTGTTAAAGCGCCAGGCTTTCGCTGTCTTCAGTGGAGAGCTTGATCAATACCACCTTTACCTTCCACTGATACAAGGTAAGCTGGGCAGCCCCCCACCCCCGTACACACACACACACACACACACATACGTGGCTGTGGCCGGCTGACTCTTAAGTGACCCACAGCACATTCCAGCACAATATTGAGTGTTCAAATCAGTACTCGGCTGAGGCCTGAAACAATCCGCCTCATAGGAGAACCTCTGAAAGAAATCAGTAAATCTGAACCTTTTTTTAAGATTTTACTTAAATTTAAATAATTAATTTTTACTAGGAAGATTTTAAAAGTCTGAAGGTACAGTGCAGGAATAGTACTTTCTCCGCCCCGTCTCCCGCTAGAGCCCTCCTCTAGTCAAGGCATTTCACGCCTACAACGCTACAGAGCGCGGCTTTCAGCTTGCCGGCAAAGGAGCACGCTGGGGGGCAGTACCACAGTTTTCCTTAACAATTTTTTATTTTCTTCATACTTACTCAATTCTTTGCATCACAAATGAATGACAGTGGATATTGTACATGATTTTTACATTTTCCCCCTCAAATTGTTGAAAGAGCGAAGTTGGTATTATGTCTTTAATTCACCCTGGTCCTCCATGATGTGAAAGAATTCTTAAATAGGACTTTGTTTTCTTGAGACTCATAACCTAAAAGGAATTAAATAAAATTAATATAATTCTTGAAGTATATCTTGATTAATATTATGAAGGCTAGTGTAACAATTCTACAAATTCTGGAATTTTGATTTAAATCTTTTTTGGTGAGATGTATTAAAGGATAATTTATAGACAGTACCCTTTTCAGCAAACAATTCTGTGGATTTTGATGACGGCACCGGTCATGTAATAACCACCTCAGTCAAGACATGGAACAGTTACATCACCCCAGAAATTCCGCTACCCCTCTGTAGTTATCCTCTTCCCTCACCCAGCCCCTGGCAACAGCTAGTCTGCTTTCTGCTCCTGTGGATTCGCCTTTTCCAGAATGTCGTGTAAATGCAGTTGTATAACGTGTAGGCGTTTGAGTCTGGCAGCTTTCCCTTAGCATCACTATTGAGTCACCCATTTTGTTGCATCTCTCAGTAGCTACTTTCTTTTTATCGCTACATGGTATTCCATTCCATAGTTTGTTTCCATTCGCCACCTGAAGGATATTTGGGTTGTTTCCAAGGAGAATCATGATATAAATCTTATTCTGCCTTTTTTAAAAAAGCTGTCATAAACATTTGTCGGCTCCCAAAACCTTTGTTCTTCCTGGAGTTACCTTGCTAATGTGCTCTTAATAAGGAAGCTGATCGTCAACCCACTTCCCCATTCGGTTAACCGTGTGGAAGGCCTTGATCCTGTGAGCTCGAAACAGTAACAGCTTTCCTAATTATTTGTTATGCCAGTATTTTATGTTTGCAAGGATGAGATTTTCACCTCATCATATCTGACACTTAGCCGAATGAAAGCAAATATTCGGCTATTGACAAATCTGAGAGGCAGGCCTTGCATGAATTACTGATAGGCTAATTTGACCAGATGGTGACCAAGAATGCCATGTGGCAGCCCTCCACGGACTTTAGCCAAATTCAGGCCAGAGTGGAATTGGCTGCAAAATCTGGGAGGAACGAACCTGGGGACTCACAGTTCCTTTAGCTTCCTTGCCACCTCTGTGACAGTGCTTCAGGCACCTGGCCCTTGGACCTCCTGGTGACTCTCATAGGTCTTAAGGCTGGCCGTTAAGGCGGGGAAAGAGGAGGGAAATAAAAGGAAGAATGCGCTAGGCAGCAGCTTACTTTGCCAGGACTGCTGTAACAAAATACTAGGGCCTGGTTGGCTCAAACAACAGGAATTTATTGCCTCACAGCGTGGAGGCCAGAAGTCCAAAGTCAGGGCATCCGCAGGCTCTTGCTTTCTCTGCAGCCTGAACACTGTGCTGGTGGCTGGCCGGCATCCATCCCTGTCTCTGCCTCGTCTCAAGGCCGTCTTGCTCCGCCTGTCTCCTGCTGTGCCTACGTTTCCTTTGCTTACAAGGGTCCACTCACATTGGATTGGCACCCACCCTCGTTCAGTTTGGCCTCATCTTAATGGACTCTTCACAGGTCCTCTTAAAAATGGGTGCCGGCCATCCCAGAGCCCTCAGGATTGGCAGATAAAATGTGGACTAAAGTAGACTTACTGGTATCCTACTATAGACATTGTGATTCTAGCAATGGAAGAAATTATATCGTTAATCTGGAGACAGTGGCCACTGGAGGTGCTGAGGGCAGGGAGAGGGAAAAAGAGGTGCAATATGGGGGCATTTTCAGGACTTGGAATTGACCTGGATGGCATTGCAGTGACAGATATAGGCCTTTATATATCTTGCCATAACCTACAGAATTTTGTGGGAGAGAGTGTAAACTACAATGTGAACTCTGGTCCATGCTTGGTGGCAAGGCTCCAAAATGTATTCATCAATTGCAATGAATGTGCCACACTAATGAAAGAAGTTGTTAATGTGGGGAAAAGTGGGAGGTCTGGGGAGTGGAGCATATGGGAATCTGTTATATTTTTTTATGTAACAATTTATATAATCTAAGTATCTTTTAAAAATAAATAAATAATATATTTTTAAAAAATGGATGCAGGGGAGCGGGTGTAGCTCAGTGGTTTGAGTGCCTGCTTCCCATATATGAGGTCCTGGGTTCAATCCGTGGTACCTCCAATCAATCAATCAATAAAATGGGTGCACACCCACAGGACAGGGGTGAGGACTTGAACATGTCATTGTGGACGATGTAATTCAGTCTATCACAGGCAGTTCCCCGGGGTCCTTTTCATACCTTCCCAATCTGAGCACAGACCCCTGTATCTTTTCCTCTTCCCTCAGGAGAATCCGCTCCTCTCCCTCCCATCTCCCATCACACAGTCCTCAAAGTTTGGGCTTGAGTCCCCAGAGGACTAAAGAGATGGTATTAGGTGTATAGAAGGTAGAACCAGAGAAAGAATCAGCCACAGCCATTCCCAGATGGTGGTGTGGAGAGTTTGACTTGGCGGTATTTGAAACCCAACAGTGCTGAGAAACCACAGCTCTGAAGGGGTGAGAGAAGCAGGGAGCAATAGTGCTTACTTAAACGGGCTTTTGGGGCCCTTAGAGAAAGCAGTTTCTCTAAATAATTATCCTCCACTTTGGTTAGCTCAAGTGCTGTATTTTCACAAATTAAAAAAAGAGAAAAAAAAATGACACTTAACCCATTCCATTTTTGATTACCAAACAGCGTACAAAGCACTTCCTTTACATTGTCATTGTCCCCAGGTCTGTTCCTTGGCAGGCCCGGCCTTCGTGAGGTCCTGGGATGATAGAATTCAGAGCATTCCCTGGACAGAGTCTTGGGACCCTTTTCTGGTCTCGTGGTGCCCAAGTTCCCTTCCAGGCAATAGATGCACCCAGAAACGCCAAGCTATACCCCGTAGTGAAGCGCTTAGGCCTAATTGAAAAGGCAGGAGTAGGGTTTTCCAAGGCTTCTCTTCTGGGATGCCCTGTGGGGCCCTTTCCCCTGATGTGTAGCACCATCAAGTAGCACTGAAAGAAGTCAGCGTGCACAGGCTGGGGAGCTGGGCAGCTCCATCCAGCTTGGCTCATTGATCACAAAAGAAGCTGTAATAAATACAAAGCAGTTACTTTTTAAAAAGGAAACTACTGTTTTTCTGAAATGACAGGAAGATAGGCATCACCCAACACAAAGGCAGAAAGAACTAGAGGAAGCGCTCTGTTCACTCTAGGTTGGGTGAGTATATGGTTCATCCCAAATCCAGTGGAGTATTTCCAGATTTTGCACATTAGCTCTATGTTTTACTTCGAGAAACTGATGCTCAGAGAGATTAGCACCTGCCTGAAGTTTTGTTTCAGCTAACTGGCAGAACGTGGACTGAAATCGAAGCCCTCTGGCTCCCAGCAATAGTATCTGGTCATCAGTAGGATGCTGGTGCCCTTCAAGGAAGGCAGGGTAGGGGTGTCTGCTTTCACAGATGAGATGAAGTGACCAGCCTGCACAAGGCCCCACAGCCTGCAGACGCTGGCGCAGGGATCCTGGATTGGGGTTTCCTCCAGCGGTTCTGCTGCTAAGAACTGCTTAAGGGGAAGCGGATGTGGCTCAAGCAATTGGGCTCCTGTCTACCATATAGGAGGTCCAGGGTTCAGTTCCTGGGGCCTCCTGGTAAAAAGGCGAGCTGGCCTACGCAGAGTGCTGGCCCACAGGAAATGCTGGCCCATGCAGGAGTACTGGCCCACGCAGACTGCTGGCCCATGCGGAATGCTGGCCCAAGCCAGAGAGCTGGCCTGCGTGGAATGCTGGCCCGTGCAGAAAGCTGGTGCAGCAAGATGACACAAGTAAAAGAGACACAGAGGAGAGACAATAAGAGGCGCAGAAGACCAGGGAACTCAGGTGGTGCAAGAGATTGAGCGCCTCTTTCCACTCCAGAAGGTCCCAGGATTGGTTCCTGGTGCTGCCTAAAGAGAAGACAAGCACAGAAGGATACACAGAGAGCAGACAGGGAGTACAAAACAATGAGAAGGGGGATGTGATGGTTAGGTAAATGTGTCAACCCGGCCAGGTAATTGTTTCCAGGTGTTTGTTCCAGCAAGCACTGGGCTAATTGTAATACAAGAGCATTTATGGACTTCGATCACCAGTGAGTTTACTGCGTGGATGGCTGATTACATCTGCATCAATCAGGGAGATTTCATCATCAATGGGTGATGCTTTTATCCAATCAGTTGAATGCCTTAAAAGGGGAAGTGATTTCAACATTCAGAGAGAATTTCCCAGCTCGTCGTTGGACAGGCAACTTGCCCCAGAAACTCATCAAGGACCTTTCATCGGACTTTCATCGGAGCCCCTGGTTTGCAGCCTGCCTGGGGTACCTGAACTTATGCATCCCCACGGTCAAGTGAGAGACTCTTAAAAAATCTCATATTATTGACAGATATCTCCTGTTGATTCTGTTTCCCGAGAGAACCCTGACTAATGCAGGGGAGAAATGAATAAATGAATAAATCTTAAAAAAAAAAAAAAAAAACTGGTTAAGCTCATAAGTTTCATCAGTCAGCTAAGAAAGGGATATTAGAGATGAAGAGAAATAGAGATTCTAAAATACACCCGCTTCACTGAAAAAAATCTCATGGATTTATTTGGAGTACCAATACAAAATATGTTCGTGTATACAAATCACTTTTTATAAACACTTTCTATTTTGAAATAGTTTAAGACACACAAACTTTCATAAATAGTACGGAGGGTTCCTGTGTACTATTTATCCAGCTTCCCCCATGATAGCGTCTTACATAACCGTAATCCAATATCAGAGCCAGGAAATCGACTCTGGAATACAACCGCCAACTCAACTATAGACTTCTTTGGATTTCACCAGCTTTTACATGCACTCTTTTTGGGTTATGTTTGTGTGTGTCTAATGCTGTGAAATTGTCACACATGCATAGTTTTGTAACTAGTGCCACAGGATTCAGAGCTCCCCCATCACCACGGAGCACGTCCTCCCCTGACCCTCAGCGCTGGGCACCACCCGTCTGTCCTCCGTCTTTGTAATTTTTTCAGTTGGAGAATGTTATGCCTAGGAGTCATACAGTATGTAACCTTTGGAGACTGGCTTTCTTCCCTCAGTGTGAAGCCTTGGGGATCCATCCAAAGGCAAGTGGGGTACATCCTTTTGTGTAACAAAAGTTTGATCCTCGTTAATGAGTGTGTTCCATTGTATAGATACACCACAATTTCTTTAACCATTCACCTGATGGACATTGGGGCCGTTGCTGGTTTTGGGTTATTACAAATAAAGCCTCTATGAACCTTCATGTACAGGTGTTTATGTGGATATAAGTTTTCATTTCTGTAGGAAAAATGAATACACAGGAGTATGATTAGTGGGCCATATGTAAATATATGTTAAACTTTATGAGAATCTGCAAACTGATTTCCAGAGCACCTGTACTATTTTGCATTCCCACTAGCAATGTATGAGAATCTTCTTGCTCTTCATCCTTGACAGCACTTGGAATTGTCAGTATTTTTTATTTTAGCCATTCTGAATGGTGTGTAGCAGTATTTCATTATGGCTTTAATTCACATTTCCTTGATAGCTAGTGATGTTGAACGTCTTTCCATTTTATTATTTGCTGTCTAGTTGTTCTCTTTGATGAAATAATTCACGTCTTTTGTTATGCTTCAGTTTTGAGAGTTCTTTATATATTCTGGATATAAGTTTTTTTGTCAGATATGTAAATCGCAAATATGTTCCTCCATTCAGTGGCTCATCTTTTCATCATATTAACAGGGTTTTTTGCAGAGCAAAAGTTTTTAATGTTGGTGACATCCAGTTTATCACTTTTTCTCTTTTATGAATTCTTCTGTGAAACTCTTTTTCTAATTCCAGATCTTAAAGTTTTTCTTCTATGTTTTTATCTAAAACGTTTTATGTTTTACATTTGGATGTATGATCCACTTAGACTCTAAATTTAATTTTTGTATAAAGTGTAAAGTTTAATTCAAGGTTCTTTTTATTTTTTGCCTATGAATGTTCCAACACCATTTGTTAAAACTGTCCTTCCTGTATTCATTTGTTTTGCACCTTTGTCGAAAATTAGTTGACTGTCCTTATATGGGTTTATTTCTGGATTCTCTATTCTGTTCCATTGATCTCTTTGTCTATATGTCAACCAGTACCACACTGTCTTAAAGTATTGTAGTTTTACAGTAAGTGCTATTCTTCCAATTGTATCTTCTTTTTCAAAGTTGTTTGCCTCTCCATAAGAGTTCTAGAATCAACTTGTCTATATCCACAAAAAAATCCTTGCTGGGATTTTGGTAGGTATTGAATTAAACCTGTATGTCAATTTGGGAAGAATTAGCATCTTTATTTTGTTGCATCTTCCAATTCATGGATAAGATGTCTCTCCAAGTATTTAAGTCTTTGATTTCTTTCATCAACATTTTGTAGTTGGCAGCATATAGAGTCTATATATGTTTTATTCGGTTTATTCCTAAGTATTTCATTTTGGGGAGAGCAGCTGGAAATGGTTTTGTGTTTTGATTTTTGTTTTACAATTTTCTACTACTAGTATATATAGAAGTATTATTTATTTTTGTGTGTTGACTTTGTATCCTGCTACCTTGCCTAACTCACTTATTATTTCTATGAGTTTTCTGGTAGATTCCTTGAGATTTTCTACATACACAATCATGTTGTCTGCACATAGGAACAGTTTTATTTCTTCCTTTCCGATCTGTATGCCTTTTATTTCGTTCTCTTACCTTCTTGCAGTGGCTAAAACTTCCAGTACTGTGTTGAATAGAAGTGGGGAGAGTAGGCATCCTTGCTTTGTTCCCAGCCTTAAGTAGACATTGTTCAGTCTTTCATCAATTATGCTGTTAACTGTAGGCTTTTCTGTAAATGCTCTTTATCAGGTTGAGGAAGTTCCCTTCTATTCCTAGTGTGCTGGGAATTTTTGCCATGAATGAATGTTAAATTTTGTCAAATGCTTTTCCTGCACCAATTGATATTATTATGTAATTTTTCCATTAGACTATTAATATGTTAGATTACATTGATTGATTGAGCCTTACATACCTGGGATAAACCTCACTTGTAGCAGGCATATTTATTCATTTTATATTACTGGATTCGAGTTGTGAATATTTTGTTGAGAATTTTTGGATCTATGTTCATAAATGCAGCAGTTTTTTTTTCTTGTACCATCTTTTTCATGTTGAGTGTCAGAGTATTTCTGGCCTCAAAAAAAGAGTTGGGAAGTGTACCCTCCTTTGTTTTCTAGAAGGGGTTGTGTGGAATTGGTGTTATTTCTTCGCTAAATGTTTGGTAGATTTCTCCAGTGAAGCCATCTGGGTCTGGAGATGTCTCTTTTGGAAGATTTTAATTTTGAATTCAATTTTCCTTAATAATTATGACCTAGACAGATTATCTATTTCATCTTGGGTAAACTTCGGTAGTTTGTGCTTTTCTAGGAATTAATCCATTTAATCTGGGTTGTTGAATTCATATGCTTAGAATTGTTTGTAGTATCCCCTTATCATTATACTTTCTGCAAGCTCTGTAGTGACATCCCCGCTTTCATTCCTGACGTTGGTAATTTGTGTCTTCTCTATTTATATCTGCTAATCTTGCTAGAGGTTTATCAATTTTATTGGTCTTTTCAAGTAACTAGCTTTCAGTTTGATGGATTTCTCTCCATTCTTTATTTGTTTTCAATTTCATTTATTCACATTTTTGTTTTTATTGTTTGTTTTTTATTGTTGTTCTTTTTCTAATCTCTTGAGGTGTGGGAGGTTAAACTATTGTTTTGAGACCTTTCTTCTTGTATAATATTAGCATTTTAGTGCTATTAATTTCCCTCTCAGTGTTTTAGCTGCATCTCACAAATTTTGATATGTTGTATTTTCATTCAAGTGTCTATATTTGTTTTTAGTTTTCTTTGAGACTTCCTCTTTGACCCATGTATTAATGTCTAAGTGTTTGGGAATTTTCCTATTATCTTTCTATTATTGATTTATAGTTTGATTCCATTATAGTCAGAGAACATACTTCAAATGATTTAAATTTGTTGAGGTACGTTTTATGACCCAGGATATAATTTATCTTGATAAATGATCCATAAGCACTTAAAGAATTCTTCTGTTCCTGAGTGGAGTGTTCTATAAAAATCAACTAGATCTTGTTGTCTGCTGGTGTGGCTCAGTTCTTCTATATCCTTGCTGACTTTTTTCTAGTAGTTCTATCAGTTTTTAGGAAAGGGTTATTGAAATCCAAGCTATAAATATAGGTTTGTCTATTCTCCTTTCAGTTCTATCAGTTTTTTTTTGTTTTTTTTTGTTTTTTTTTAAAGATTTTATTTATTTATTCATCTATCCCCCCCTTGCTGCTTGTGCCCGCTGGGTCAGCCAACCACGCCGTGCGGGTGGGCCTGCCTTCACCAGGAGGCCCCGGGAACCGAACCCGGGGCCTCCCATATGGTAAACGGGAGCCCTACTGATTGAGCCACAGCCGCTTCCCAGTTCTATCAGTTTTTGCTCATGTATTTTACACCTCTTTTGTTTGGTATGTATGCATTTAAGCTTGTTACGTCTTCTTACTGAATTAAACTTTTTATCATTATGTAATGTCCTTCTTTAACCCCAGTACTTTTCTTTGCTCTATTTTGTCTAATAGAGCCACTCCAGCTTTCTTTTTTTTTTTTTTTTTTTAGCAACTGACATTATTTATTAAAATAGATGACTTAAGCATCTGCAATGGTGACTTCAACCTCTACTCCTGGCTCAATGCTGATGGATGTAATCTGCTATAGTTGACTTAAGCATCTGCAATGGTGACTTCAACCTCTACTCCTGGCGCAATGCTGATGGATGTAATCTGCTTAACAATCTCAGAAGGACTGTGCAGATCAATGAGTCGCTTGTGGATCCTCATCTGGAAACGATCCCAAGTCTTTGAACCTTCACCACAAGTTTTCCTTGTAGTGATTCTTAGAGTCTTGATGGGCATCCGAACCGGTCCCTTCACTTTGAGGTTCTTTTCCTTTGCGCCTCTAATCAAGTCAGCACACACCTTCTCCAGAGACTTCACGTTGCGGCTGGTCAGGGTGATTCTAATGCGGTGAATCGCCACTTCTGGTTCTACAGGCGTCTTTCCGGTGTCCTTAAAAGCCATGGCTGCGGCGTGGCTTCCTGACTGACTTGTTCCTCGGCAAGAGCGAACAGCAGTGAGTCAGGAGGACCGGTGACCCGCTGCGCTTCTGCAACAGCGACCGCGTTTTCCTCGAAAAAGCCAGCTTTCTTTTGACAAATGTTTGCATGGTGTTTCTTTTTCCATCCTTTTATCTTGAACTTACTTATATCTTTATATTTGAAGTGACCTTTATATAAGATAGCATATAATGGGGTCATTTTTTTAATCCATTCTACCAATCTGTCTCTTTAAATTGGAATATTTAGACCATTCATATTTACTGTAATTATTGACATGTTAGGATTTATAATGTCCTTTTATTATTTTAATGATAAAAATCTGTTTATGTCCTGTTTTTCATTCCTTTGTTTCCCCATTCCTGTGTTCCCGTGGCTTACTTGAACATTTTTTGGTATTCCATTTGGTTTATTTAAAGTGTTTTTGAGTATGTCTCTTTGAATGGCCTTTTTTTTTTTTATATATATAATTTCTTTTTTAAGGATTGATTGATTTATTTACTTTTTTTTTTTTTTTTTTTTTTATATCAAAAACATTTTTATTCTCTTCAGTTTTCTTCTAAATAATATGTTAGACCATTGGCTTCTCATGACCAATAAAGGGTAAAATATAATAATGTGATTTTGTCAGAAACACACTGCATAAAAAGATCACAGTTGTTAATGCATTTTTCCCATTCTTTATGGAACAGGTATTTTCTTCATTGGGAGGCTGAAAGTATTGGTATACTCGCTTGCTTTGGAGTTCCTTAAATCATATACTTTTATCCATTTTTACACCCCTTCCCCCCCCCCCCCCCGTTTTTGCTGTTTCTGTGTCCATTCGCTGGGCAACTCTGTGTCCATTTTCTGCCCTCTCTTCTCATCCTTCTCCTCCTGTCTTCACTGGGATTCAATCCTTGGAATCTCTGATGTAGGAGAGCGGCATCCTGCCCGCGCAACCTTAGTTGCTGGTTTTTCGGTGCGTCTCATCTTGCCTCTCCCTTGTGTCACTCTCCTATTATGTCATCATCTTGCTGTGTGGCTTGCGGGAACTGGTGGTGCGCCCGCGCATGGGGCCTGGCGGCCCACGCACCTTCTATATATTTTTTAAATTTTTATCAGGAGGTCCCGGGGAACGAACCCAGGTCCCTCCATATGGGAGATGGACGCCAACCAGATATAGCCCCCTGCTATATCTCTTAAGGTTGACCAGAGATACCTAGAGTTACAGTCTTTTCCCATACAGGATGGTCATATAATAAATCAGGCTTAGTTTATCACCAGCATTCTAAAAACCAGACCTAGGGAGGAAAACGAGGTCTGGGGACACATGTATGGTTTCTAATATAGCGAATGTTTAGCCTACCCTGATTATCACAGAATTTGAATGGCCTTTTATTAGTTGCTCTAGGGATTGCAATACAGTATACATATGCAGCTTCTCACAGTCTCCTAGTCTCATCAATACCACATCAGGTGGAATGTAGATACTTTACCACCATTTAGTACCCTTTACTCTTTCCCCTTTTGATATGATTATCTTAAATATTACCTCTGCATTCATTGACAGCCACACCAGACAGTGTTATAATTTTGCTTTCAACTGTCAAACATAATTTTAAAACCTCAAGAGGAAAGAATATTCTATTATATTTACTCGTGTATTTTTCCTTTCTGTTGTTCTTTCATCATTCTTGATGATCTATGTTTCCTTCCAGTATCATTTCTTTTCTGTCTGAAGAACTTCATTTAGCCATTCTCTTGGAGCAGAATTGCTAGTGACAAATTGTAGTTTTCCTTTATCTGAGAATATTTTGATTTCACCTTCATTATTTTCGTTTTGTTTTGGTGGTTGCTTTTTTCACCTTCATTCCTGAAGGATAGTTACACTAGAAATAGAATTCATGGTTGTGGCAGTTCTTTCAACACTTGAAAAAGGTGCCACTTCTTTCTGGCTCCATGGTTTCTAAGGAGAAATCTGCTGACATTCAAATTATTATTCCCTTATATGTAATGTACCATTTCTGTCTGACTAGCTATCAAGAAATTTGTCTTTGTCTTTAGTTATCAGAAGTTTGATTATGATGTATCTGAGCATAGATTTCTTTGGGTTTATCCTTTTTAGGGTTTGCTCAACTTCTTGGACTTGTATTTATATCTTTCACCAAATTGGGAAGGTTTCGTTAATGAACAATTTCTTCCAATATTTTTACACCCCCTACTCTTTTTCCTCTCCTTCTGAGACTCCAGTAACATGAAGGTTAGATCTTTTGTTACTTCCCCACAGGTCTCTAAGATTCTGTTCTCTTTTTTTCAATCTTTTTTCATCTTCTTTGTTAAGTTTGAATAATTTCTCTTGATTATGTTTTCACCTTCACTGGCTCTCTCCTCTGTCATCTCCATTCTATTATTAAGCCCATCTTGTGAGATTTTGATTATAGTTATTGTATTTTTTAATTCTAAATTTTTTTTTTTTTTTTTTTTTGGTTCTTCTTTAAATCTTCTATTTCTTTACCAAGACTCTCTTTTTTCATCTTGAGTTTCAAGATGGTCCATATTGGGTTGTAGGAGCATTTTTACATAGCTGCTTTAAAAACCTTTTCTAATAATTCCAGCATCCTGTTTATCTCTGTGTTGGTTGGTGGCTATTGATTTTCTTTTCTCGTTCAAGTTGAGAAAATTTGGCATTTTGGGTTACAAGCTTCTCAAATGTTCAGACTGGAATAAAAATTACCCTAGGGAACTCACTCCTGGGTTATTCCTTAAGTCCTTAAATCCTGCTTTCTTTTCTCTACCTTTCAGAGCTTTCTGATAGTTGATTTGTTATTTTGTTCAAGGTTTTCAGTTCTAATTAGAGAGTGACACAGAATGGAATATACTTATTCCATCGTGTCCTGAACTGGAAGTGCAAACCACTTTTTCTAAATGCACACTTGTTAATCAAGCGTCTGAGCTTTGCATGATCCTTCTTTTGGTAAGAGTACTTTGAAAGGCAAGAAATAAATATCCACTTAAGCTAGCACAAATAGTTTGTTATAATGGAGCATAGTGAATCTTAGTGGTCACTGATTATCCAGTGGATTTCTGGCCTCGAATCAGGTGTTCACTCCATTCTTCTCAACTGTGCAGGGTGGTAGTGTCTTGTGATCCACTCCCTTTAACAAGGGCCATGAACTGCTGAACTTTCCAGAGAAGAGGGCTAAAAGTAGACTGGGGCCACAAACACATTTTCCTCAAGCCCATTTCTTATACTGGTTGTCACCAAAATGTCAAAACAATGACAATTTTGTTTTTCTTGTTTGTCTAATGAGAAACCCTAAACTGCATATTTGTGTGACATCTTTCAAATCTTCTTTCCTTAGAACGCCTGACAGACAATCTCAGAGTTGGACAGACACCCATAGCTGCTGCTCAGATGTTTCTTTTTTTCAGAGTTTTGCTGCTAAGAATATCTCCTCAACATTTGACTTCATTGTGGCCAATAATGGTCTCTGAATTGGTAAGTACAACTATTTTATGCCTTAAAGCAAGGTCGGAGCTTTTAATATGCCTTTCCAGGAATGATGTAGTATACTATTTCATGTGTATCAAATTGTATCTGCAAAATCATTTTTCAATCAAGCTGACAGCACATCATAAGCTCTTGGTGAAATAGAGGATATTTTTTATCTCATAATGATACTTGGTTCCTCAATTATCAGTTATTCCAACTAATTTGTACTGTTTGATATTAATTTACTAGTTTTTATAGACATGTAAATTTTAAACAGTAAACTAGGGTTGATCCCTCAAATAATAACCTGAATGCATGTTTTTGTTTTTAAGATTCAGACATTTATGCAGCTGGAAGAAGAGCTGAAAGAGGAAGATGAAGCTTTGAGGTCAGTAGCGCAAGCGTCTACACACACCTGAGAGGGGTGGTCGAGGTTGACTTAGTTATCTAGCACCAAAGACATCTCTAAGTACTTGAAAAAGGAGCAGCTATTCTAAAATTTTCTAAAACAATAAGCCTTCTGGCAGACATTTCATCGGTCGTTGGACTACAGCAGATGTGAATGAATTTTTGTAACAAGAGCTTCTTTCTTTGCACAATTTTAGAAATAGCAACAAAATAAGCAGAATGAAAGTTTCAGTCCCTGATGGAAATGGGCCGTTGGTGGGGGAGATACCCCAGAGTGAACTCATCTTATATTTATCAGCTTGCAAATTCTTGGACACAGCACTTTCTTTTCCACCTGACAAGATGCCATTATTTCAAATGTAAGTCAGATAAGACCATGTGTCCTTTTGGAAGTGACTTTTCTTTCATTTTCAGGACTTTCACTTGTTCTCTCATGACCGTATTTGAGAAACTTCAGTATGGGTTACTAGTGACCGGTGAGCCAGCTCGCAGTACCAAGTTTCAGATTACTTGCAATGTCTGCGGTTTCCTGAGTTCGGCTCAGGCGTATTTATGGAGGGGTTTCTAGGGCGGGGCAGTGGAGGGGGAGTGGTTTTTGTTATTGAATGCTTATAAAAGACGGGTCATGTAGATTTTTTTTTTTTGTCTGCTAGATTTTAATTAAATATGAATGCCTTTAAATGGAGAATGCTGTCCCCAATTCACTTGATCCCGAGGGCTTACATTTCCTGTAGGCTTAACACAGCTGCTCATAGGTTTAATTCCGTGCTTGAACCCAGATGCTGCTTCTCTCTCTGTCCTTTTCCCCTAAACAGACTAATCATGTAGAAATGTCTGTGATTAAAAAGTGAGTTCTGGGAAGCGGCTGTGGCTCAATCAGTAGGGCTCCCGTTTGCCATGTGGGAGGCCCCGGTTTCGGTTCCCGGGGCCTCCTGGTGAAGGCAAGCCCGCCCGCACGGCGTGGTTGGCTGACCCAGCGAGCACAAGCAGCAAGGGGGGGATAAGTGAATAAATAAATAAAATCTTGGGAAGCGGCTGTGGCTCAATCAGTAGGGCTCCCGTTTACCGTATGGGAGGCCCCGGGCTCGGTTCCCGAGGCCTCCTGGTGAAGGCAAGCCCGCCCGCACGGCGTGGTTAGCTGACCCAGCGGGCACGAGCAGCAAGGGGGGGATAAGTGAATAAATAAATAAAATCTTTAAAATAAATAAATAAATAAATAAATAAATAAATAAATAAATAAATAAATAAATAAAATCTTAAAAAAAAAAAAAAAAGTGAGTTCTGATGTACGGCAGTGTTCATAGTAGCATTATTCAAGATAGTAGAGTGGAAACAACCCAAATGTTCATCAACTGATGAATGGATGAATGAAATGTGGTATAGACATGCAGTGGAATATTATTCAGCAATAAAAAGCAGTGAAGCACTGACCCATAATGCAACAACATGGAAGAACCTTGAAAACTTATGCTGAGTGAAAGAAGCTGGTCACAAAGGACCATGTATTGTGTGATTCCATTTGTATGAAATTTTTCAGCAAATCTATAGAGATAGGGCTGGAGGGAGAGGGAATTAGGGGTGACATCAAAGGGGAATGGGAGCTCTACTGAGGGTAAAGGAAATGTTGTAAATTTGATTGTGGTGATGGATGCACAACTCTGTGAATATAATGAAACCACTGAATTAAATACTTTAAATGGGTGAAGTGTATGGTATATGAATTATATGCCAATAAAGCTGTTAATGAAATTTTTAAGTGGGCTCTGAGCCATCATGCCTGACCTCAGATTTTTCTCCTCCAGTTATAGGTGGGCATTTGTTCCAGAAGTGGACACAGAGGGTCCTGCCTTCCCGTCAGATCTAGAGGAGAATCACCAAGAATGCAAACCCCACACTGTTAGGATTCTAGAACTTCTAAAATTAAAATATGGGGTAAATGTTTTCCTTTTTAAAAAATATGTTCATGGCAGAGAGGAGAAGAGCTAAGCAGTGTGTAAAACACTTCATAGTGAGTAAAACACTTGATTTTAAGAGCTTTGAATAATTTTCAAAATTCCTCTTGTCCGAGTTTTAAAACGTGGAGATGGTTATAAAGTCCATCTTGGTTTCCTCATTTATATATCTCACATACACAGCTGCTAAACAGGGAAGCTTCCTTGATATCATAGTCACGTAGAAGCAGTTTTTACCCAACAACTTCTTTATTGCTTAGAGTCCAAGAAGAGGAAGGGCAAGCTTGGAAGAGGGGCAGGGCCTTGGGCGGGGCTGGGCTCAGGGTGAAACCCTAATGGAAAAATTTTCACAGAAGACCTACTTTGAGTTTATGCCCCCATCATTAGTGCTGATCGTGAATGTGTGTGTGCCCTGCACATGCCTCCCTAACCCCGAGTAAAGCCGTATCACTCTTACGTGTTTTTCATTTGCAGGAAATTAGCAGTTCCAACGAGCTCAATGTGCAGAGTGAATTTCCTCTTCTGCGCCAACATTCTCTTTCCAGCATTAGGCAATTGATGCCATTCTTCACGACCCTAAATTGTGCTTTTAAAACCCAAAGTACACTGCCTGCCGACACCCCAGGACCTCCATTCTTAGAGTATCTTGTCACAGATAACCAGCGGATCTTGAAACAACTGGAAGAAAGTGTTGAATGTGATTTTTTGGAACATCTGGAATGTTAGCAGAATTTGTTTAATCCATTTATTGATAATTAATGAAAACCAGGATATATTCTAAAGAGGAAAGGATCCAAGCTAGTACTTTGAAATAAGCCCATTTCAACTTTGAAAGTAAATTTCAGATAGTTTTCTGTTTGGCCAAATTTTCTATTTGGCCACAAAACACACCTTCCCAAATGCCTTGTGATATATTTGGATCTGATTATATGTTTCTGCCTCAATTTATGTAATTAAAATAAAATTAATATATCATCTAACTGTAGTACATCCTTTTCTTTGTTGAAACAGATACATGGGTCTTTCTCTAAAAATTTACATTTGTGAAAAGGATTTTTTTTAACCTCTCACACATATGTCATTTAAAGTGTTTATTTAGGTACTGCAATTTAAAACTAAAACATATTATTTTCTGCAAATAATACTTGCCCTCTGTGGTACTATTGACTGTCCAACAGAGATGAACACTAGAAGATATCTCAGTATATAAAACTCTTGCCCATTAAAATCACTCGTCAACTGGGTAAAAAGTAAATAGTTTCAAAAATCCTGACAGCTTGGGAGCAGATGTGGCTCAAGCAGTTGAAAGCCTGCTTCCCACGTGGGAGGCCCCAGGTTTGGTCCCCAGTGCCTCCTAAAAACAAAAGAAAACAAACAAGCAAAGAAACGAAAAAACCAACTCAGGGGAGCCGATGTGGCTCAGTGGTTGAGTGCCAGCTTCTCACATACGAGGTCCTGGGTTCAATCCCAGGCCCAGCACCTCAAAAAAAAAAAAAAAAAAAAATCCTGACAGCCGCAACCTCAGTCGTACCACGCTGTCCCCTGCGAGCTCTTTCATCCACGTAGCCCTGGAGCCCTTAATGCCTAAAACCACCATCAGGGATACTCACGGGCTTGACTCATCCTTGCTGGGATCTCTTTCCCACTTTGCAGACACCACTGTACAGGAACAGAGTCCTTTCCTAGCCACAGAATTCTCTGGTCTTGGCAACATCTCATCCCACTCTTTCCCAGGCCTCTCTGTCTTCCACCAGCTCACCTGTTCAGAAGCCTGGCTTGGGGCCTCTTTCACTCCCAGCCGCTGAGTAGAGTTCACCTCCCCAACCTCTGCTGTTTCCCTTCCCAGACATGCCGCCCTAAGGCGGGCTCTCAGCTCCAGCCCCTCTGCAGACGTGGCTTCCTGCAATGGGGCTGGCTTTAGTGGTTCAGTGTCCCCTTGTCCTGGCACAATGTCCTGTGCCATCAGCCCCACCCTAGGCTTCAGGGATCACGGGACCACTTGATTCCCTAAATAAGGCCCAAAGAATCAGAATGTGCCACCAGACAGGTGAGTCATGACACAGATATTTGTTTTAAAATCACATGGTAATTAGGTTGCTTTTGTGCGCTGGGGGATGTAGTCCTTCCCCCGGGCTGCTGTAACAAATTACCACAAACTGGGTGGCTTGAAACAACGGAAAGTTGTTCTCTCGCAGTTCTGGAGGCTCAGAGTCTAAAATCAAGGCAGCAGGGCCGTGCTGCCTGCGAAGGCTCCAAGCCCTCCGGGCTTCTGGTGCTCGCCGTCCTCGGTGCCCCTCAGCCCGCGGCCGCGCCCCTTCAGTCGCTGCCCCTCGTCACATGGCCTTCTCCCGGTCTCTGTCCAGATACCCCTCTTCTTTTCTTTACTATTTTTTTTTCAGGAGGTACCAGGGATTGAACCAGGACCTCATACACAGGAAGCAGACGCTCTACCACTGAGCTACACCCGCTCCCCCCGGATACCCTCTTCTACCCCTCACAAGGATTCCGGTCATTGGATTTAAGGCCCACCCTAATCCAGTAGGACCTCACGCAACTTGATTATGTCTGCAAAGACCCTCTTTCCACATCAGGTCACCACTCACAGGTACCAGGGAATTAGGACTTGAGCGTATCTTTTTTTTTCTTTTTTTTTTTAGGAGGCACTGGGGATCGAACCCAGACCTCATACATGGGAAGCAGGCACTCAACCACTGAGCTACATCAGCTCCCCTTCTTTTTTGAGTGACACAACTCAACCCACTACAGGTGGTATCCTTAAACACTCGCAAATTTGGTCACTAGCATTTAAAATATTGACGTGTAGAATTGTAAATTCTGATATCATAATTGCTTACACTGTGAGTTTCAAGTTGTGAGGAGATAATCATACTCTGATTAATAGTTAACATCAAGGTAAGTGTGTATATTCATTTATCAAAATTTACAACAAGATTAGTGCCCTATCATCAGTAGCTATTATGCCATGAAAGGTAGCTTTTGTATGTGTACTTAGATTTACAAATTTAGCTTTTCATTTTTTTCTCTCCATCTAAACCAACAACTTACTGGTTTCTGCTGATGCCATATATAATTTAATCCTTACTATTAAACAGAAAATTCAAAAGACAGGAATTCCACAATGCTCACATCCGTATGCTGATCATTCAACACTCAAGAAGTCTTAGAGATGTGATGTACATCTAAATATTTTCTTTTGTGAAGGTGTATGCCATAGTGACTAAGAGTCCAGGCTCTGAGGTCAGCCTGCCTGGGTTTGAATCTCAGCTTGCTCATACACTGCCTGGAGCTAATACTTTGTGCCTCAGTTTCCTCATCTCTAAAATGGGAATGAAGATGTTAACTACCTCTGAGCCAGCTCTGCACCATCTCTGTGAGCTCTAAACTCTTTTGATGAGGCATCCTTCAGTAAAAACTGTGTGTGCCCCCAGTATCTATAAGCTTACGTGGTAAATTAATGTACCTGCATACCAACATATATTTTGTATTTCATAAAACAGAACATGGAGATGTGAAAAGTATGAGGAGAAAAGCAGTTCTAATTTCTTTTTACCCTCCAATGGAATCAGCTTCTGCACCCCACTTTGGCAACAACTGCTCCAACTCCGGGCAGAAAAGAGCTCTTGTGCTGAGGGCAGTGTGTTGGGAGAGGTGGGGCCTGCCACAGGTGGCCATAGCAAACCAGGAGGACAGACTGGTGCTCTGGACTTAAGAGTTTTGGGAGTGTAGCCCGTGGGTGTGGGCATGAAATGATTTCTCCTACCACTGGGGTGCTCACCATGGGCCAGGCATGGTGCTAAGTGCTTCCCATGCACAATTTTATTTCTTACCACCCCCTTAGGAAGTAGGACTCTTATCCTTCCTTGACAAGGCCAAGAGAGACAGGCTCGGAGAGACAGTGCCAGCAATTGAAGCCTAGGTTTGGCTCACTCTAGAACCTTATGTTTTTAACTCCAGTGCTGAGAAAGTTAAGCAGGAAACCCCCTAGACAGCTGCTGCTGCCTGGTAAGGTGTGGAGACAGTCTCTGAGACAGCCCCACCCATTTATAACTTCCTGTGAAACCAGCTCTGAGGTGAGCAGAGAGGGGTGGTTCCTAGCTGTCCAGGTGCGGTGAGGGTGTTTCAAAGGGGAGCAAGGCTGATTTTCCAGTATTTGTACATTATGCCCAGTGGAAAATTAGGAATAGAAGTAGCTAAAAATCATGGAAAAAGTTGAAGACTGTACTTAAAAGTGTTGAATTACCTGGGGGAGCAGACAGAATTCTATGTCCTTGGTAGTAAATGTTCTGGCATGAAGAGAATGTCTTCTAACAGGTATTATTGCAATTCGGTGAGAGACACAGAACCAGGGAAAGTGCAAAACCAATACCATCAAAGAGGCAGCAATGTTTAGGACCAGGACGAGAGCCAGCTAAGGAGCTCTCCCGTTCTTCGCTAAGAGGCCACTGGACCTTATTAGGGTCACTACAAGGCATGAGTATCTTAAGTGTATGATCGTACGTAACTGTTGTTAAACCGTATGGTACTCATCCCATACGGTGAGCTCACTCATCTTCAGTTAGGCTTCATGCTGTCTCTAAGTTCAGAGTGAAGAGAGCCCTTTCAAAGCTTGTTTAGGATGCTCATGAGAACCCCGGGCTTCCAAATCTGATCATTGCTGTTACAATCCAGCATAGCAGTTCTGTTTGGCAGGGCCTCTCACACTTTCCTGCTTGATAACATTGTAGTCTCCTCTACCACCCGGCAAATGCCTACTCAGCTCATTTGTTGGTTTATTTAACAAATAGATGGGAGCCATGCTTCAAGATCCAGTTTAAGAAGCCAATTTCTCAGCCTTGCCTTTTTCTACACTTCACATTATGAAGCTAAAACAAATCACAGGTACCAGTGCATAAACGGACAGGAGATTAATGGAACAAAATAGAAAGTCCAACAATGGACACACATACATTCAGGAATTTAGTATGTAATTGTATTAGTGTTCTCCAGGGAAACAGAACTGACAGGGTATATATATATATATATCTGTGTGTGTATATATACTGAGATTTTTTTATAGGAATTGGCTCATGCAACTGTGGGTATGAGCAACTCTGAATTCCATAGGGCAGGCCGTAAGCTGGGAACTCCGATGAAGGTTTTTGATGAATCCCCCAGGAGAAGCTGGCTGACTGGAGTTGAGATGAACATTGAGTTGGCTGGAATTTTCCTTCTGACTACTGAAATCATCAGGTCTCCTTTTAAGTCCTTCAACTGATTGGACGAGTTTTCTTTCATTGTTGAAGGCAATCTTCTCAGTTGATTGTAGTAGATGTTATCAGCCATAGATGGAATCATCTGACTGATTATTTAAATCCACAAAATGTCTTCACATAACAATCAAGCCAGTGTTTTCCTGACCAAATAATTGGACACCATCATCTGGCCAAGTTGACACATGAAATTAAGCAACACATTAATAAAGGTAGCACTTCAAATCAATAGAGGGAAGGAAAGATGGCTTTTTCAATCCATCATTGAATTAAAGGAGATTGTGTACCCAACAGGGAAAAATAAATTGGATTCATAATTAAACATCTTTCACCAAAATAAATCCCAAATAATCAAAGATTTACATATGAAAAGCAAAACTATAAAAATACTAGAAGAAAACAAGGAAGATTATTTTATATAAGCTCAGCAAGGGGAAACTCTTTCTTAGATGAACATAAATTCTAGAAACCACAAAAGAAATTTCAACAATTTTGACTATATTCATTTTCTTTTAAAAAATTCTGCATAGCAAAAATCATCATAAGCAAAGTAAAAGACAAATGACAAACTGCGAAAAATATTTGACACTCTTATCACAAAGGGATAATTTCCCCAATACATAAAAAACTCCTACCCCCCCCCAAAAATAGAAAAAATGGGTAAAGGATTTGAAAAGGACATTCCAAAGGGAAAAAAAATAAAATTGGCTCTTATGCAAGTAAAAAGATGCCCAACCTTACAATAGAAGGAAGAAATTAAAATTTCTCTGAGGTATTATCATTACCATTTGAGCCAAGATCAGTAATAGTGAAAACAGGATCCCTCATACATTGCTAGTGGGAATATAAATTATGGCAGAAATGTGGAAATTTCTATCTAAATTATGAGTGCATGTATTCTCTGACCCAGCAATTCCACTTCTAGTAATTTATCTGACATACGTGGATATGTACAAAATGATTTATATACAAGCTATTTGTTGTAGTTGTATTGATAATAGCAAAAGTTTAGAGACAACCTTGGTGTCCAACAGTAGGAGACAGGCTAGATAAATTATGACACATTGATATAATGGAATATTATGAAGCTGAAAAAACATGAGAAAGCTCTGATTAAACAGATATATGGAATGATTTCCAAGATATATTGTTCAATGTAAAAATCAAGATGCATAACTGTGGATAGTGTGGTGAAAGCAACCAGATTTCACATTGTATCTTGATTTAGATCAGTTAGTGTTTTATATTATCTGACCAATATTCTAACCCTTCTTGGGGAGAGACCCTACTGAGTTTAAAATTTTCTCTCTCCTTAAGGAGACAAGATAGATTTTATAATGAAAAAAAAAAAAAATCATGTCAAATTCTGCTCTGACAATTTTTTAAAAATAAATATTTCCAAGTAAGCTTGAGTTTGATGCAAGCATCAGAGGTGTGTGACTGAACATTTACTTTCCTGGTTATAAATCTAGTGCAAGCTTGGCCTGTACATGCTTGCCTCATAATTTTTCAATATAAGTAAGCCTTAGGAATGTAAATTCCATAGTATGCTACTACTGTGTAAAAAAAGGGGATGTGGAGGGCAAGAATAAAGTATGTGTAGGTATGTATTTGCTTGTATACAAATAGACTATTGTCTATTCCTGTTGCCACTATAATAAATTATCACAAACCTCATGGTCTAACACAACAGAAATGTATTCTCTGGCACTTTTGACCAGAAACCAAAAGGAGTTTCACTGTGTCAAAAGCAAGGTGTCAGCTGGACCACACATTCTCTGGAGACTCTACGGGGAAATCCAGTTTCCTTGTCTTTTCCAGCTTCTAGAGCTGCATTTCTTGCACTCCTTCCTTCATCTTCCTCCATCTTCCTCCTCTTCCTCCATCTTCAAAGCCAGCAGCATAACATCTTCAAATCTCTCCTTGCTTCTAGGAATTTATCCACTATATGTCACCACATTACCATCTGTGATCGAATCTCCCTCTGCTTCACTCTTGTAAGTACACTTGTGATTGAATTTAGGACCTATCCAGATAATCCAGGATAATCTCCTCAATTTACTTAATCACATCTGCAGAGTCCTTTTTGCCATATGTATTAGTCAGGGTTCTCTCCGGAAACAGAATCAACAGGAGATATCTGTCAATAATATGAGATTTTATAAGAGTCTCTCACTTGACCCTGGGGATGCATAAGTTCAGGTACCCCAGGCAGGCTGCAAACCAGGGGCTCCGATGAAAGTCCGATGAAAGGTCCTTGATGAGTTTCTGGGGCAATTTGCCTGTCCAACGACGAGCTAGGAAATTCTCTCTGAATGTTGAAATCACTTCCCCTTTTAAGGTATTCAACTGGTTGGATAAAAGCGTCACCCATTGCTGATGTAATCTCCCTGATTGATACAGATGTAATCAGCCATCCACGCAGTAAACTCACTGGTGATCGAAGTCCATTAATGCTCTTGTATTACAATTAGCCCAGTGCTTGCTGGACCTAACACCTGGACACAATTACCTGGCCGAGTTGACACATTAGCCTGACCATCACACCATATAAAGTAACATTCGTAGGTTTCAGGGGTTCATGTGTGGATATCTTTGTGGGTCATTATTCAGCCCACCATGAAAATCTTTTCAAATTGGCTCTCAATCCATTTGACTCAACCGCAGTGATCTTTGAAAGCCTCTTTGATATCTGGCATGATGGTCTTGTCCAGAAGTTCTTGGGCAGGCCTGGAATTAGCCATCCCATGAGTCTTATTCCTTCTACTGGGAAATGGTGTTTTAAAAGCACATTCGGGATACTAGGGATTCTTATTACCACTAGGTTGATCATTGTTTCTAGGCCCTTTCGGGGAACAGAGCTAGAAAATTCACATATTTTCTAAAGATAAAATACCTTATGAAAAATCCGTAGAACTGCACAATGCAAACAGTTAACCCTAAGTTAAACCATAGACTATAGTTAATAGTACAATTATAAAAATGAGCTTTCATAATTGTAATAAATGTTCCACACCAATGCAAGGTGTTAATAACAGGGTGGTACATGGCATTTGAGTTTGCTAAAAGCTGCTGGGAGCAATATACCAGAAATTGGTTGGCTTTTACAATGGGGATTTATTAATTTATAAGCTTACAGTTCTGAGGCTAAGAAAAAATGTGCAAATCAAGGCATTAGATGAAGTGTTCTCCCTGAACACACAGCTGCTGGTGATCCTGGACTCCTGTATTATGGCAGGACACAATGGCGGCGTCTGCTGGTCCCTGCCTTCTCCTCCAGGCTCTGTTGCTTTCAACTTCTGGCTGCTGTTTCTGTGGCTTTCTCTCTCCCAGGTTCTGTTGGTTTCAGCTTCTTGCTCTCATAGCTTTCTCTCTCAGCTTACATGGGTTCCTCTCTGTGTCCCATTTATAAAGGACTCCAGTAAGAGGTTCACCCTGGGCTACACCTTACTGAAGTAATCTAATCAAATGACCCTTAACTGACTCTAATTGAAAGATCCTAGCCACAAAAGGTTCACTCAGATAATTTGAGAACAAAAGCCTGAAACTAGCATACATGGGAATAATACATTTTATGCATGACTGTTCTGTAAACCCACAACTAAAAAAAAAAAAAGCCCTCATGAAATCATAAAGATACTTCCAATTCACATCAAAATCACATTTGCCATTTTTTTCCTTCAGTAAAGAAACTTAAGTAAGCTTGAATTTCTCTGATAAGAGTGTTCTGCTAAGGAAGAGGCAAGAACTCTAAATGCTATGCAAAGGCAGATTTATTCAACCAAATGAGTTTCAGGTTATATTAAATGATTACAACAATTGAGCAATCACAAAAAAGAAGAGTAATTAATTAAAGACATAGGAAAGAATGAAAGTATATACAACCACTTACCAAATTGGGGGGAAACACAACATCTGATCTCTCATGAGGCTGGGAAGTCCCCCTTTTAGCAGCTGATCAGAGTCCTGATTGGAAAAACGGTGCCAGGCAGAGTGTCCCCTTCTGGGTGAGGCTTCAATTGGCAACCAAAAGGGGCTCCACTTTTATAAGAGTCCAAATCTATGATCTCTGGGTGGCCATGTAACTCGTGATTTGTCAGCGCCTATAGAACAACAATGCCCATCCCCATGAAAGTGGCCAGCTCCCCTGAGGAAAGACATCATGCCCTAAAATGCTCTGCTCTATAAATGGGTCGGGAACTAAGAACTATAGGAACCCATAGTTTCAGTGTTCAATATTCATCATCTTAGACAGTTGCTATGATCCTTTGGGAAAAACAGAAACTACAGACCAGGGACCCACGTTGAGACTCCTCTGTGTTTGTATTAAGCAGAGTAGTATAAGAATAAATCATTCATAGGAACCAGATTTCTGGTCATTTATTAACTCAAAGCTGCATTTTACTGTGAGTGTACAATTCTTAACCCATTGCAGATAATATTCTTTATAAGGATTACATATCAATGAGTACCAAAGATGTGGAGCTAAAGAACTACTTTCATCAGGAAGCCCCCAAAGGTTCTGATGCTTCCAGTTCACATTCACAACTGATGGGCACTTACTTGACCTTCTATATATTATATCCATATTTCTCCCACACACTGAGAATCCTGATTCTCAAGAGCACAGGGTATGCTGGTTTGAGTCTTTTGAGGACCCCAGAAAATTATGTTCTTAAGCTAACCCATTCCTGTGCATGTACATCTATTTATGTGGGACCTTTTGGTTAGATTCAATCAAGGGATCATTTGATTAGATCACTTTTGGTTAGATTACTTCAGTTAAGGTCTTTTGATTAGATTGTGGGACCCAGGGTAGGTCTTAATCCTTTACTTATAGTCCTAAATAAATGGAGGAGAGAGAAGAGAAAGCTTCCATTTTACCCTGCCTTGTGAGAGAGGACTCCAGGATCCCCTGCAGCCATAGAGAGACAGAGAAATCTCGAGAGGTTGAGAGAGAGGGCATCACCGGAGTAGCCAAAGCTGAAGCAATGAAGCCCAGAGAAGATGGGAGAGATGAGCCATATGCCTAATCACAGCTGAGCTTGGAGAGAAAGTGAGCCTGGAGGAGCAGGCAGAGACTGGCTGCCATTTTGCCTTGCCACATGGCAGGAGTCCAAGATCATCATCAGCTGAACATTGGTGAGACAGCATCTCTGACGATGACTTGATCTGGACATTTTCACAGCCTCAGAACTGTAAGCTTGTACCCTAATAAATTCCCATTATAAAAGCCAACCCAGGGAACCGGCTGTGGCTCAATCAGTAGGGCTCCCGTATGCCATGTGGGAGGCCCCGGGTTCGGTTCCCGGGGCCTCCTGGTGGGGGCGGGCCCGCCCGCACGGCGTGGTTGGCTGATCCAGCGAGCACAGGCAGCAGGGGGGGGATAGATGAATAAATAAATAAAAAATCTAAAAAAAAAAAAAAAAAAGCCAACCCATTTCTGGTATTTTGCATTGGCAGCCTGCAGAAAACTAAGACACTGGGGATGACAGATAAGATTATCACGTAAGTTTTCATTAGTCTTATCCCAATTTATGTGCAAGACATTCTCAGAATGGCAATAACAACACTATTACCAATAGGAGTAATAGAATTTTTTTTCTACCTGCTTTTCCTTACCCCTACCCCACTCTCTTTTTGACAGTTGTATTGTCTCAACATTGTGGAGCATAGAGTCACTACATCCTTTATATTGCTCATTTAGGCTTGTTTCTACATGTAAATATATATATTTTATATTTCCACCATCTTTATGTTAATGTCTCTCCTGACATTTTGTTTGTCTAATGTTTGTTCTCTGGTAGTTACCTAAGAAAGATAGAGCTTATGGGAAAAAAAATTCCCTGGTTATTGCATTTTGATGACAGTTTGTGGCCTTTATCTTGAATGTCTCTTTGATTATAAAATCCTTCATTATAAATCCTTCTGATTATAAAATCCTTGGCTCACATATTCTTACCTTCAGTAGATATATTGTAAGGTGCTATGCAGTTTTCTTCTGGCTTAGAGCATTGCTGTCAAAGTTTGATGACAGTCTCATATTTTTCCCCTTTTCAAATGATTTGATCATTTTGCCTAGATTTTTTAAAAAATTAAAGTCAAATAATTTTACTAGAATAAGTCTTGGTATTAATTGTTCTGGGTCAGTTTATGCAGGCATTTATTATATGCCCTTTTACTATATAGTTTCAATCATCTTCACATTTTAGGAAAGTTTTATTGAATTATAGTTTTTAGTATTTGCTCTGTTTCCTTGCTTTAGTATCATTAGAAACTCCTATTATATGTATTTTGGGTATCTTTTTCTGTTTTCTATATTTATCATTTTCTCTCAAACCCTTTTCATCTCTTTTTTCATTCTTTTCTTTCTTTCTTTTTTTTTTTTTTTTAGGTACTGGGGGTGGGGGAATGAAACTAGGACCTCATATGTGGGAAGCCAGTGTTCAACCACTGAGCCACATTGGCCCCCCTGAATTGTTTTTTTCATTTGCTTTGCTTGTGTGTGTGTGTGTGTGTGTGTGTTTTAGGAGGCACTGGAAACTGAACCTAGGACCTCCTATGTGGGAAGCAGGCATTCAACTGCTTGAGCCACATCCACTCCCCTTCATTCTTTTTTTCTTTTTAATTTAATAAAAAATATTTCCTCCTGTACATTTTCCATTTTTATGAAGGCATCATCTATTGTTTTGTTTTTTTTGTGTGTTTTTTTTAGCTCTTGGATTCCTTCTAGTTTAGTCTCCATTATTAGAATGATTTTTCTTTTATTTCCTGTGTCTTCATGTCTTTTATCACCTAATTTTCGAGTGTTTCTAATTCTGATTCATTCTTTCATATTTTGCATCATTTTCCTAATGTCTATCATTTTCCTAATGTCTTTAGCTTGTTTGCAATATTAAGTTGCAATTTTTATCTTTTTTTTTTTTTTCTGTGGGCATTTCTTTTTGGCATGCTTGTCTGTAGGTTATGTTATTCAGCTACTTACTCTTTTTCCATATAATATCTTTTATCATATATATATATTTAAAGATTTTATTTATTTATTCATTTATCCCCCCCTTGCTGCTTGTGCTCGCTGGGTCAGCTAACCACGCCGTGCGGGCGGGCCTGCCTTCACCAGGAGGCCCCGGGAACCGAACCCGGGGCCTCCCATATGGTAAACAGGAGCCCTACTGATTGAGCCACAGCCGCTTCCCTCTTTAATCACATTTGATCTTGATAATTTTTTATAGCTCACTTTTATGTGAAATTAGTTTCCTTACTTTTATATAAACTTCTTTTATCCTTTGTCCCTATTGATCCTCTGCTTGTCCGTTTGGTTCTCTTCCAAGCAGTTTCTTCTCAGTGTGGAGCTTTCCTGGAAAGGCACTTTGGCTGGTCTAGTTTTGAGAATTGTTTTTGTCCCTTCAGACCTAATTACATACTGCGTGTTCTCATCTGCTCTTGAAGAGTGCGGTCTCAGCTGCTCTTCTCAAATTGGCATTCTGCCTACCTATCATTTATATTGTACTTCTCTGATCTGTCATATACTCCATTTGCTTCCTCTGCTACCTGCACAGATGCTGCATCACATAGGTCTTCTTGCCATTGGTGATTAGTTCTATCTGTTCCTACTTTTGGGTTGATGAGGATATCTTTTCCCCAGTTTTCTTAGATGTTGTTGGGGATTAAATTATGTACTCCACAAAAGACATGTTCCACTCCTAACTCCTGGTCCTGTAGGTGTGAAACCATTTATAATTAGGACCTTTGAAGATGCTATTATTAGTTAAGATGTGTCTGAACTGAATGAAGGTGGACCTTAATCCAATATGGCTCAAGTCCTTATAAGCAAAAAGAAATTGGATATGGAAGTAGAAGCCAGGAATCAATAGATGCCAGAAGCCAGAGGAATAAACACAAGGAGAGAGACTGCCAGCTGATGGAACATTGTTGGAATGCTACAGACTGCAGGAAAAAGCAAGCTCTGCAAATAACTTTGATTTTGAACTTTTAGCCTCCAAAACCTTCAGACAATAAATTTTTGTTGTTTAAGCTTATCCATTGTGTGGTATTTGTCATAGCAGCCCTGGCAAACTAAGACAAATGTTGTCCATGAGATTTGGTTCTGCTTCTCTAGTTGCTCCTTCTGTTTTTATGGAGGGATTCATGTGGCAGTATCATTTTGGGAAGATGCAGAAACTGTGCCACTACACCGTCTTTCTAGAATCCTCTTAACCTCAGGGAAATTTGAAGACATACTTATTAATCAACAGTTGTACATATTATATCAAGTCAGCATTATTGTCCTATACTTTCTGCCTTGGTAGCCATGCTCTGATCACACTCATCTTCTTTCACTTCCTCTTACATGACTAGCCCTTTCCAACCTCTAGGCTTTGTACTTGTTGTTCTCTTTTCCTGGTATGCTCTCCCATGTACTTTTTGTATATTCTTTCTACCCTGGCTCAAAACTTACCTCTTCAGTTAGGCCACCTCCTTACCACCTGTAGCAGTTTGGCATTATTTATGAATTCCAAAAATAGATATTGGATTATGTTTGTAAACTGATCTGCTCCTCTCGGCATATTAGATTATATTGGATTCAGAGGTTTCACTTTTACTTGACTAAATAATGATTGGGGCTTTGATTGGGCCATTTCAGTAGGACATTTGATTAGGCCACACTCAGTAGTTCCCTTGGTGGGCAGGGACTCACAGAGAAACCACACCTTAGAGAAGGGAGGTTGGAGTTTTGATCCTGGAGCCTGGGAAGTAAACACACAGAGAAGCAGATACATGACAAAGGGGAGAAGTCTCCATTAAACACAGGCAGAGGCCTCAGGAAGAAAGATGAACCATTCATCTGATAGTCTACAGCTGGCCTTGTGGAGAAAGGAGAGACGCTGAGCCCGAAGAGAAATGAGCCCCAGGAAGAGAGGAACCCAGGAAGCCTGAACCCTTGCAGATGTCGGCAGCCATCTTGCTCCAACACGTGGCAACAGACTTTGGTGAGGGAAGTAACATATGCTTTATGACCTGGTAACTGTAAGCTTCTACCCCAAATAAATAACCTTTATAAAAGCCAACAGATTTCTGGTATTTTGCATCACCACCCTATCTTAAACCAGACTCCCAAATTGTATCTATCTTGTTTATTTATTTATTGTCTCCTTCACACTTTTTGACTACAACCAATAAAAAGACATTTTACATCACCACCCAGCACACACATATATCTATGCACACAAAACAATATTACCCCTATTCTGTATTTTATCCATTTATTTGAACATTTATATAACACTTTGTACATGCCAGGCACTGTTCAAAACACATTTACAAATATTAATCCATTTAATTCTCATTCCAACCCCATGAGGAAGGTACTACCATTATACCCATTTTACAAATAAGTATACCAAGACACCAAGAGGTGAAGTAACCTCCAAGCATCACAGATAGTAAGTGGAGAAGTTGGATTTAAGCCCAGACAGACACTGCCCTATATTATTAAATACAAATTCTATTTTTTTCACTTCTTACCAAGTGCTAGTTGAGATTCACTAAATTGATTTCACAACTCACTAAGGGGCCACAACTTGTTTAACAAACACAGTCCTAACAACATTTGTTCCAGGAGAGAAGGAACCATTGTATCCTTAGCACCCTCCATCTTGCTAGAGGTGAGATGGGCTCTCAATAATCAGTTGATGAAAGAGCCTTGCACATAACAATATAATCACCTAACAATACAATTGTAAAGCTGGAGGAAATCTGAGAAATTACCTACTCCAGAGCATTACACATGGCATTAGCTAGCACTTTTATTTGGGCAGGTTACATTTTATTCTTTGCCAAATGGTCAGTGGCAAAGATGACAACAGAGCACAGGTTTTCTTTTGCACTTCCTTATTCATTAATTTATTTTTTTGATTTTTATTATTATTATTTTTTACCTCTGTGTTCTTTACTGTTTTTTTTTTTTTACCTGTGTTCTTTACTGTTTTTTTTTTTTTTTTACTTATTCATTAATTTAAAAACGTTTGCACCTACATACAGGTCTCAAATTAAAACATATATTAAGATTTTAAAAAAAGCAAGTTGCATAAGAGTATGTATTGTCCCACTCTGTAAACAGTATTTAGAATATACAAAGTCTGTATAACAAATTGTTAGTATGCTTTGGAGGAGTGGCTGAGAAGTAAATTTAATGTCTTATATTTCTGTATTTTTGCACTATTACTTTTACAATCACAAAAATGCAATGGATATTTTTTTAAAAACCTGTTCACACTTTTCAAACCTTTATCTCTGCGGTGTTTGACAACCTTTGCCTTTTTCATTTGTATTGAACCAACTGTCGTGTTCAAAGTCAACACTAATAAATGTGAATGAACGAAAGGACTCTTTTTATCAGGATAAAGGTTGGTAATGATCAGGGTAAATCCAAATATTAGAAATTAATTTCTCTTTATTTTGTTAATCAGATTTGAAATCACAGTGACACTGGTAGGCATGGGATAGCATTTTCCAGTGCAATTCACGTCCAGTCAGGTCAAACGCCTCGAGTTCACCTTCAGGGGTCGCCACCGCTCCAGGCTTCAAACTGAGAACCCTTAACCCGGGTCGCGTTAAAGCGTGGTGGCGGGAATTTCACGCATGCGCCCTACGCCCGCAGGCGCCGGCGCTCGGACCCCATCTCTCCCGCGCTCTCGGCTTTCCCCTGCGCCGCACTTCACCTTACCCCAGAGTCACTAAGCGGCTTTGCCTCGAGGCGGAAGTGGGTGGGCGGGCCCGAGCTGTCCCGCCCAGGAAGTGGGCGGGGCCCCCCGGCCCCACTGTCGTCTCCGCCGCCTCCCAGTCGGGTTGCGGCAGAGGCCGGTCCTGGCTTTGTAGCTCGCTCAAGATGGCGACGCAGTCACCCAGCGGGATCCGCCTCAGCGCGGTGAGCAGCCGCGAGGGGTGGAGCGGGCCGTGTCCCAGGAGGGCGGGCAGGCGGGCAAGCGAGGGGGGGCCGGCAGTGGGCGGTGGCGACTCGTGGGCCCGACGCGGCAGGCTGGGGCCGGGGAGGGGGCGGCCATCTCGCTCCGGTCGGCGGAGCTCCTGGGCCGAGCCGCCAGCGGCGCGGGCAGCTGGGCTGCGGGCAGGGCCGAAGCGGGGCGGCGCGGGCGAGGCTGCCTGCCGTTTCCTCTGGGTTGGGTTACTGTTTTGCCCCCGCGGCTTTGGGGCGTGCCGGGCCGCGGCCCCTCCTCCCAGTTGCTCCTCGCTGCCTCGCGGCTGTCGTCGGAGGGCGAGGCCTCGGCGGCGGCCGCTCGGGCTGCGGGGCCCCTGACCTTCGCCGGTGTGCTGAGGGAGGCCGCCAGAAGGCCTGTCCCCTTGGCCCAGGGGCCCGCCGCGGGGTGTGCCGAGCGGGGAAGACTCTTCCTAATTCGTTTAAATTCCTGCCACTTCCCCTCCAGTTGAAGCCCTCAGGCCCAAGGCGGTAGTCCCTGAGCCCTCCGGTTTCCCCTCCAGCGCTTCAGTTTAAGGGCGTTTCGAGTTTTGGGATATCTTTCAGCATCTCAGGTCGCTACAAGTCTAAATCGTAGGGAGCGGTCACACAATTTGACTCTTAACCCGGGACATCCCGTAATGTGGGAGTGGCTTTGCCCGCGGATGATCGTAGAAAAGTTTTATTTTGCCTTGAGTGGATGGTGTTCTTATACAAAAATGGACAGGAGGTCCATTGCCAAAGAATGGGTGCTTCTTTAAATTTAAAATTCGAAAGGTTTTCGAATTTCTTCTGGTCGGTACACCTCAAGGTTTACAACCATTGATTAAATGATGCGTTGCTCTGAGACTTCTTTAATTCACTTAGCATTTAGCCAATTCTTACCCACACTTTGGTTGTGAAATGGTTTCTGGTTTTACTTCGCATTTCTTCTATTTTTTGTGAAGTTGAGCATTCACACTACCCCTTTGGGTTTGTGGGGGGTGTGTTTGGTTATTGCCTATTCGTATCCATTGTGCATTTTCTATTGTTTTTGTTTTGGGGGAGGATGGTTCTTTAGTGATTTATAAGAGTTCTTTATATATTTTGGATACAGATCCTTTGGTTATATAACTGGTTTATTGAATGTGAAATAGTCTTAGGAGTTTGAATAGAGAGAGCAGTTTTATTTTTCTTACCACTGGCGTCAAACATTATTTGTGTATTGTTCCACCCCCACCCCCACCCCATTGCTTTCCCAGTAGCGTCAAGAATTGTAAATCCTGGCCTCCTCTAGTTTAAAATTTCTTACTCAGTATAAAGCCATGCCCCTTCCTTCCTCATCTCCCAGCTTGAGGCAGATTTAGGCACAGAAACCTGTAGAAGGACAAAGAAATGAGTTGGTTTCTTCACTCTTTGTGCACTTTGATTCTCTTGTCTTCATTTCCCCACCTCCTCTCACATAGTTGTCTCTGGCTCTTCAAAGTTGAGGTGAGAGAAGGTGCAGAGATAAGGGTCAAAACGGCCTTCAGAGACCAATACTGTTAGCTCGGTCTCTGAATGTAGCAGGTGTCCATAGGCTGTGTCTTTGTTTGGTGGGTAAGATGGCCCCTTTGGAATCCCACTGCTAGAAATTCCCACCTGCAGCTTCTGGATGATAACTCTCCTAGTCTCTGCTTTAGGACAGGGGTTGGCAAACTATAGCCCATGGTCCAAATTCGGCCTGCTGCCTGTTTTGTATGGCCAGCGAACCAAGAATGGTTTTCACGTTTTTAATATTTTATGTCATATGAAAATTATGTGAAATATAAATTTCAATTTTCTTAAATAAAGTTTTATTAGAACACAGCCATCCTTATTTGTTTGTATATGGCTCTCAAATACTTGTGTTAGGAGAGAGTCTGAAAATTAGTTAGCTTATGCATTTATCAAAAGCCTGGGAACTTAAAACACAAACAGTGAACCTTAACATATGCACACTTTAAGCAATCATTTAGGACGTCAGAGGATCCCAGGATGGAATGCAGACTGACAAAAGTTTTTTTAAATTTTTGCTCCGTATTTCTGCATAACGTGCTTGTACCATTTATTTGTTGCTTTTCCAGAAATCCTGCTGTGGAAGATAAGGGTTTAGCTGACACAATCTCACACACATATGCTTTTCTTCTACTCCCATCCTCCCATCCTTCCAATGTTTACATCACCTTTTATGTTGTTGCTGCTGAATTACTATACAGTTGTGTTTTTTTACCAGTATTCACAAATGAACAAACTAGTGTACTATGCCATTTTCTCTTTTGTTTAGCTTTTTGTTTTTCCTGACGTTAATAATGATTTGGTTTTTTTTGTTTGCTTAGTTTTTCTCTGTACCGATCACTATTACTTACATCCAGACTTTCAAAGATCTGGGAAATCTTCCAGATGTGTTCTCATATACCCAGTTTCATTGGCTCAATTGCAATTTGGGGACTTCTAAATTGAAATTTTGTGGAAATTTCCTTCCCCTTATCGTGTGTCTGCATCCCACATATTCCTCCTTTTGGGTTTACTCCCTTGACAAGCACTGTATTTTAGTAATCTAGAGCCTGGGCTCCAGAGCCAACCTGCCTGGGTTCAAGTCCCAACCGATAAACTAACTGGCTGCATGACCTTGGGCAAGTTGCTTGATTTTTGTGCTAGTGGTTCCAATATGAAGGATGCAAATAATAATCTTACCACTTCAAAGGTTGTTTTAAAAATTAAATGAACAAATACATGTAAAGGTCCTATGAACATGCCATAAGCACTCAATAAATATTTGCTATTTTCATTATTATTGGTGTAGAGCATGTCCTTCAATAGAGCTTCTGGAGAAAAGGGTACATGGGCAAAAAAAAAAAATTTTTTTTTTTTTACTTTATTTTGTACATTTAATATTTTAAAAATAAACAATTTAAAACTAAAAAGGAAACACAGATGAATAAATATATATACTTCTTAATTAAATGTACTGGATACATATAAATTTTTTTGAATCAAACAATAATGTTACACAATATATTTGGTTCATAGTAACGCATTCATACAGTATTTGTCCTTTTGTGTCTGGCTTGCTTCATTTAACATAATGTCCTGCAGGTTCATCCATGTTGTCATATTCTTTACGACTTCATTTCTTGTTACAGCTGCGTAATATTCCATCGTGTGAATAGACTACAGTTTGTTTATCCATTCATCTGTTGATGGACACCTGGGTTGTTTCCACCTTTTGGCAATGGTGAATAATGTGGCTATGAACATCGGTGTGCAGATGTCTGTTCATGTCACTGCTCTCAGTTCTTCTGGGTATATACCCAGTAGTGGTATTGCCAGCTCATGTGGCAAGTCTATATTCAGCTTCTTTAGGAACTGTCAAACAGTCCTCCACAGTGGCTGTATCATTCTGCATTCCCACCAACAGTGAAGAAGTGTTCCTGTCTCTCCACATCCTCTCCAACACTTGTAGTTCTCTGTCTTTTTAATAGTAGCCATTCTGATAGGTGTGAAATGATATCTCGTGTAGTTTTGACTTGTATTTCTCTAATCATGAGTATAGTTGAGCATTTCTTCATGTTTTTTTTTGCCATTTATATTTCTTCTTTGGAGAAATGTCTATTCAAGTCTTGGGCAAAAAAAATTTTGATGTCATTTCTTGAGTATATGGTTATGCTACACTTGCTCTTTCTTGAATTATAATTTGCTGGGTTTATAATTCTAGTTTGGAAATGATTTTCTCTGAGAATTTTGAAGGTACGCTTCATTGTTTAATAGATTCTATTCATTATATTGGGCATTTAGCCCCAACAGCGCCTCAAGTCCTTCAGACCTGGAACATTTTCTTATTTATTTGACAATAATTTTTTATTTTATTTTATTTATTTTTTACCGGGAGGTCCCGGGGATCGAACCCGGGTCCCTCCATATGGGAGTTGGATGCCCAGCCAGTTGAGCTACATCCGACCCCCAACAATAATTTATTTAACTGCAGGATGTTCATACATGAGTAATGTTAGTCCTTTGGTGTTCAAGTTGGATGATCAGATAGGAAGGAGCCAGCCATTGGGGAGGGGGGAGGCACCCCAAATATGTCACTATCTGTAGATCTTGAAGAATGGACTTGTTCTATCATAAAATGCATATGTTTAAAATAACTAAAACGTTATTTAAAATGTTTTTATTGAGATGAAATACATGTAACGTAAAATTACTTTTGAAGTGAACAATTCATTGGCATTGAGTACATTCACTGTGTTGTGCAACCACTACCTCTATCTAGTTCCAAAAGGTTTTCATAGACCCAAGAGGAAACCCCATACCCATTAAGCAGTTGCTTCCCATTCCTCCCTCCCCTCAATCCCTGACAATCACCAGTCTGTGTTCTGTCTCTCTACTCTGGATGTTTCATATAAAAGGAGTCATTTTGTGTTTGTCTTCTTTTCTGTAGAATACTGTTTTCTAGATTCTTCCACATTGTAGCATGTGTCAGCACTTATTTCCCCCCTTTTTTTTTCTCATGAAAAATTATCCATTGTATATATCACAGTTTGTTTATCTGTTCATCTGTTGATAGATGCTGGGGCTATTTCCATTTTGGGGCTATTGTTAATAGTGCTGCTATGAACTGTTGTGTACATGTATTTGTTTGAGTACCTGCTTTCATTTCTTTTGGGGATATATAAAAAAGAATTGCTGGGTTATATGGTAGTTCTGTGTTTTAACTTTTTGAGGAACCACCAAACTGTTTTCCATAGAACCAATTTACATTCCCACCAGCAGTGTGTGAATGAGGCATTAAATTTCTCCACATCTTCACCAACACTTATTAATTTTCATTATTTTATTTTATTTTATTGTAACCATCCTAGTGGGTATGAAGTGGTGCCTCATTTTTATTTGCATTACTCTAATGACAACTAAAACATTTTTTTGAAGTAATTTTTAAAATTTTTAATGAGAAAAACAAGAACAAGATGCTTCCGGAAGGACCAGGCAGACTTGTAAAGGAACCAAACAGAACTTTTAGAAATCACACCTTTCCAAGGAGGAATTTACATCTAGTTTTCTGCCAAGAAATCTATAATCCTGACTGCTAGCTCCTCTGGAGGCTTGATAGGGAAAGGAGGTTAGACTTAGCAAATATTAACTTACCTGATTTCAATTGTCCCTGGGGTCCAGATCCTGTCATCATCAGTTTTTCCAGAGAACAGCCTTGCAGTCTTTTATAGAGTGGCCAAGGGTAGTTGCAAGGCTCCTCCAAGTGGAAAGAAGTACCTGGGGTACCTTAGTTTGTCACGGCTGCTATTGTTGCTACTGTTGACTGGTTGGCTTAAACAACAGGAATTCATTGTCTCACAGTTTTGGTACCTAGAAGCAAAAGCAAGGTATCTGCAAGTATCTCCAAAATACCCAGGCTATATACGTAACTCCATCTCCACTTCTATTACCTGGTGATCTGTCTACTGCTTCCTACTGTGTCCAATTTTTTTCTGCTTATAGGGGCTCCAGTCATATTGGATTATATAATCTTACACAGTTTTCCAGGTTCAAGGGTTCTTTTCTTTCTGGCTAATGACATGTTCTGGGCATGAGTATTAAGAAAGGCTGAAAAAAATTAATGTTGAAATGCATGAAAAGCCACGGTTTAGTATTATATTTTACTGTTATCACCTTTGCTTTGCTCTCATGAGTTTTCTCCTTAAGAACAATGCATACTTTGTCAATTTGGGGGTCAGTGTATAGGGTGAAGTCATTAAATAAAAATTGACATTCCCACTATCACACTCTGAATTCAGAGTATCCCTTGTACCAAAATACCCCATTTCTGTTTTTTGTTTTTTTTTTTTAGGAGAAGTTTTAGGTTACAGAAAAGTTAACATCGAAAAATATAGGAAATTCCCATTTACCCCATCCCTTCCCCCCTCACATTTTCCCCTATTAATAACATCATACATGAGTATGGTATATTTGTTACAATTGATGAACAGATAACCAAGCATTGCCACTAACCATGGTCAGTAGTTTACATTATGGTTTACAGTGTGCTTTGTACAATTTTATAGGTTTTGACAAAATGTATAATGGCCTGTATTGGTCATTGCAAAATCATGCAGAACAGTTCCAATGCCCTGAAAGTGCCCTGTGTTCCACTAATCCTTCCCTACCCTTCCCCTCAGAACCTGTCTTTTTATCAGCATTAAAACTTCTTTCTGTTATTACAATAGTAATAAGTTTACTTTGGTCCATGGTTGCATTCCTCCCCCCGTATGTTTGTTTATTCCTCAATTTTGAGGATTTGGGGGTGGTGATGCTCACCAGGCTTCAGATGAGAGGGGTTTAGACTTTATGGGGCAGATGGAAGGTACTGTTTTGCTTGCAGTTGTATATACTCTTTGCTTTTGGTATGGGTGGTGTTTATTATCATCATTTTGTTGATCTAGAAACCGTATATCTGATAAAGCGTTATAGCAGGTGTAGCTTAGTGGTTGAGTTCCTGCTTCGCATGTATGAGGTGTCCCTGGTTCCATCCCTGGTACCTTCTCTGTGTACCCGGAACTCAGTTATACTTGTTTTTCTTGTCTTAAGTCCAGCCAGTGGGCCGTGCAGGGGTGGTGCCGCCAGAGCCCCTCATCCCTGTCCACGTGGCTCGGGTCTGCTGCCTCGGCTGCCGCCGCCCCTGCAGTCTGCGTCCTCCATCACTCCTCCAAAATACCCCTTGGTATTCCAGATTTCACACCTAACAGAAATATATAAAATAGAGCAAAGATGGGAAATTCTTAAGGGTTTATGGTAGCCAGTTAATATTTTTCTCCTTATTTGTTAGCCAGAAGATTTTACATCCTGAGGCCATGCACCATAAGATTCAGAATGGGTGAGGAATATGCCATTCTTCGATCAATGGTAGAATGGTGATTGTGCAAGGGAAAAGGGGAAGGACAGGAACATCTTGATGACTGCTAGTACATTCTCAGCTAGATTAATTTTAGAAAAGACTACTTGTGCAGATGAACATCTGAAAATTGATTTTCACTGAGCTGTCTTTGTGACTTCTGCCTTAGAAAGACTCAATTACATGTACTCCAGTTTGAAGACCACTCTTGTACAGGATACCATTTTTCACATGTATACTTAAACCTAATTGTAAACTAATGCTTGAGGATTGTCTAAAATCAAGTGCGGACTGAGAAAAGTAGACCTTTTTCTGACACCTTGTGGCAGCAGCTGAGTACTACAAATGCTGTTGGCTTGAATTGTAGTATAATCATATTTCTAGGGCTCTTTACACTTAACACTTAATAAAGTCCTCCCCTCTCTTTTTTTCCTAACTATGAGAGAATCTGTTCAAAAGGATCACAGAACAAACTCCAGTGCATAGGAATTCTCAGCACATTGATATTTTCAAGCCTCAGTCTTTTAGAACCATTTTTACATTTCTGTGCATTTGCTATTTGCATTACTCAGGAGTTTACAGTCTCCTGTAGCATTAGGTTGATTGGCGTATTCTTCCATACTGTATTACCATGGTAAAATCAAACATAAAATCCTTGAAATCACGAAGTTTTTTTGAATGTGAACTTTTGTTTGACATTGTTTGAAGGGTTTGTAGATGTACGTTATTCCTTTGCCCCAACTCCAACTGTAAATGAACTCAGTAAAGTCAAAGTGTCGATTATTGACTTACAGAAAAACCTGTTGTTCAAGAAAAGCTAGTGTTTTAGGCCTAACACTGAGGGGAAAATAGGTCCTTGACAGTCTTAGTTGGGTCTCAAAGTGGGGAAATTAGGGAATGCTATTTACAGGACTTAGGGCTTGGGCTGGGTACTTTTGAGGTAGGTCTTGCAAGATGGGAAACTGGGATGGACAGTTTATGACACCATAGTTTTGGATTGGTAGACACAAGGAAGGCTAGGGTTCATTTGTTTTTTGAACAAATCAGTTTTACTGATACATATTAATAAAGGATACAATTCATCCAAAGTGTACAATCAGTGGTATTTGCTATAATCACGTAGTTGTGTATTCATCACAGTCATCATTCGAGCATTTTCATTATTTCAGTAATAATAATAAACAAGAAAATTTCTTCATCCCTTAATCTCGCTCTGCCTCCCCTGCTGTATATAGCTGCTGTTTCTGGCTATTCTTGCACAATTACTTATCTATTTATTAAGCAGTTTTATTGAGATATATTCGTATACCATATAATCTATCCAAAGTGTATAATCAGTGGCTTTTAGTATAGTCACAATGTTGTGTATTCATCACCTCAGAAAATTTTAGAACGATTTCATTACTCCAAAAAGAGAAACTCCAGACCTCTTACCAGTCCTTCAGCAGGCCTATATAACCACGAATCCAACTTATCTTAATTTGTATTTACATTTTATATAAATGGAATCATACAATATGTAGTATTTTCTGGTTTCTTTCACTTAGCATGTTTTTTTTTTCTTCTGATATTAACATCTTGTAGTGTTAATACTACAATTTGTTCAATTTCAAAGATATGCAATTTTACCCATATTCATATTTCACATGTGGTTTTACTATGCTATACAGTTCCATGTTATGTTTTTTAGCTTTCCTTTTAGTAATATACATGACTTAGACTTTCCCATTAAACCCCTTTCATACCCACATAATAAATAGTACTGCTAGTATGCGAATATTCTCACTGTCCTGATTTTGTGATAATCAGGGTGGGCTAAACATTCGCTATGTTAGAAACCATGCAAGTGTCCCCAGACCTAGTTTTTCTCCCTAGGTCTGGTTTTTGGAATGCTGGTGATAAACTAAGCCTGACTTATTATATGACCATCCTGTATGGGAAAAGACTGTAACCTTGGGTATCTTGGTCAACCTTAAGAGATACAGCAGGGGGACAGATGTGGCTGGGGTGGTTGGGCGTCCGTCTCCCATATGGAGGAACTCTGGGTTCGATCCCCGGGACCTCCTGATAAAAATTAAAAAAAGAAAAATATAGAAGGCGTGTGGGCCACCAGGCCCTGTGCACGGGTGTGTCGCCAAGCCACGCGAGCCATGCAGCAAGATGATGACATAACAGGAGAGTGACACAAGGAAGAGCCAAGACGAGACGCACCAAAAAACCGGGAACTAAGGTGGCACAGGTGGTAGGATGCCTCTCTCTCACGTTGGAGGTTCCGAGGATCGAATCCCAGTGAAGACAGGAGGAGAAGGATGAGAAGAAACGGCAGAAAATGGACACAGAAGCAGCAAAAACGGGGTGGGGGTGGGGGGATGGTAAAAATGGATAAAAGTAAATCAATCAATCAATCAATAAATCCTTAAAAAAAAAAATAGTACTGCTAGTTACAGGCATTATGTTGGGTTTTCACCTTTTCTGTGCATTTCCAAAGATTAACACACATCCTTTTTACCAATTCTGCACAAATTAACCCTCAACTTTCCATTCTCTAATCTCATTCTATTTTCTGGTGACACATTCAAGTTATTAGCTTCATGAGATTACACAATGTATTTAGTTCCTAGTAGCATAGTCATACAATATTTGTACTTTTGTGTCTGCCTTTCTTCACTTGACATAAAGTCCTCCAGGTTCATCCATGTTGTCAATATGCTTTACGACTTCATTTCTTCCTACAGCTGAAATAATAGTCCATTGTGTGAATACACCACAGTTTGTTTATCCATTCATTGTTTCTAGTTTTTGGCAAGCATGAATAATATGACTATGAACATCGGTGTGCAGATGTCTGTTTGTGTCACTGCTCTCAGTTCTTCTGGGTTTATACCCAGTAGAGGTATTGCCAAGTCACAGGGCAAGTCTAATTCAACTTCTTTAGGTATTACCAAATAGTCCTCCACAGTGGCTGTCCCATTCTACCTTCCCACCAACAGTGAATACGTGTTTCTCTCTCTCTACATCCTCGCCAACACTTGTAGTTCTCTGTCTTTTTAACAGTGCCCATTCTAATAGGTGTGAATAATATCTCATTGTAGTTTTGATTTGCATTTCCCTAATTGCTAGTGAAGTTAAACATTTTTTCATGTTTTTTTTTTCCCCCATCTGTTTTTCTTCTTTGGACAAATGTCTATTCAAGTATTTTGCCCATTTTTTAATCAGGTCATTTGTCTTTCTATTGTTAACTTGTGGCATCTTCCTGTATATCTTGGATATTAAACCCTTATTGGATATGTGATTTCCAAAATATTTTCTCCCATTAAGTTGTCTGCCTTTTCACCCTTTTGACAAAGTATTTGAAGTGCAAAAGTGTTTAATTTTGAGGAGGTGCATTTATCTATTTTTTGTTTTGTTGCTTGTGCTTTGGGTATAAGGTCCAAGAAACCACCACCTACCACAAGGTCTTTAAGATGTTTCCCTACATTTTCTTCTATGGTTCTGGCTTTTACATTTAGGTCTTTCATCCCTTTTGAGTTGTATAGGGAGTGAGATAGGGGTCCTCGTTCATTCTTTTAGTTATGGATATCCAGTTCTCCCAGCACCATTTGTTGAAGAGACTGTTTTGTCCCGTTAGTGTGGCTTTGGTAGGTTTGTTGAAAACCAGTTGGTGGTAGAGGTGTGAAGGTTTATTTCTGGATTCTCAGTTCTGTTCCACTGATCCATGTGTCCATCTTTATGCCAATTCCATGCTGTTTTGGCCAGTATAGCTTTGTAAATATGTTGGAAGGTCAGGCAATGAAATTCCTCCCTTATTGCTTTTTTTTTTTAGATTGCTATCAGCTATTCAGGGGCACTTTCCCAGGAAGGCTATGGTTTTGAAGCAAATCTTGATGAGTGTGCTGTTTAATGGTTACACATCTTTATCTTCTAAGAGCCATATCTTGTAGTATATATTTTCCAGAAATATCGTGGAGTAAGCAGTTTAAGTTTGTTTTTGCTTGGCCTTAGATTATTTAACACAGGGACAGAAAAATTACATTGATTTCTGTTCTCAAAAATAAGACCTGGATTAATTTACATGAATTATTGGTTTGTTTCAGCTTTGCCCGAAGTTTTTACATACAAATTCTACTAGTCACACTTGGCCATTCAGTGCAGTTGCTGAATTAATAGGTATGTAAATATCTTATTTCCCTTACTTCTTGCTTGCAATTGTAGTAAAAAAATAAACTATATTGGAAAAGTAGTATACAGATGTGCTTTTTTTTTATTAAAAAACAAAAACAAATGTGTCTTGAATAACATTATTGGTAAAGATATCCAAGCATAGCCTCTTCAAATGGATGTCAGTGAATCACTGCTCAAACTTCCCTGAAGTACTAATCCAAGTATTTTACAGTATTTAGGATTTAATTTGCTAAGTATATAAGGCTTTTATTTTGCAAATATTTTAAATTCTGATTATAAAAGAAATATTCCCATTGTAAAAAATGAGAATATATGTTTTAATAGCACAAAAGTATGTAAAACATACAGAGTGGATTCATTTATCTCATTTTAGTAAATAGGAGGATTAGTATTATGTTAGATTAAAATAGATTAAATTCTTGCTTCATCCAGAAGATAGGGTGATGATCAATGTATAGGATTGTGTTTTCCTAGTGGTTCAGATTTTCATTATGGGTCGTGTTTTTTTCCTTGGGCAATTTATTTATTTATTTATTATTATTATTATTTTAAAGATTTTATTTTTATTTATTCATTTATCCCTCCCTTGCTGCTTGTGCTCACTGGGTCAGCTAACCATGCTGTGCCGGCGGGCTTGCCTTCACCAGGAGGCCCCGGGAACCGAACCCGGGGCCTCCCATATGGTAAACGGGAGCCCTACTGATTGAGCCACAGCCGCTTCCCATCCTTGGGCAATTTAATGCAAGTGAACATTTTAAAAAATGTAGGCACATGTATGAGAAACAAATTATAAGGGAAAATTATATTCTTAGATATACTTTGGACTCCTTATAGTCAAGGAAGGGTGTTTTGTGTGTGTGTGTGTGTGTGTGTGTGTGTGTGTGTGTGTGTTTAACCCCAGAGTGAATCTGCTATAACAGTTTTTTTTTGGCAACCCTGAGGAGCTTATCCCACCTGGGATTGTTCAGACATATATATAGTACTTTGTGTCAGAGCAGCTGAAAGTTATGGTGCTCTTTGTGGTGGATCACATCTTAAGTGTTCTGTTAAATACCATCATTTGTGAAATGGTAAAAGATTCTTTGATTATTTTTTTTTTTTTTTGGTAGACTGCCTTATGGAAGGATGGTTTGAGAACTACCATTTATATTATAATAAGGACTTTAAAATATACCTCAAAGGGTATATTTAGTCAGTTAGGGATATTCAAATGATTCTTAGATAGTTTAGATATTTTTATTACTGCTACCTTTCAGTTTTTCCCCCCATTTCTCCTTGATGTATTTCTTTGTACTATATTCTGAGAGAAATGAGGATGCAAAATGAGGATGGTAGAATGGGCAGGTATACAAGATAAAACAAGGGTAAAAGCCACCAGAAACTGATTGGGTTAGAAAGGAAATACTGTGTAGAAGGTGGATCTTCAGCTAGATACATAACTTAGCAGAAAATGATACTGCTATCTCATTTGTTCAGTAACTGTGTATGTCAACTCAACTCATGCTAGTTGACACTCAACCTTAGCTTTCTTTATGATAGCCAGCCTAGTTCTTTGAGCCGAAGATCTCCCTGTCGCAGTCTTCTCTGTAGTGCAGTGATTCTTCTTCCTTTCTACCTTTTTGGTGTAGTAGGTACCAGTCTTTGCTCTCTGTGACGTATAGAGGGCTTTGGAAAGGGATTCGTTCAGTGAATGATATATATATACCAGGGTACAGTTTAGTTTTCATGTTTTCAAACCTTAGGAGTTCCTAAAATTTTCAGCTTTTAAAATGTCATTAAATATGGTATTCTGTTCCTTGTTTAAGGTTGTCTGAACTGTTTTTCTCTTTGAAGTGTAAAATCAAAATTTCTCAATAAAACTTTTGTTTCCCAGATAATGCTTATGATCCTGATGTGAATGCTAAACAAATATGGATTGACAAGACAGTTATAAATGATTATATATGCTTGACATTCACTGATAATGGGAATGGTATGACTTCAGATAAATTACATAAAATGCTAAGGTATGTAAAAATGTATCACACTCCTTAAAATTATTGCTTATACAAGTTCAAAAGGTTTCATGTGTTATACTTATTACCTTTTTGTTTTTTTAAACATGAAATGCTTTACTCACAGTGTAATCTCTTCTCTAAGAATCTTCCCCATTGATTTCTACTACTCTTAGGTTATTAGGCAATCGCCACCATTCTTGTTGCCCTGCCCCATGTCTGGCTTATTTAAATTTTCACCATTCCTTTAGAGTTGTAGTACACTGTAGCAGATATTTATACTTTTATCTAAATTAGTTTTAATTGATATTTCCAATAAAACTTGCCACCTTTTTTGGAGGGCACAGTGATTTTATTTTATTTTATTTATTATTATTATTTTTTAATCTTTTTATTTATTTATTTATTTTACCAGGAGGTCCCGGGGATCGAACCCAGGTCCCTCCGTATGGGAGACGGATGCCCAACCATTTGAGCCACATCCGTCCCCCTGCACAGTGATTTTAAAGGGATTCTGAGAATGAGGAGGCAGCATAAAATAGTCATAAAGGCCTTGGGCTATAGGGTTACAGACCAAGAATTCTGTTTGAAGCCACATGTACCTGAAATGGAAACTAAGCTGTATAGTATGGATGCAGGGTGAAGGGAGAATTTAGAAGCAGAAGCCTTGCTACTGTCCCTCAAGTATTCCTTAAGCTGCCAGAAAGTGAAGTTGACCACATCAATAATCATGCTATGGAAGGCATACTGAGAACAAGAGAATTGTTCAGATGTAGAGGAGGAGATTCGTGAGATGAAATCTCAAGTCCCAAGTTCCCAAATTGAAACCCAGCTGTTGGCCAGGGTGTGCCAGTTACTGTCTTAGCACATGTAATCCTTATGTACCTATGATGTGGATTTTGTTTCCTTCATTTCAGAGATGGGGGAAAATGTCAAGTTGGACTAAAAGTAATTTGCCCAAGATTATACAGCTAATTCAATTCTAGACTTTTTACTTGGTATTACACTTGTTGAATTTTTTTAAAAAATTATATTCAGTTATTTATTTTAAAATTATTTTCTTTTTAGCTTTGGCTTCAGTGACAAAGTCACCATGAATGGTCATGTCCCTGTTGGATTATATGGGAATGGCTTCAAGTCGGGTTCTATGCGTTTGGGTAAAGATGCAATCGTTTTTACCAAAAATGGAGAAAGCATGAGTGTGGGCTTCTTGTCTCAGACCTACTTGGAAGCTATAGGAGCAGAACATGTTATTGTTCCAATAGTGTCTTTCAACAGGCACCATATCCTTTTGAATTTGAAGTGGAAACTGTGGAGAAACTCTGAAGAGACATACTGAACCATAAAATCCTTACAAATTCCTGTTTTTTCATCACACCTTCCATTACAATTCTGTTCCCTGTCCACTGCCTTTACCCTACCCCATGAGCCTCAGCATTTATCCCTCTCTATTCCCTGTTAGAATTGTGCTGTGGAAATTCTTCACATCTTAAGCTTCCCATAGCTTATTATGGACTAACAAGACTTTTGTAGTCTGGCTTGAAAATTTCACTAATGACCATCCAAAGCAAGGTGTCTTAAGGAAAATGCCTTCTGTGTATAAACACATTAAAATATTTGAAACTGTTGAATCAGGAATTGTATTAGTCTACCAAAGAGCTGCCAAGGCAAAGTACCAGAAAGCTTTTGGCTTTTATAATGGGGGGTTATTTGTGGGTAAAAGCTTTTTTTTTTTTTTACCGGGAGGTCCCGAGGATCGAACCCGGGTCCCTCCATATGGGAGATGGACGCCCAACCAGTTGAGCCACATCCAACCCCCTGGGTAAAAGCTTTTATAGTTCAAAGGCCAAATCAAGGTATCAGCAGAGATGCTTTCTCAGGAAATTCAGCTACTTTTGATCCCGGAGTGTTGCCATGTGGTGAAACAAAATGGCCACCAATCTCTGCAAGATTTCAGCCGTCCCCTCTGAGCTTCCTCTCTCAGGCTCAACTGCTCTGCTTTCTTTGGGCTTCTTCTCTTTTTCCTGGCATAGAGCTTGTGTTTTTTCCTGGGCCTTCTATATCGGTCTCGGCCATTCTGCTGGCTTCCTGATTTCAGCTGTAAGCTATCAGGCAAGATGACCTGCCTCTCCCTGGGGCCTCAGCTGTTTGAGCTTTCTCCTTTCTGTCACATAGCTGGGTCAAAAATGACAGCTCTCTCTTTCTGTGTGTATGTGTCTGTCTGTGTGTCTTTTTTATATCAGACCCACCAAGGAGTCATGCCTTACTGACATAGTCGAATCAAAAAGCCCTAAAAGCAATCTTAACAGTCTAATCAAAGGCCCCTCAACTGAATTTAATATAATCAAAGGGTGTCACACCCAGAAGAATAGTTTACAAACATAATCTTTCTCTTTTTGGGATTCATAAAATAATCTCAAACTGTCATAGGAATAATAATAAATTTGCTCATTCTTAATCCTGATTCATCTAACATTTAAAAACTTAGAAAAAATTTTAGGAAGTAGTTTTCCTGTTATTAAAATTAATTAGGGTTGGTTTCCATATCATAACTGAAAAATATGTTGGTGTTTTAAGTCTTTAACTTAGGATATACGACAGATGATTAATTTAGTAGAATCAAAAGCGAGCCTTGCTGCAATTCTGGAACATTCTCTGTTTTCTACGGAACAGAAGTTGCTGGCAGAACTTGATGCTATTATGGGTAAGAAGGGAACAAGGATCATCATTTGGAATCTTAGAAGGTAAATGTAGACCTCGGGTAGTTGGCCATTTGGGAAGTAAAGTGCATGTGTGGGAACGGTTTCATTACATCCACCCATTGTTAGAGAGTTGAAATACATTGAAAGGGACTCATCTTGTGGCATAGTTAATGATTTGTCTTTAAAGGGTGTTTTAGATAGACTACTTTGGCTTCACTTGATATTTTCATATTCCTAGAAATAAATTCCTATCCCTGCCATTCAGTCTCCGTTAGCACTTTATTCTCTCCCAGTTATCCACCCCCCAATCCTTAAAAAAAAAAAAGCAAAGACAAACAAAAGTTCAGCTAACAAGTTCATTGTGTGAAAGTCAGGTTGAGAAATCTTTGTCCCTTTTGTCCTTAAAGGTAAATATGATTTAACTTCTGATGAGAAAAGTAATATAGGTAAGATGTTTATGTTGCTAAAATTCGTAATTCTTTATCCTTGTGAGGATAAAATCCTTTGCATATAAAAGCTTTTATATTTAGGATTAATGTATAATATTGAAAGAACTAAGACCTATTAGGAATATGCAGGAATAAAGCATAAATAGTGATAAGCCTAAAAACTTTAAAACTTGTGTATTTCTTACCTCCTTGAATTCCTTTTTAAAGTTTTTTTCTTGATTTTTGCCCTCTTACTATGATGTGCTTTGTTTTTTTGGAAGGTTTTTGGTGTGTCTTGTTTTTATTTTTTTTAAAGCTATTTAATGGTTTGCTTATCATGCTTGAAGTTAATGTTTTTAGCTCCTTCAAAAAATTCTTTCTACAGCTACAAAAATGGTGCAACAGAGTTTGATTTTGATAAGGATAAATATGACATCAGAATCCCTGAGGATTTAGATGAGACAACAGGAAAGAAAGGGTACAAGAAGCAAGAAAGGATGGACCAAATTGCCCCTGAGAGTGACTATTCCCTTAGGGTATGTATTCAGACCTGTTTGTGGAAATGAGAAAACCATTAAATAATGGAACTATTAGTAGAGTTATGTTATTCACTTGTATTATAAATTCTGGCCAGGGATATATGAATGAAAGTATCTCAGACTTAACTAACTTATTAAACTTTTCATGAGTGCACTGGTGGTTTTATTTACATAGAAAAACTTCTTTTAATTAATAGGTTATCAGGTCTAATAGTACTTGTAGTTTTTTACTATGCCATTAGATTGCTTGGATTAGGAATCCTATAATCATATTCTACGATGGTTATGTTTAATCACAAAACACAGAATCACATGTCTTTTTAAAATTTCAAAATATTTTAGAATACATACATGCACACAATGATTTAATAAGAATATTAAGATTCTTAGTCACTATGACATGTGACACTAATTTTCCACTTTATTTTATGTGCTAAAATTATTCCATAGCCCTAAGATGAATATAAAGTTTGCCATGCTAATTTTTCTGAGGTTCTATCAATTATAATGACAGATATTTACTATTCCTTGATATACCCCAATGTATTATTCTCTGATGTCCTAGCTCAAATATGAAAGAGATCTATAGGCAGCTAGAGCAGAAGGTGTGTTTTAAGTACACTATATGGTAAAAGATTTTAAAATATTAACAAATTTTAGAAATGGCAGAACATTTCCTTTTGAAATCAGGAATCAGAAAAGAAAAACGTTCAGATTTTAGTTCTGTGAAGAACATTTTATCTACTTCTTTTTATTCAGTGCATTTCCTTCCAAGTTTTCTGATAACTAGGGGGCAGGCACAGTAGAGCATATTTGAATGTGTTTTGGGCACTTAATTTGGTCAGGCTACGAAAGTATCTAAATTTTCACACATTAAGACTGAAAGCACATTTTTGAAGACTGCTGATTGTTGACAACCCATTTATGAAAAAGCACTTAAGCTGGTCTACTCTGCTGAAGTATAGGTGCATTATTTAAACTTTATTTCCTTGTCAAGCTTAAATTATGTTCCCTTTCATTTATATTCGATGTGCATGTTATTTTTGCCCAACTAAAATTTAGTTTTTTATTGCTTTTTAAATTGTAGCACTGATATATGTATTTGACAGAAAAATCAGAAAATATAGTCAATTGTGTATATGTACATTTTTTAAAAAATTAAAATGAAATCATACTACATACATTATTTTGTAACTTTTTCACTCAGTGACATATCAACATCTATATAAGTCAGTAGATTTTCTGCAACATTGTTTTATTTACTTTTTTTTAGTTATGTTTTTGTTTGCAACATCATTTTAATGGCCACTTTATTGTTTATTTTTAATGAAAAGTAATCAAGTCAGAATAATACAACTTTATAGTCTATATTATTTTATTGAAGAGATAACGAGTTCTTTATCAAGGCAATTTTGTTGCTTTCTATTTAAATAAAAGTAATATTGAGCAAACCTGTTGATAATTGTTCAGAAAGGACAGACTCTGTGTCTCTTTGCAGGCTTACTGCAGTATATTATATCTAAAGCCAAGAATGCAGATCATCTTACGTGGACAGAAAGTGAAGACACAACTAGTTTCAAAGAGTCTTGCCTACATTGAACGTGATGTTTATCGACCCAAATTTTTAGTATCCTTTATTTGCCTTTTGATGATGCTATATAGAAATTTGTCAGTCAAGCTTATTCCCCCTACCCCTTTCCCCTCTTTTCCTGATAAGGATTCTAATCCTCTCCAACTTTGACCTTTGTGTATGTTTGGACTAAATAAATCATGAAATAGGATGATATGAAGGGTATCTTGTTCAGGATTTTCCTTAACATTTGAAGACTAAAACGGTGAGAATTACTTTTGGATTCAACTGCAGAAATAAAGATCATTATGGGATAATGATGTACCACAGAAATCGACTCATCAAAGCCTATGAAAAAGTTGGATGTCAATTAAGGGTAAGCTTTATTTATGAGAAGATGTTGTCTGTCTTTTGTAATAGAGTATGTTAATGGATCAAATGTGAAATAATTTTACTGTGCTTTCTGCCTATGCCTTTTAAATGTCAGTCTTTTTCTAATAACATTGTAAAACATTGGAGGCTTCTAAGAGTATGACATAATAAGGGGAGTAATTTGTAATGACTGGGCCATATGTTACATAGTGGACAGAAAAATTCGGAGAGACAGGAAAATGAGACTAGAAAGGTGGACAAGAACTCTTCCCTGAAGGGACATTATTATTATGTGATTTAAAAATAGTATGAGATGAGGAACCACTGATGATTTTTTAATTATGATCACAGTTGCATGGTTTGGTTCATAGTTATGTTTATGAAAATTTTCTTATAAGTTAAATATTCTTTTACTTTATTTTTCTCTGTGTGCAAAATATACTTGTTAATCTGTATGTCAGAATAATCAGAATATGGCTCATACATATTGAGTTCAGTTTTTTAGCAGGGTTTAAAAAGTAACTTTAATTCCATATCCATTAGAAACTGGATGTGTAATTTTGGGTAAACAACTTTTATCTAGCAAACTTTTGGAATATTATGTGCCAGAGCCTCTGCTTGGCACTATGGATATAAAAATAACTTCGTTGTGGTTTCTGTTCTCTAAGAAATTGCCTCCTAGTAGAGGTGGTCATTTTTCTAATGTATAAAATTGGGGATGATAATACTTCTCTAAATGGATACTTGTTAATGATTGAAGTGGCTTTGGAAGAAGGTCCTAATATATTTAAGAATTAACTCCCAGGAAAGCAAATCACCTATCAGACACTGTTTTTCAGTCTGAATTTTATTAGGTACTTAAAAGATTTATATGAGATAAAGTACAAGAAAATGTTTTATACAAATTGTAAATCTTTGTGTAAGGGTAATTATTTTGTGTATCATGTCTTGTGCTTAAAATGCTCATTTCATTTTAATTTTTAGGCAAACAACATGGGCGTTGGAGTAGTTGGAATTATAGAATGTAATTTCCTAAAGCCAACTCATAATAAACAAGATTTTGACTATACTAATGAGTATAGGTATGTTACCCATTTATGCTATTGGTTTATTTTTTATTTTATTTTGGAAATACTTTCATAACTTTTTTTCTAGGTTGAATTTTTGTGAATATTTTTATGTTTTAATTATGAAGGCACTACACTTTTTTGTTGTTTTTATTCCAAGTCCTTTACATTTAATTCTTTTTTTTAAACAAATCACTTTTATTGATACATATTAATAAATAAACAGTTCATCCAAAGTGTACAATCAGCGGTATTTGGTATAATCACATAGTTGTGCATTCATCGCTTCAATCATTATTAGAGCATTTTCATTATTTCAATAATAATAAACAAAACAACAGACAAACAAACAAGAAAATTCCTCACCACTCAATCTCTCAGTGCTTCCTTTGCTATACATAGCTGTTGTTTCTGGCTGTTCAATCCAAAGTATGTAACCAATGGCTTTTGGTATAATCACAATGTTGTTCATTTATCATCTCAAAAATTTAAGAACAGTTTTTTTACTCCAAAAAGAAAGACTCCACACCCCTTAGCATTCCTTCTCAGAGTTATATAACCGCTAATCTAATTTCATCTTTATAAATTGATTTATAGTTACATTTCATATAAATGGAATCATATAATATGTAATACCCTGTCTTAGTATAATGTGTTTTTTCTTTTGTCTGATATTAACATTTTGTAGTATTAACGTACATTTGTTTAGCTTCAAAGAAAAACGGTCTTATATATGCAGTTCTACCTATAGTCACATATTTCAAATAATATAGTTCTTTTTCACTTAATATATTTAGTTCATAATAGGGCATTCATACAGTATTTGTCCTTTTGTGTCTGGCTGGCTTTACTCAACATACTATTCTCTTGGTTCATCCGTGTTTTCTTATGTTTCATGACTTCATTTCTTCTTACCACTGCACAATTTCCATCGTGTGTATATTCCACAATTTGTTTATCCATTCATTGGTTGATGGACACTTGGGTTGTTTCCAACTTTTAGCTATCGTGAATAACGCTGCTATGAACATTGGTGTGCAGATATCTATTCGTGTCACTACATTGAGTTCTTCTGGGTATTATACCTACTAGTGGTATTGTTGGGTCACATGGCACGCCTATATTCAACTTCCTTAAGAGCTGCCAAACTGTCCTCCACAGTGGCTATACCATTCGACATTCCCACCAACAGTGAATAAGCATTCCTATCTCTCCACATCCTCTCCAACATTTACAGTTTTCTGACTTTTTAATAGTGGCCATTCTAATAGGTGTGACATGATATCTTGTAGTTTTGATTTGCATTTCCCTAGTCTCTGGAGTTGTTGAACATTTTTTTGTGTGTTTCTTTGCCATTTATATTGCTCCTTTGGACAGTTGTCCTTTCAAGTCTTTTGCCCATTTTTTAATTGGATGCTTTGTCTTTCTATTGTTGAATTGTATGATCTCCTTTTTTCATGGATATTAAACCTTTATCAGATCTGTGATTGCCAAATATTTTCTCTCATTCAGCTGGCTGCCTTTTCACCCTTTTGACAAAATTCTTTGAGGTGCAAAAGTGTTTAATTTTAAGGAAGTCTCATTTATCTGTTTTTTCTTTTATTGCTCGTGCTTTGGGTGTAAGGTAAGAAACTACCACTGGGAGGGCACCAGCCATTTCCCTTGCATGCATTGCCTTCCCCCCTTTGGAAGATCTTTTTACAATTGTAAAGGAGGTTAATAGTGAGAACAACAGGCAGGACCTATTTGCTGGTGCTTTTTCAGCAGGAATCTTATTTTTGTGGCTAAAATCTCCAAGACTAAAATCTCAGTTCCATAGTAATGTAAACTTTAGTGCTGAGACAGCCTTATATAGAAAAGTACTTTTTGGAGAAGTGTCTTTAAAATTGCTATAAAACAAGCAAAACTTTTTGTTGCTGTAATGCTTATTTTTCTGTATTTGTTTACAAATTAAATTTTTACAAAACTGTGTCCTTTGTTTTATATTAAAATGCTTTGTTTTGAACCTAAAAAAAAAAAACAAAACTACCACCTATCACAAGATCTTGAAGATGTTTTCCCACATATTCTTCTAGGTGTTTTATGGCTGTTGTTTTTCTATTTAAGTCCTTGATCCATTTTGAGTTAATTTGGAGATGGGGTCTTCTTTTGGATATGGCTATCCTTCTCCCAGCACCATTTGTTGAATAGACTGTTCTGGCCCAGCTGGGTGGGCTTAACGGCCTTGTCAAAAATCGCTTGACTGTAGATGTGTGAGGGTCAATTTTGTTCCATTGGTCAATCTGTCTGACCTTATGCCAGTACCATGCTGTTTTTACCACTGGAGCTAGGTAATATGCTTTAAAGTCAGGAAGTGAGAGTCCTCCAACTTCAATTCTTCTTTTTAAAGACATTTTTGGTTATTCGGGGCCCCTTACCCTTCCAAATAAATTTGATTATTGGCTTTTTGATTTCTGCAAAAAAGGCAGGCTATTGGGATTTTTATTGGGATTGCATTGAATCTGTAAATCAGTTTGGGTAGAATTGACATCTTAATGATATTTAGTCTTCCAGTCTATGAACATGGAATGTCCTTCCATTTATTTAAGTCTTCTTCAGTTTCTTTTAGCAATGTTTTGTAGTTTTCTGAATACAGGTCCTGCATGTCCTTGGTTAAGTTTATTCCTAAATATTTGATTGTTTTAGTCGCTATTATAAATGGAACTTTTTAAAAATTTCCTCCTCAGATTGCACATCAGTAGTGTATAGAAACACTGCTGATTTTTGTGTATTGACCTTGTATCCTGCAACTTTGCTGAACGTGTCTACTAATTCTAGTAGCTTTGTTGTGGATTTTTCAGCATTTTCTAGATCATGCCATCAGCGTATAGTGAAAGTTTTACTTCGTCCTTTCCTATTTGGGTACCTAGCTAGAACTCTAGCTAGAACTTCTAGGACAATATTGAATAATCATGGTAACAGTAGGCATTCTTGTCTTGTTCCTGATCTCAGCGGGAAAGTCTTTCAGTCTTTCACCATTGAGTACAATGCTAGCTGTAGGTTTTTCATATATGCACTTTACTGTATTGAGAAAGCTTCCTTCTATTCCTATCTTTTGGAGTGTTTTTATCAAGAAAGGGTGTTGTATTTTGTCAAATGCCTTTTCTGCATCAATCAAGAGGATCATGTGATTTTTCTTCAATTTATCCTTGTGGTTTATTACACTAACTGATATTAACTGATATTTATTACACTAACTGATATTCTTGTGTTGTACATACTGGGGATAAAACCCACTTGATTGTGGTGTATAATTCTTTTAATGTGCTTTTGGATTCTGTTTGCAAGTATTTTGTTGAGGATTTTTGCATCTATATTCATTAGCGCTGTTGGTCTGTAATTTTTTTGTTTGTTTGTTTGTTTTGTTTTGTGGTATCTGTTTCTGGTTTTGGTATTAGGGTGATGTTGGCGTCATAGAATGAGTTTGGTAGCGTTCTTTCCTGTTCAACTTTTTGGGTGAACTTGAGCAAGGTCAGTGTTAGTTCACTTTGAATGATTGGTAGAATTCACCTGTGAAGCCATCTGGTCCCAGGCTTTTCATCTTTGGGAGGTTTTTGATGGCTGTTTCAATCTCTTCACTTGTGATTGGTTTGTTGAGGTCTTCTATTTTTTCTAAAGTTATTGTAGGTAGTTCATGTGTTTCTAGGAATTTGTCCATCTTGTCTACATTTTCTAGTTTTTTGACATACAGTTCATAGTATCCTCTTATGAGCTCTCTTATTTCTACAGGGTCATTGATAATGTCACCCTTCTCATTTCTGATTTTATTTATTTGCGTCATCTGTCTTTTCTTGTTAGTCTAGCTAAGGGTTGGTCGATTTTGCTGATCGTCTCAAAGAACCAACTTTTGGTTTTGTTGATACTATTGTTTTTTTGTTCTCGATTTCATTTATTTCTTCTCTGATCTTTACTGTTTCTTTCCTTTGGCTTGGATTGGTATTAGTTTGCTGTTGTTTTTTTCTAGTTCTCCCAGGTGTGCAGTTAGATCAAGTTCTTGCAGGTGTGCAGTTAGATCATCAATTTTAGCTCTTCTTTTTGAATGAAAGCATTGAGGCTATAAATTTCCCTCTCAGCACTGCCTTTGCAGTGTCCCATAAGTTTTGATATGTTGTGTTCTCATTTTCAGTCATCTCAAGATATTTGCTGAATTCTCTTGCTATTTCTTCATTGACTCACTGATTGTTTAAGAACGTGTTGTTTATGGGAAGCGGCTGTGGCTCAATCAGTAGGGCTCCCGTTTGCCATATGGGAGGCCCGGGTTCGGTTCCCGGGGCCTCCTGGTGGGGGCAGGCCCACCCGCGCGGCGTGGTTGGCTGACCCAGCGAGCACAGGCAGCAAGGGGGGCATAAATGAATAAATAAATAAAATCTTAAAAAAAAAAAAAAAAAAGAACGTGTTGTTTAATCTCTGTATATTTATGGATTTTCCCTTTTTCTATCATTATTGATTTCCAGCTTTATTCTTTTATGATAAGGGAAATGTTTTGTATAATTTCAATCTTTTAAAATTTATTAAGAATTGTCTTGTGACCCAACATATGGTCTATCTTGGAGAAGGATCCATGAGCACCTGAAAAGAATGTATGTCCTGCTGTTTTGGGGTGCAGTGCTCTGTAGATCTCTTTTAGGTCTAGTTCATTTATCATATTATTCAAGTTCTCTGTTTCTTTATCCTCTGTCCAGATGTTCTATCCAATACTGAGAGTGGTGTATTGAAGTCTCCAACTCTTATTGTAGAGACATCTATTTCTCCCTTCAGCTTTGCCAGTATGTGCCTCATATATCTTGGAGTACTTAGGTTAGGTGCATAAATACTTTGAATAGTTATTTCTTCTTGTTGAATTGCCCCTTTTATTAATATATAATGACGTTCTTCATCCCTTGTAACAGTTTTGCATTTAAAATCTATTTTGTCAGATACTAGTATTGCTACTCCAGCTCTTTTTTGGTTACTGTTTGCATGGAATACCTTTTTCCAACCTTCACTTTTAACCTGGGTGTGTCCTTATGTCTGAGGTGAGTCCCTTGTAGACAACATATAGATGGCTCATATTTTTTATCCATTGTATTAGTCTGTGTCTTTTGACCATTGGCTTTCTGTTGTCATATCGTACTATAATCTATCTTTTTTACTCTTTCTAATAATCATCATTTCTATACTTGTCTCCAAAAACCCTTGTTTTTCTCTTTCAGGCTGCAGCACTTCCTTTAGTATCTCTTGTAATTCTGGTCTTTTGGTAACATTCTGTCAGTCTTTGTTTGTCTGTGAAGACTTTAAACTCCCCTTCATTTTTGAAGGACAGCTTTGCTGGATACAGAGGGCTGGCAGTTTTTCTTTTTCAATATTTTAAGTGACATATACCACTTTCTTCTCTCCTCCATGGTTTCTTTTTTTCTTTTTTTTTTTTTGACTTTATTTTGTACATTTAATAATTGAAAATATAAACAATTAAAAACTAAAAAGTAAACACAGGTCAATAAATATATATATTTCTCATTTAAATGTACTGGATACATATAAATTTTTTTTGAATCAAACAATATATTACACAATATATTTGGTTCATAGTAATGCATTCATACAGTATTTGTCCTTTTGTGTCTGGCTTGCTTCACTCAACATAATGTCCTCCAGATTCATCTACATTGTCATAAGCTTTATGACTTCATTTCTTATTACAGCTGCATAGTATTCCATCGTGTGAATAGACCACAGTTTGTTTATCTGTTCATCTTTTGATGGACACCTGGGTTGTTTCCAACTTTTGGCAATGGTGAATAATGTTACTATGAACATTGGTGTGCAGATGTCTTGTCTGTGTCACTGCTCTCAGTTCTTCTGGGTATATACCCAGTAGTGGTATTGCCAGGTCATGTGGCAAGTCTATATTCAGCTTCTTTAGGAACTGCCAAACAGTCCTCCATAGTGGCTGTACCATTCGCATTCCCACCAACAGTGAATGAATGTTCATATCTCTCCACATCCTCTCTAACACTTGTAGTTCTCTGTCTTTTTAATAGTGGCCATTCTGATAGGTGTGAAATGATACCTCATTGTAGTTTTTTTTTTTTTTTTTTAAGACAAAAGGTTTTTATTCAAAAAACGCCAAGTATAAAAAAAAATAATAATAAGATCTCTTTTATTCCCCTGTACAGTATTTCACTCATAAAACCAGCAGGCTACATGCTGCTCAAAACAGCCCCAGAGAGGATCTGGAAGGCACACCACCCAGAACTGCTTTTCATAAATCTATCCTCTATACACAAGTCAGCAACACCTTTCCCTCATCACCCACAGAACCCAGACCCACTTGGGTAAGTGGGCGGGGGGCCCAACGGCAGTCAGGGAGCTGCAGCAGCTGTCCTGCCTGAGCCCCATCACCCCACAAACAGAGCAAGCGTCACAGCCCTCCCACAAAGGTCCCCAAGTCAGAGGAGGAAAGGAGGAAAGAAAACTAGGACAGCAGCCGTGGAAGCTTGGAGCAGGAAGGGAACCAAATAAATAAATAAATAAATAAATACATAACATTGACCTCCAGGTTAGAATGCGCATCTTTCAAAAAAAGAAAAAAAGAAGAAGAAGAAGAAAAAAAAAACGGGTAAAATAACTTAAAAGGCAAAATCAAGAAAAAATTAGATCAACTACAATCCTTTGTACACTACCATGCCAACTGTACACACATTTACAGTTTTTCTGTTGATTTGCATTGTTTGTGCATTTGTGTGTGAGGTCTTGGCTTTGAAACAGTTAAGTAAAAATCAAAAAGGAAGACCAGTTCACTCAGTTTTACTAAAAGGCAGAAAAAGGGCAGGTGGCTCAGCGTTTGGCCCTGTAGCCTCTTCCATGGCACCTTTCATGTAAAGGAAGGGGGGAGGGGAGGGAGGGAGGGAGAGAGAAAGAGGGAACCAAACCCAGGCAGATTTTTGGAGAAGCAGCAGGTAAAAGAGGCAAGTTCAAGTATTTCTCCCAGCACAGCCGGAGTCCCCACAGAAGGCACTCAGAAGAGTCGGAAGAGGTGACAGGGACTTAAAATGGTGCTTAGTCCTAGCCCATCCCAACCTGTTTCCCCCCTACCCGACCCATCACGGCATTCAGCAGAACTCATGATGAAGGGAACAGTTCCATGGCAGGGTTCTGACCCACCCCCACCCCCCACCCCCAGGATTTTGCAGAAGTCCAGCAATGCTGGACACCTATGAGAAAGAGAGGGCATCTAAGGAGTTGAGGCCTAGGGCGCCTGGAGTGGAGTCTCTTCCCCCCGTGCCGGGAGGTGGCCTCCAGGGGCCTGGGGTCTGGAATGAGTTGTAAATGTTGTTCCTGTATCAAGCACTGTCCTGCTCGGCGAGAAGTATCAATGGTACTTGGGAAGATGGAGACAGAAGCCTCCCCTCCCTCAAGCATTTGACTGATGGGAGAGGAGGACCTGCTGGGAAAGCTGCTATTTGTTGGACTCTGGTGACAGGCTGTGGAGATGGATCTCAGCAGTTTCTTGGGGCAGAAACACATCTTGCATCCAAGGGTGGTTCTGGATTTCTTCGAAGGATGGCCGATCTGATGGTCTCAGGGCCAAGCACCATCTAATGAGATGCTGACATTCTGAAGAGACCCTCTGCCTGAAGAACACCTGTCCCCTGATGATCTCCTCATGGTGCTCAAAAGGAATATCTCCACAGACCATATCGTACAGCAGGATCCCCAGGGACCAGACGGCCGCCGACCTGCCATGGTAGCGATGGTAGCGGATCCACTCCGGAGGACTATACACTCGGGTCCCATCGAAGTCCGTGTAGACGGTGTCCTTGAGCAGCGCCCCCGACGTGAAATCGATGAGCTTGAGCTCGCCGCGATTGAGGTCGATGAGGATGTTCTCGTCCTTGATGTCGCGGTGGAGCACCCCACAGTTGTGGCAGTGCCGCACGGCCTCCAGCACCTGCCAGAAGAAGCTGTGGGCCAGCTCCTCCTGCAGGGCCCCCCTTTCCGTGATAAAGTCGAAGAGGTCTTGCAGCGGCTCGGGCCTCTCCAGCACCAGGACGAAACTGTCAGGCCTTTCAAACCAGTCCAGGAGCCTAATGACGCCGGGGAAGCCCGAGCTCACCTTCAGCAGGACCACTTCCATGGGCACTCGGGTGCCACTGGGCAGTTCTCCCCAGTCGGAAATCCGGTCCTTCTCCACGTGTTTGATAGCCACTGGCAAGTTGTCGGCGACACGAATGCCTGAGTAGACAGAGCCGAAGCCGCCGCTGCCCAGCAGCGGGCCCACCTGGTACTGCGACTCCAGGGGTTCCTTCTCCTTGCCGGGCGCCAGCTTGGTGGCATGCAGGTCGTTGCAGGGCGTGGCACGCAGGTGGGCAAGCGAGTTGATTTTGGACAAGAGCATCCCAACCTCCAGGGTGTCGGCGCAGGGACGGTGCCTGGAGGCGCAGCAGGAGAAGCCGGGGCTGGGGTCGTGCGGCTGGCTCTGCGTGCTGCTGGGGCTGCTGCTGCGGCTGGCGTTGCGGCTGCGACTGGCGCGGGAGGCCGAGGGCGAGTCGGAGGACGACTGGGGGCGCTGCCGGGGCTGGCGGCAGGCGGGCGCGCCGGTCGGGTCAGGCTGCGCGGAGGGCGGCTCGGAGGGCTCGCGTGGCAACGTGCTCTGTGCCGTGGGACAGGGGTCTCGAAGCTGCTGTTGTTGCTGCTGCTGCTGCTGCCGGCCCCCCCGCCGCCGCCGAGTCCTCTCCTCATTGTAGTTTTGATTTGCATTTCCCTAATCATGAGTGATGTTGGGCATTTCTTCATGTGTTTTTTTGCCATTTGTATTTTTTCTTTGGACAAATGTCTATTCAAGCCTTTGGCCCATTTTTTAATTGGATCGTCTTTTTATTGTTGAGGTGTAACATCTCTTTATATATCCTGGACATTAAACCCTTATCGGATATATGATTTCCAAATATTTTTTCTCATTGAGTTGGCTGCCTTTTCACCCTTTTGACAAACTCCTGTGAGGTGGAAAAGTGTTGAATTTTGAGGAGGTCATATTTATCTATTTTTTCTTTTGTTGCATGTGCTTTGGGTGTGCTGTCCAAGAAACCACCACCTACTACAAGGTCTTAAAGATGTTGCCCTACATTTTCTTCTAGTAGTTTTATTGTCGTGGCTTTTCTATATCGATCTTTGATCCATTTTGAGTTGGTTCTTGTATAGGGGATGAGTTGGGGGTCCTCTTTCATTCTTTTGGTTATAGATATCCAGTTCTCCCAACACCATTTGTTGAAGAGACTGTTTTTTTTCCCGTTAGCATGGACTTGGTAGGTTTGTCAAAAACCAGTTGAGGGAAACGGATGTGGCTCAAGAGGTTCGGCGTCCGTCTACCATATGGAGACCAGGGTTTGCTCCCCGGTACCTCCTGGTAAAAAAAAAAAAAAACGAAAACAAAAAAACAAAACCAGTTGACTGTATAGGTGAGGGTGTATTTCTGGGTTCTCAATTCAATTCCACTGATCGATGTGTCTATCTTTATGCCAGTACCATGCTGTTTTGACCACTGTAGCTTTGTGTAATATGTTTCAAGGTCAGGCAGTGAAATTCCTCCCATGTCACTCTTCTTTTTTAGAATGCTTTTGGCTATTCAGGTGCATGTACCCTTCCAGATGAGTTTGGTAATTGCAATTCTGTAAAGTAAGCTGTTGGGATTTTGATTGGTATTGCATTGAATCTATAAATCAGTTTGGGTAAGATTGACATCTTCATGATATTTATTCTTCCAGTCCATGAACAAGGAATGTCTTTCCATTTGTTTAGGTCTTTTTAAATTTCTTTTAGCATTGTTTTGTAGTTTTCTGCATATAGGTCCTGTACTTCTTTGGTTAAATTAACTCCTAGGTATTTGAGTCTTTTTGTTGCTATTGATAATGGAATTTTCCTCTTGATTTCCTCCTCAGGTTGTTCAGTACTAGTGTTCAAAAACATTACTGACTTTTGCGTGTTGATCTTGTATCCTGCCACTTTGCTGAACTCATTTATTAGCTCAAGTAGCTTTGTTGTGGATACTTCAGGATTTTCTAAGTACAGGGTTATGTCATCTGCAAACAGAGTTTTTACTTCCTCTTTTCCTGTTTGGATGCCTTTAATTTTTTTTTTCTTGTCTAATTGCCCTAGCTAGACCTTTTTTTTTTTGAAAGATTTATTTATTTACTTTATCCATTTTAAACCCCCCCTTCCCCATTTGCTGTTTTATGTCCATTCGCTGGGCAGTTTTCTGTGTCTGTTTCCTCCCATCTCTTCTCATCCTTCTCCTCCAGTCTTCGATCCTGAAGACCTCCGATGTAGGAGAGAGGTGTTCTGCTACCTGCGCCACCTTGGTTCCTGGTTTTCGGGGCTTTCGGAGCATCTCGTCTTGACACTCTCCCTTGCATCTCTCTCCTGTTACATCATCATCTTGCTGCATGGCTTCCGGGGCCTGGCGGCTCACCCACACACAGAGCCTGGCAACCCATGCGCCTTCTATATATATTTTTTTTATTTTACCGGGAGGTCCTGGAGATCGAACTCAGGTCCTTCCGTATGGCAAACGGACGCCCAACCATTTGAGCCACATCCGCCTCCCCCTAGCTAGAACTTATAGTATAATATTGAATAACAGTGGTGACAGTGGGCATCCTTGTCTTGTTCCTGATCTTAGAGGGAAAGCTTTCAACCTTTCCCCATTGAGTATGATGTTGGCTGTGGGTTTTTCATATATGCCTTTTATCATATTGAGGAATTTTCCTTCTATTCCTTTCTTTTGAAGTGTTTTTATCAAAAAAGGATGCTGGATTTTGTCGAATGCCTTTTTTGCATTGATTGAGATGATCATGTGTTTTTTTTCCTTCAGTTTGTTAATGTGGTATATTACGTTGATTGATTTTCTTATGTTGAACCAGTCTTGCATACCAGGAATCAATCCCACTTGGTCGTGTTGTGTAAGCCTATTTTTTCCCCCCATTTTTACCGGGAAGTCCTGGTAATCGACCCAGGTCCCTCCATATGGGAGACGGACGCCCAACCATTTGAGCCACATCCGCCCCCCTGTATAAGCCTTTTGATATAATGTTGGATTCGATTTGCAAGTATTTTGTTGAGAATATTTGCATCTATGTTCAATAGAGAGATTGTTCTGTAATTGTCTTTTCTTGTAGAATCTTTATCTGGCTTTGTATTAGGGTGATGTTGGCTTCATAAAATGTGTTGGGTAATTTTCCCTCCTCTTCAATTTTTTGGAAGAGTTTAAACAGGATTGGTGTTAATTCTTTTCTAAATGCTTGGTAGAATTCACCTGTGAAGCCATCTGGTCCTGGACATATAGTTGGCATATAGTTTCTCATAATATCCTTTTATGATTCCTTTTACTTCTGTGGGGTCATTTGTCATTTCCCCCCTTTCATTTCTGATGGTATTTATTTCATCTTCTTTATTTTTTTCTTTGTTAGTCTAGCTAGGGGTTTGTCAATTTTATTGATCTTCTCAAAGAACCAGCTTTTGGTTTTGTTGATTTTCTCTTGTTTTTCTGTTCTCATTTTCATTTATTTCCACTCTAATCTTTATTATTTCTTTCCTTCTTTTTGCTTTGGGATTGGTTTGCTGTTCTTTCTCTAGTTTCTCTAGTTGTTCAGTTAATTCTTTGAGTTTAGCTCTTTCTTGTTTTTTAATATAGGCATTTATGGCTATAAATTTCCCTCTCAAGACTGCCTTCGCTGTATCCCTTAAGTTTTGATACGTTGTGTTCTCATTTTCATTTGTCTCAATATATTTACTGATTTCACTTGCAATTTCTTCTTTGACCCACCGATTATTTAGGAGTGTGTTGTTCAGTCTCCACATATTTGCGAATTTACTTTTTTCCTGTCTATTATTTATTTCTAATTTCATTCCATTATGATCTAAGAAGGTGCTTTGTATAATTTCAATCTTCTTATATTTATTGAGAGCTGCATTATGACCTAACGTGGTCTATCCTAGAGAAAGATCCATGGGCACTTGAGAAGTATGTATAACCCGCTGAGTTTGGATGCAGTGTTCTTTATATATCTGTTAGGTCTAACTTGTTTATCGTATTGTTCAAGTTCTCTGTTTCCTTGTTGATCTTCTGTCTAGTTGTTCTATCTAATGATTTGAGTGGGGTGTAGAATTCTCTAACAATTATTGTAGAAATGTCTATTTCTCCCTTCAGTTTTGCCAGAGTTTGTCTCATATATTTTGGGGCACTCTGGTTAGGTGACTGTTATATCTTCCTGGTGGATCGTCCCTTTTATTAATATAGAATGGCCTTCTGTATTTCTTATAACTTTTTTGCATTTGAAGTCTGTTTTGTCTGATATTAGTTTAGCTACCCCTTCTCTTTTCTGGTTACTATTCGCATGGAGTATCTTTTTCCAACCTTTCACTTTCAGCGAGTTTGTATCCCTGGGTCTAAGGTGAGTTTCTTATAAGCAGCATATGGATGGCTCATGTTTTTTTATCCATTCTGTCAGCCTGTATCTATCTTTTGATTGGGGAATTTAATCCATTCACATTCAATGATATTACTGTAAATGCACTATTTACTTCCTCCATTTTATTCTTTGGTTTTCATATGTCATCTTGTTTTTGTCTATCTTTTTATTCCGTTGGTTATCCTTTCTGCTATTCTTTCTTCTATACTCTCCTCCAAGCCTCTCTTTCTTGTCTTTTTCAGGTTCTAAGGCTTCCTTTAATATTCCTGCAAAGGTGGATTCTTTTTTGCAAACTCTGTTGGTTTCTTTTTGTGAATATTTTATACTCACCTTCATATTTGAGGGACAGGTTTGCTGGATAAAGAATTCTCGGCTGGCAGTTTTTCTCCTTCGGTTTCTTGATTATATCATACCACTGTCTTCTTGCCTCCATGGTTTCTGAAGAGAAATCTACGCTGTTTTACTGGACGTCCCTTGTACGTGATCGTTTGTTTCTCTCGCTGTCCTGAGGATTTTCTCTTTATCTTTGACATTTGGCATTCTGAGTACTATGTGTCTTGGCATAGGTTTATTTGGATTTATTGTGATTGGGGTATGGTGTACTTCTTGGACATATAAGTTCATTTCTTCCTTGAGGGTTGGGAAATTTTCAGCTGTTATTTCCTCAAATACTCTTTCTGCCCCTTTTCCTTTCTCTTCTCCTTCTGGAACTCCCATGACATGTATGTTGTTGCGTTTTGTGTTGTCATTCAGCTCTCTGAGCCCCTGCTCAATTTTTTCCATTCTTTTCTCTCTTTGTTCTTTTCTCTCTTCAATTTTAGCTGCTCTGTCTTCGGTATCATTTATTCTTTCTCCTATTATTTCGAGTCTGCTGTTGTATGCCTCAAATGTGTTTTTGATCTTACCTCTTGTGTCTTTCATTCCCATGAGCTCTGTTACTTTTCTGTTCAGGATTTCAATGTCTTCTTTTTTTTTTTTTTTTTTTTTTTTAACTTTATTTTGTACATTTAATAATTGAAAACATAAGCAATTAAAAACTAAAAAGTAAACACAGATGTATAAATATATACATTTCTCAATTAAATGTAATGGATACATGTACATTTTGTGTTTTTTTGTTTTTTTTTGTGAATCAAACAATATTTTACACAATGTATTTGGTTCATAGTAATGCATTCATACAGTATTTGTCCTTTTGTGTCTGGCTTGCTTCACTCAACATAATGTCCTCCAGGTTCATCCATGTTGCCATATGCTTTAAGACTTCATTTCTTCTTACAGCTGCATAATATTCCATCGTGTGAATAGACCAGTTTGTTTATCCATTCATCCGTTGATGGACACCTGGGTTGTTTACAACTTTTGGCAATGATGAATAATGTGGCTATGAACATCGGTGTGCAGATGTCTGTTCGTGTTACTGCTCTCAGTTCTTCTGGGTATATACCCAGTAGTGGTATTGCAGGGTCACATGGCAAGTCTATATTCAACTTCTTTAGGAACTGCCAAACAGTCCTCCATAGTGGTTGTACCATCCTGCATTCCCACCAACAGTGAAGAAGTGTTCCTATTTCTCCACATCCCCTCCAACACTTGTAGTTTCTGTCTTTTTCATAGTGGCCATTCTGATAGGTGTGAAATGATATCTCATTGTAGTTTTGATTTGCATTTCCCTAATCATGAGTGATGTTGAGTATTTCTTCATGTGTTTTTTTGCCATTTGTATTTCTTCTTCGGAGAAATGTCTATTCAAGTCTTTGGCCCATTTTTTAATTGGGTCATTTGTCTTTTTATTGTTGAGTTGTAACATCTCTTTATTTATATATCCTGGATACTAAACCCTTATCAGATATGTGATTTCCAAATATTTTTTCTCATTGAGTTGGCTGCCTTTTCACCCTTCTGACAAATTCCTGTGAGGTGCAAAAGTGTTTAATTTTGAGGAGGTCCCATTTATCTAATTTTTCTTTTGTTGCACGTGCTTTGGGTGTGCGGTCCAAGAAACCACCACCTACTACAAGGTCTTGAAGATGTTTCCCTACATTTTCTTCTAGTAGTTTTATGGTCCTGGCTTTTATATTTAGATCTTTGATCCATTTTGAGTTGAATCTTGTATAGGGGCTGAGATAGGGGTCCTCTTTCATTCTTTTGGTTATAGATATCCATTTCTCCCAACACCATTTGTTGAAGAGACTTTTTTCCCATCAGCGTGAGCTTGGTAGGTTTGTCAAAAAAACAGTTGACTGTATAGGTGAGGGTTTATTTCTGGATTCTCAATTCTATTCCATTGATCGATATGTCTGTCTTTATGCCCGTACCATGCTGTTTTGACCACTGTAGGTTTGTAATATGTTTCAAGGTCAGGCAGCGAAATTCCTCCCACATTGCTCTTCTTTTTTAGAATGCTTTTGGCTATTCAGGTGCACTTACCCTTCCAGATGAATTTGGTAATTGCCTTCTCTAATTCTGTAAAGTAAGCTGTTGGGATTTTGATTGGTATTGTGTTGAATCTATATATCATTTTGGACAAGATTGACATCTTCACGATATTTATTCTTCCAATCCATGAACACGGAATGTCTTTCCATTTGTTTAGGTCTTTTTAAATTTCTTTTAGCATTGTTTTGTAGTTTTCTGCATATAGGTCCTGTACTTCTTTGGTTAAATTAACTCCTAGGTATTTGAGTCTTTTTGTTGCTATTGAAGATGGAATTTTCCTCCTGATTTCCTCCTCAGATTGTTCAATACTAGTGTACAAAAACATTACTGATTTTTGCGTGTTGATCTTATATCCTGCCACTTTGCTGAACTCATTTATTAGATCAAGTAGCTTTGTTGTGGATACTTCAGGATTTTCTAAGTACAGGATCATGTCATCTGCAAACAGTGAGAGTTTTACTTCCTCTTTTCCTATTTGGACGCCTTTAATTTTTTTGTCTTGTCTAATTGCCCTAGCTAGAACTTCTAGTACAATGTTGAATAACAATGGTGACAGTGGGAATCCTTGTTTTGTTCCTGATCTTAGGGGGAAAGCTTTCAACCTTTCCCCATTGAGTATGATGTTGGCTGTGGGTTTTTCATATATGCCTTTTATCATATTGAGGAATTTTCCTTTTATTCCTATCTTTTGAAGTATTTTTATCAAAAAAGGATGTTGGATTTTGTTGAATGCCTTTTCTGCATCTATTGAGATGATCATGTGTTTTTTTTCCTTCAATTTGTTAATGTGGTGTATTACATTGATTGATTTTCTTATGTTGAACCAGCCTTGCATACCAGGAATAAATCCCACTTGGTCGTGATGTATAAGTCTTTTGATATGCTCTTGGATTCTATTTGCAAGTATTTTGTTGAGAATTTTTGCATCTATGTTCATGAGAGAGTTTGGTCTGTAATTTTCTTTTCTTGTGGAATCTTTTATCTGGCTTTGGTATTAGGGTGATGTTGGCTTCATAAAATGTGTTGGGTAATTTTCCCTCCTCTTCGTTTTTTTGGAAGAGTTTAAACAGGATTGGTGTTAATTCTTTTAGAAATGCTTGGTAGAACTCACCTGTGAAGCCATCTGGTCCTGGACTTTTCTTTGCTGGGAGATTTTTTATGACGGATTCAATCTCCTTAATTGTGATTGGTTTGTTAAGTTCTTGTATTTCTTGTAGCGTCAGTGTAGGTTGGTTATGAGTTTCTAGAAATTTGTCCATTTCATCCAGGTTGTCTAGTTTGTTGGCATATAGTTCCTCATAATATCCTCTTAGGATTCTTTTTATTTCTGTGAGGTCATTTGTAATTTCTCCCCTTTCATTTCTGATTGTATTTATTTGCATCTTCTCTCTTTTTTTCTTTGTTAGTCTAGCGAGGGGCTTGTCAATTTTATTGATCTTCTCAAAGAACCAGCTTTTGCTTTTGTTGATTTTCTCTATTGCTTTTTTGTTCTCATTTTCATTTATTTGCGCTCTAATCTTTATTATTTCTTTCCTTCTTTTTGCTTTGGGATTGGTTTGCTGTTCTTTCTCTAGTTTCTCTAGTTGTTCAGTTAAATCTTTGAGTTTAGCTCTTTCTTGTTTTTTTGTTTTTTTTTTTTTTAAAGATTTTATTTATTCATTTATCCTCCCCTTGCTGCTTGTGCTCGCTGGGTCAGCTAACCACGCCGTGCGGGCGGGCTTGCCTTCACCAGGAGGCCCTGGGAACCGAACCCGGGGCCTCCCATATGGTAAACGGAAGCCCTACTGATTGAGCCACAGCCGCTTCCCTTTCTTGTTTTTTGATATAGGCATTTAGGGCTATAAATTTCCCTCTCAAGACTGCCTTCGCTGTATCCCTTAAGTTTTGATATGTTGTGTTCTCATTTTCATTTGTCTCAATATATTTACTGATTTCACTTGCAATTTCTTCTTTGACCCACCGATTATTTAGGAGTGTGTTGTTCAGTCTCCGCACATTTGCAAATTTCCTTTTTTCCTGTCTGTTATTGATTTCTAGTTTCATTCCATTATGATCTGAGAAGGTGCTTTGTATAATTTCAAACTTTTTATATTTATTGAGAGTTGTATTGTGACCTAACATGTGGTCTATCCTGGAGAAAGATCCACGGGCACTTGAGAAGAATGTATAACCCGCTGAGTTTGGATGCAGTGTTCTGTATATGTCTGTTAGGTCTAACTTGCTTATCATATTGTTCAAGTTCTCTGTTTCCTTGTTGATCTTCTGTCTAGTTGTTCTATCTAATGATGTGAGAGGGGTGTTGAAGTCTCCGATGATTATTGTAGAAATGTCTATTTCTCCCTTCAGTTTTGCCAGTTTGTCTCATATATTTTGGAGCACCCTGGTTAGGTGGATAGATATTTATGACTATTACATCTTTCTGGAGGATCGTCCCTTTTATTAATATATAATGACCTTCCGCATCTCTTATCACTTTTTTGCATTTGAAGTCTGTTTTGTCTGATATTAGTATAGCTACCCCTGCTCTTTTCTGTTTACTATTCGCGTGGAGTATCTTTTTCCAACCTTTTACTTTCAGCCGGCTTGTATCCTTGTGTCTGAGGTGAGTTTCTTGTAAGCAGCATATGGATGGCTCATGTTTTTTTATCCATTCTGTCAGCCTGTATCTTTTGGTTGGGGAATTTAATCCATTCACATTCAATGATATTACTGAAAATGCACTATTTATTTCCTCCACTTTATTCTTTGGTTTTCATATGTCATCTTATTTTTGTCTTTCTTTTTACTCTTTTGGTTATCCTTTCTGCTCTTCTTTCTTCTATACTCTCCTCCAAGCCTCTCTCTCCTGTCTTTTTCTTTCAGGTTCTAAGGCTTCCTTTAATATTCCTGCAAAGGTGGATTCTTTTTTGCAAACTCTCTTAGTTTCTGTTTGTTTGTGAATACCTTATATTCACCTTCATATTTGAAGGACAGTTTTCCTGGCTAAAGAATTCTCGGCTGGCAGTTTTTCTCTTTCAGTTTCCTAATTGTATCATACCACTGTCTTCTCGCCTCCATGGTTTCTGAAGAGAAATCTGCACAAAGTCTTACTGGACGTCCTTTGCATGTGATCGTTTGCTTCTCTCTTGCTGCTCTGAGAATTTTCTCTTTATCTTTTACATTTGACATTCTGAATAATATGTGTCTTGGAGTAGGTCTATTTGGATTTATTCTTATTGGGGTACGGTGTGCTTCTTGGACATGTAAGTTCATTTCTTTCGTGAGAGTTGGGAAATTTTCAGCTATTATTTCCTCAAATAATCTTTCTGCCCCTTTTCCTTTTTCTTCTCCTTCTGGAACTCCCATGACACGTATGTTCTTTCGTTTAGTGTTGTCATTCAACTCTCTGAACCCATGCTCAATTTTTTCCATTCTTTTCTCTCTGTGTTCTTTTCTCTCTTCAATTTTAGCTGCTCTGTCTTCAGTATCACTTATTCTTTCTTCTATCATTTCGAGTCTGCTGTTGTATGCCTCAGATGTATTTTTTATTTCACCTATTGTGTCTTTCATTCCCATGAACTCCGTTACTTTTCTGTTCATGATTTCTAATTCTTCTTTACGTTCGCGCAATGACTTCTTGATGTCATTGATCTCTTTAACTATATTCTCTTTCATCTCATTAATTTGATTTTGGAAATGTGTGCTCATCTCACTGATTAGTTCTCTCAAATTCTGCATCTCTTCTGGGACTTTGCTGTATTCCTTTTCTTGGGCCATGTCTTCTATTTTCTTAGTATGGCCCGTAATTTTTTGTTGGTGCTTAGGCATCTGGTTAGTTTGTATTTTACTTAGGTCCTCTATCTCTTTCTCTTTTATGGGGTTTTAGTGGCAGGAGGCTGAGAGTATTTGTTGTGACACAGACCAGATCAATGTGATAGAGCTTCCTGTCTGGGGGCTAGGAGCCCTGTGAGTCAAACTTTCTGAGACCATTCTCCAGACTTCTCTCGTAGCGCCCCCCTTTTCCCAGCTAGGAAATATTTCCACTCCCTTCTGAATCCTCAACAATCAGTCCCTGTTAGTAGAGGAGGAGATTGGGAGGTTTGTATTTCATTAGCCCCTTGCAGGCTCCAAGGCAAACAATGGCGCAGCCCCACCCAGCCTGGAAGGGGTCTCGGGACAGGGCAGACCAAACCTGGGAGTCCAAAGCAGGGTCAGCCCCAGGCTTTCTCTCCCCTCTCCGGTGGTGTCCTCAACAATTAGTCCAGGCTAGAAGAGAGGGAGGTTGTGAGGGTCGGATTTTTCCAGTCCTTTCTAGGCTCCCAAGGCAAACCGCCGTGTGGAAGGGTCCTTGGGGCTCCTCAGCCCAAATTTCAGGTCAGAACCTGAGTCAGCCTAAGGCTGTGTCCCTCTCTCTCCCCTTTCCGGGAGTGGCAGATCCCTGAAGCCCCCTTTGTAGTCGCAGGCCCAGGGGCCCGAGAATTCTGAAGAGTGTGGGGGAGGGTGCCGGCAGCAGCAGAAGCTGCTACTTGCAACTCACAGTTCTGTAGTCACGATTTCCCTCTTCTGTCCCTCTTTCCTCTGGGTGGTGTGCAGCCTTCACCTGCTGTCCTAAACCCTAGAAGTTTTTTTTCGGGGCTGTTTCAGCTTGTCCTCTAGCTATTTTTCTGGAGAAGAGATTCCTGTGTCTACTAGTCCGCCATCTTCCCGGAAGTTCCTCAATGTCTTCTTTTTTTTTTTTTTTTTAAAGATTTTATTTATTTATTCATTTATCCCCCCCTTGCTGCTTGTGCTCGCTGGGTCAGCTAACCACGCCGCGCGGGCGAGCTTGCCCTCACCAGGAGGCCCCGGGAACCGAACCCGGGGCCTCCCATATGGTAAACGGGAGCCCTACTGATTGAGCCACAGCCGCTTCCCTCAGTGTCTTCTTAATGTCACTTATCTGTTTAACTATATTGTCTTTCAACTCATTAATTTGATTTTGGTAATTTGTGCTCATCTTGCTGATTAGTTCTCGAATTCTGCAGCTCTTCTGGGACTTTGATGTATTCCTTTTCTTGGGCCATGTCTTCTATTTTCTTAATTTTTTGCTAGTGTTTAGGCATCTGATTAGGATGTAGTTTACTCAGATGCTAAATCTCTTTCCCTTTTATAGGGATTTAGTGGCAGGAGGGTGTGAGTTACCACAGCTCTTTGATTTTTGGCTCGACCTACATTGTTAGGATTGTCCTGATTGCTCAAAACTTCGCGCTGGACCCAGTGTGGTTTTAGAGTCGTTTCCTAGGGCCTTGGGCAGGGAGGCTATAGAGGCCAGAAAAAGCCTCTCCTACTTATTTTTAATTTTCTTGTGTGCACTTCCTTGGTCTGCCAGGAGATGGTGCTCTTTGGCAGCTCTCAATTAAATGCCTGGTTGGAGTGTATTTGTTGCAGCACAGACTAGATCCATGTGGTAGCGCTTCCTGTTGTAATTCAAACTTTCTCTGAGACAGTTCTCCAGCCTTCTCTGGCAGCCCCCTCCCTTTTCTCAGCTAGGAAATTATTCCACTCCCCTCTGAGTCTGCAACAATCAGTCCCTGTTAGTAGAAAAGGAGATTGGGAGGGTTATATATCTTTATCCCCTTGCAGGCTCCAAGGCAAACAATGGCGCAGCCCCACCCGGCCTGGAAGGGCTCTTGGGACACAGCAGACCAAATTTGTGAGTCAAAAGCTGAGTCAGCCGGAGGCTGTGTCCCTCTTTTTCCCCTTTCTTGTGGAGTCCTCAACAATTAGTCCAGGCTGAAGAGAGGAAGATTGGGAGGGTTGGATATCTCCAGTCCTTCACCGGCTCCCAGGGCAAACCAGTGTGTGGTCTCACTTGGCCTGGAAGGCCTCGTGGGGCACAGCAGACCAAATTTATGTGTAAGAAGCTGAGTCAGCCTTAGGTTGTGTCCCTTTATCTCCCCTTTCCTGGGCTGGTAGATCCTTGGAGTCCCCTTTGTCTGTGTCTGCAGGCCCAGAGGCCTGAGAATTCTAAAGAGTCTTTAGTGTGGGGGAGGGTGCTGGAAGCAGCAGCCACCGCTGGTTCCAACTCACGGTTCTGTCGTCGCGATTTCCCTCTTCTGTCCCTCTCTCCTCTGGGTGGTGTGTAGCCTTCACCTTCTGTCCTAAAACCTAGAAGATCTTTTTCAGGGTTATTCCAGCCTGTCCTCTAGGTATTTTTCTGCACAAGAAATTCCCATGTCTTGCTAGTCTGCCATCTTCCTGGAAGTCCTCTCCAAATAATCTTTTAACTCCCATGGTTTCTGATGAGAGATTGGCACTTAATCTTATCGTGTTTCCCTGGTATGTGATGCTTTGATTTTCTCTTGCTGCTTTCAGAATCTTCTCTTTATCTCTCATATTTGTCATTCTGAATAGTAGGTGTCTCGGGATAGGTTTATTTGTGTTTATTTTGTTTGGGGTGCATTGTCCTTCTTGTACATTGATATTTGTGTCTTTCATGAGGGTAGAGAAGTTTTCAGTCATTATTTCCTCAGATATTCTTTCTGCCCTGTTTCCATATTCTTTTCCTCCTGGGACACTGATAATGCATATGTTTTTGCATTTCGTGTTGTCATTTAATTACCTGAGACCCTGTTCCATTTTTTCCATTTTCTTCTCTTTATGTTATCCTTTCTTTTCCAGTTCAGATGTTCTATCTTCGAAATCACTAATTCTGTCTTCAAGCAGTTCAAATCTGCTCTTATGCTCCCAGTGCATTTTCAATCTCCTCCATCGTGTCTTTCATTCCCATAATGTCTGTTACTTTTCTTTGCAGACTTTCAAATTGTACTTTATGCTCACCCACTGTCTTCTTAATATCCTTTATTTCCTTAGTCATATTTTCTTTCAATTCTTTGTATTGATTTAGGAGAGTTGTGTGATTATCATTGATTGTCTTAAGTCCTGAATCTCTTTAGGATATTTTGTTAGTTCCTTTGGTTGGGCCATTTCTTCCTGTTTCCTAGTATGGCTTGTAATTTTTTTACTGATGTTTAGGTATCTGATTTGTTGGTGAATTTACTCCAATGGCCAGTTTCTCTCTCTTGCCTATTGTTATTTTTTTCACAGCTCTTATTTGATATTTGGGTCAACTTATTCTAAGTCTTTCAAATTGCCCAACTTAAGTTATCAGAGTCATGCCAGGAACTCACTAATGGGTTGCAGGCTTTCTCCCAGGGGTGGGGTAAAGAGAGTTCTAAAAGCAGTTTTTGTCCATGTATTTCCAGACCAGCCAGCAGATGGCGCTCATTGGCACACTGTTCCACAGAGGTGTATCTCTCTTGGTTTTCCTTAGTTTTCATGTGGCAAGAGCTGAGATTCAAAGCGGGCTCATCTGGCCGAATTAACTGAAGAAAAGTCCCCTGACTCTCCCTCTCTTTTCCCTTGTAACAGCTGAGATGTAGGAAGATGTCTGCTTCCCTTTCAGTCAGCTGCAATGAGCTTGGAGTTTTACCCCCGCTGAATATCTCAGGGGTGGGGGAGGGGAGCCCTTCCCCACAGCCTGGAGGTTTAGTAACTCAGAGTTTTGTTGTTTTGGCTTCTTGGTCTCTCTGTCCCTCACTCTTCTGGGAGTTGTAATGCACTGTCCTGGTCTGCTGACCCCCAAAGTGGGTCCCTCTGGCAGCTTTTGGCTTTTTTGTGTGTGTGTGAGAGAGCTGAGCATTATCTGCCTAATCCAACGCCAACTTCCCACAATCCTTAACCACCTTCTTCCATCCCAGGTATTGTATTCTAATCCATCACAAGTAGTATTGTCTTCCCTTCCTTTCCTCATGAGGTATTTCTGAGGTTCATAGAATTATAGAACAAGTTCCTGCTTTCTTGATGTCAATTTTTTTGTATAATCATAAAACCCTGTATCTTTGTTCTTGAGTGGAAATTTTAAGATTATTTTGTCCTTCCTTGAATAGGAGTGATTAGAAGCCTTAGAATAAATTTGACCATAAGTTTTACTTGTTGGGGAAATAAAAACATTGTCAAAATGGGTATCTTTTTTGATAAAAGTAAAGATATTTGCTATAGTCTTTCTTCTCAAATATAGAGCAAACCAAAGAAGAAGGAAATAATAAAGGTAAAAGCAAAATCTATGAGTTAGGGGACAGACATAAATCAGAGAAAATCAATATATCATTCAGGGTTCAATCCAGGGAAGCTACTCCTATTATTTGAAAAGGGACAATTTAATTTAATTTAATTTAATTTAATTTAATTTAATTTAATTTAATTTAATTTAGTATAAGGAATTGTAAACTTTGAATAGTAGAGGGTGATTACCTACTAAAAGGTTGAAAGAAGACTCTAAGAGGTCCAGAAGTAGCAGATGCAAAAGTCCTGCTACATCCTCGAGGTTTGAAAAGTGTGGACGGTAATGGAACTAAGGACTATATGATGGTTCCCCACTCCCCAGAGTCAGGGAATCAGATCTCGTTGTGGTGGACATGGCAACGTCAGGATCAAGCTGCCTGCTGGTGGCAAGAAATTGCCTGAAGTCATGTGTTAGTGCTGGTCTGTAGACATGGCATGCTGTTGCCATGGTGGGTGGGTGGGAGCTGGTTGGTTTGCCAAGAAAACCTGCCTTTATCTGAGGATGATGGCTGGCTAAATCTGGTCTCTATGAGGTGCTCTCTGTTGCTCGAGGTTGTGGAATGCTGGAGCTAGCAGCAAATCTGCTGGTGGCACTCCTTGGCCTGAGGGCACATGTGGCGCTCCTCTGAGAGGCCACTTGAGTTTTCCACCAAATTACAACCACTGATTACCAGTACCTAAAGGAAACTCTACTTGCTATACTCCCCTTGCAGTTTCTTTCTATTGCCCCCCTCTTGACCCCCATTCCTCAGGCTTCTAAAGGATAAATGGTACAGGATCAAGCTCCACTATCACAAAACAAATCAAAGAAGATTGGATTTGAAGCTAAGAGATAATAAACTGATAACTGGCACAATAAAAAAGCCAGAATTTTGTTGATAAGATTAATAAACTATAATCATCTGGCAGGACTGATAAAGGTAAAAGAAAGAAAACACAAATCATCAATATCAGAAGAGAAAATGGGGACGTTACTATAGACTCTACAGACAAAAACCATTGAGAGGATTGCATGGACAATTTTTCACCATATTAGATTATATGGAAAAATTCTGTGGAAATTGAATCAATTTTTAGAAACCTTCCCTCATATTGTTAAAATCAAACTTAAAGAAGTGACATCAGTCTTATACAAACTCTTGAGTCGAGGGGAGTATTTCCAACTTATTTTATGAGGCCATATAAACTTGGTAGTAAAATCTGACAAGCATATTATAAGAAAGAAACTTTACATGTCAGTCTCATGAACATAGACATAAAAATCTTAATAGCAAGTACAATCCAGTGACATGTAAAAAGAAACAATACATTAAAACCAAGTCGGGTATATTCCAAGTAGCATGGGCAATTTTAATGGTCAAAAATCAATCAGTGTAATTCATTACATTAACATTAAGAAGGTGAAAACTCTTATGGTCATCTTATAGGTGCAGAAAAAGCACTTGATAAATTTTTAAGACTCATTGTAATTTTTAAAAATGTACTTGAAAAACCATGAATAGAAGGGCAAATAGTAAAAAGTATTTATAAAAAATTAACTGCAAGCATCTTTCCTAATGGTGAATTATTGATAATTTTACCCTAATACTGGGAATGAGATAAGAGTATCAGCAATTAGCCATCGTTCTGCAAGGAAAATAACCAGTACAGTAAGGCAGGAGAAAGAAATAAAAAGTATAATGGTTAGAAAGGAAGAGAGAAAATATCACCTCTAGATGATAATAATATTAAGTGTGTAGAAAGTCCAAAATAATATGCAAACTAGAATTAATCAGGGAACCAGTTACTAAATATGTATTCTGAAGTTGCTAGATAAGTATTTGGAAATCCATTGTATTTCTATATACCAGCAACAAAAAAGGGAAAGTGAAATTTAAAAAACACATCATTTATCTTTGCTTAAAATAAAAATCATCAACTAAAGAGTAAATATAATGAAAATTTACAAAGACCTCCACACTGAAAACTATAAAATTTTATGGAAAAAAATCTGAGACCTAAGTAAGTGAATATACCAGATTCATGGATAGGAAGGCTGAGTATTGTAAAATATCAGTTTTTCTTCAAATGAATTTGTAGTTTAAATTCAGTTCCAGTTAAAAAAAAAAAACAAAACCAGCAGATGTGTATAGTAAACTTATTTTAAGTGTAAATCAGAGGACTAAAGATAGCTCAATCATTAAAAAATAACAAAATAAGACTTGGATACTAGACATAACAGTTATTATAAAGTTGTAATAACTCAGAAAGTGTGGTTTTGGTGTAAAGAGAGTCTAATAGAATAGGGAAGCCAAAAATGAACTCATTTTTATATACCTATGGTCATCTAATATGACAAAGGTTACATTACCGTTTACTTGGGAAAAGGATCATCTTTCCAAAAATGGCAGGTCAGGTGCCTTCATATGGATGAAAATGAACACTAACTCGGAATTACTACATCACAAAGTAAGAAAAAAATCAGTCTCACGTGGATTTTAGATATAAATGAGAAAGGCAAAAAAAGAAAAGGAAAACATTTTCATGACCTTTTAGCAGGTTTTTTTCAGCAGGGCGCAAAAATGTTAACTATAATGGGCAAAAATGGAAAAACTATCTAAAGTGAAAAAGAAAAAAAAAAAAAAAAATGAAAAAGACCTGGCCAAGGTTGGCAAGATGTAGGGCAGTTGGAATGTATCATTCCTTGCTGGTGGCTATGAAAATTACCATTTTTGAAAACTACTTGACAGTATGGAGTAAAGCTGAAAATTCACATTCCTCTGATCCAGCATTTCCCTAACTCCTAGGCCTATGCTTAACAAGTGTGGGTACAGTCCCATGGATTGAGGAATAGAGGTGACAAGACAAAAAGATCACATAGAATAAAAAAGATAATATGAAGGTAGAGGCATATTTGGAGGGGAGGTGATTTCTAGCTTAGATGTTTGCATGTTAATAGTGGGACATTCCTGGGGAGAAAACTAAAGTAGGAGGTGACCTGTGAGAGCCTGGGGCATAGATTAGTTAATGTATAAAACTGGAAGTCCTGATTTTTGAAAGCTTTCTTTCAAATTGAGCGTGTTACAGTGACAGTGTCTTGTAGTCTGTGTACATGGCTTTTGCACAGTAGGTGCATTAAATAAATGCTTAATTAATTGTGGCCCTAGTCCCATTTATCTCAGTAGGTCCCATTAATTTGCTTTTTATTAAAATCTTACTGTGAAAGAAGTAGAAATCTAATTGTGGAGCAGAAGCCATTTTGAATTATATTTGCTGGTAATGATTGCCCACTTTTATAAACCAAAAGTTTGAGTTCCAGTTTGAATTGAAGCATCTAAGTTTACTGGTTGGGTTTGAAATGTAGGTAGCTTACAATTCTCCCAGTAACTGGTCTACAACACACTTCTCAACAGAGAACCCAAAGTAAAACTATTTTGTGTCTTATTTCCCAGATAATCCTGGATAATCAAGGAACCTATAAAGGTCCTGATTTGGTTACTTTCAGTACTCTCTATTAAATGTTGGATTTTCTTCCACCGCAATGTCCATATGATCATTATTCAGTTATTTATGCTTTTTCTTGTATTCTAAAATACTTAATCTTTATCGTTTTCTCTTGAATTGATTTTATAATTTACCTTTTTAAGGCTTACTATAATAGCACTAGGAGACAAGCTTAATGATTACTGGAATGAAATGAAAGTGAAGAAAAATGCAGAATATCCTCTAAATTTGCCAGTTGAAGATATACAGTAAGTACTTTTAGAAACATATTAACTCATTTCTATATCAAGACGTTGTATCAGTGGGTATAGTAATTGTTTAGTGTTTTGCATACATTTGACTGTAACTCATTGTAAAGGAATAAATTCTGCAACATAAATTGGCACACCCCAAAGTAAATGCGTGTATATACATACATTCATGAAACTATTTACCCACATGTGATGCATGTTGATATCGTTTAAAAAAAATTTTTGTTTTTTTTTTAATTCTACTTTTGACCCCCTAAATTGATTTCATGATCCACTAACAGGTTGCCATAGTTTGAAAAATGCTGGTATAGTGTAATGATTGGGATCATAGGATTATGGCTCTGAAGCCAGACTTGGAGTTCAGAGTCTAATTCTGCTGCTTAAGTAGCTTTGTTACTTTGAGCATGCTAATTGGCCTCTGTAAGTTTCAGCTCTTCTCATCTGTAAGCTTCTCATCTGCAAAACGGGAATATAAATAGCACTTAACTCCTAGAGTTGTAACAAGTAAATAATGTGAAGTGTGACAGCACTAAATAACACACAGAGCACACAGAAACAATCTTATAAATATTAGGTACTATCTGTACATAGTGATATGGAAAGATATCCAAGATATAAATGGAAAAGAAAAAAGATGCAGCTCAGTATATAAACATTCCATTGTATTTTTTAAAGTATGCCTATAAACATGTGTACTTTTACAAGCATAGGTTTCTGCAAGGATGAAGAAAAGGGTTTAGAGTTACTGGCGTTAAGGTGAAATCTTCATATGTAAAATGAGTATATCATTTCGTTACAGGATTATTGCAGTTTTCAAATGAGAAAAATATGAAAGCATTAAAAAGTTAGTTATTTAAGAATATGCGATAGTAGAGTAAAATGTAGTAATTCAGTTTTAAAAATTGCTTGAATTATATTAAGACAACTTTATTTTCTGAACTTGGGTCATGTACTGTGCTAATAAATTGCTAGATTCGGCATTGTAGAGCTAACTTTCACAACAAGGTGTTTGATTTATTTTCTTAAACTCCTTGACATTGCAGAGCTAAATTCCACAGCAGTGTGTTTGAAATATTTTCTTAAGTTGTTTGAGACTTCATTATCATCTAATAAATTTAAAAGTATGCTTATATTTAAACAAGACATTTAAATAGTTTGGTTCAAATTGGCTTGTGACCTTAATCCTTTTGAAGATAATCAAAACTATTGCTTTAAAAAAATTTAAATCGCTGGACAACAAAAATAGTCACATCACAGAATTTTCAGGGGGGGAACTAAGAAATTTAGAAAACTAATGAACTTAGAGTCCATATTTTCATGCTAATATTTTGTTCTTGTTTTGTTATAGGAAACGTCCTGATCAGACATGGGTTCAATGTGATTCCTGTCTAAAATGGCGAAAATTACCAGATGGGATAGATCAACTTCCAGAAAAATGGTATTGCTCCAATAACCCTGACCCACAGTTCAGGTACCATATAGTTGGTAGTACCCTTTTTGGAAAGGCAGAAAGTACTTATTCAAGGTGTATGAACAGGCAGTGGTGACATGTTATTCCCATGTGATTTTTCTGACTAGAAATTGCGATGTTCCAGAAGAACCTGAAGATGAAGATTTGATGCATCCCACTTATGAAAAAACGTACAAAAAGAAGTGAGTGTTGTAGTAGTGTATAATGGGAAAATAATGCCCAAATCAGGAACAGTGAGTTCCTGAATAGTGAGTTCTTCACCTTCACTAGATGTGTAAATGGGAGTAGTGAAAAAATGAGGGTGGGATAGATAAGCTGAGTAATGATAGTCAGCCATGTGAATGTTAGCTAATGTGCTGTACACTGAAGGCTGAAGGCACCAAGAACCTTTCAGATGATTTTGATTTATAGTACGCTGTAGAAGATAAATCCAGCAGCAGGATTGGGAGTAAAAAATATTAGAAGCCTATGTGGTATTCCAGTTCAAAGTTCTGACAATAATGCCTGTAGGGATAGAAAGCTTCAGAAACGCATTAGAGTTACTCAAGTAAAAGGTGAAAGTTTTTCCTTGCCTCAGAACTGACCATTGATGATAAAGAAATTGAAACTAAGTTCACTATACATATTTGAGCAACTTGGTAGTGAAATGGCAAGTATGTCTTTGATACCAAGAATGAATCGTGGGACTTCTGGGAAGATGGCAGACTAGTAAGACACGGGAATTTCTTCTCCAGAAGAATAGCTAGAGAGAACAGGCTGAAACAGCCCCCAAATAGATCTTCTAGGGTTTAGGACAGCAGGGGAAGGCTGCACACCACCCAGAGGAGAGAGGGCCAAAAGAGGGAAATCGCGATGACAGAACCAGAACTGTGAGTTGGAACCAGCAGCAGGTGCTGCTGCCAGTACCCTCCTCCACACTCTTTAGAATTCTTGGGCCTCTGGGCCTACAACCACAGACAAAGGGGGCTCCAGGGATCTACCACTCCCGGAAAGGGGAGAGAGAGGGACACAGCCTTAGGCTGACTCAGGTTCTGACCTGCAAATTTGGGCTGCGGAGCCCCACAGATCCTTCCACAGGTCAGTTTGCCCTGGGAGCCTAGGAAGGACTGGAGAAATCCGACCCTCGCAACCTCCCTCTCTTGTAGCCTGGACTAATTGTTGAGGTCTCCACAGGAGAGGGAAGAGAGAGAGAGCCTGGGGCTGACCCTGCTTTTGACTTATAGGTTTGGTCTGCCCTGTCGCCAGAGCCCTTCCAGGCCAGGTGGGGCTGCGCCATTGTTTGTCTTGGAGCCTGCAAGGAGCTATAGATATACAAACCTCCCAATCTCCTCCACTACTAACAGGGACTGATTGTTGAGGATTCAGAGGGGAGAGGAAATATGTCCTAGCTGGAAAAAGGGAGGGGGCTACCAGAGAAGACTGGAGAACTGTCTTATAAACTTTGATTTACAAGGCTCTTAGCCCCCAGACAGGAAGCTCTACCACATTGATCTGGTCTGTGTCACAACAAATACACTCCAACCAGGCATTAAATTGAGAGCCGCCAACGAGCGCCATCTCCTGGCAGACCAAGGAAGTGCACATAAGAAAATTAAAAATAAATAGGAGAGGCTTTTCCTGGCCTCTATAGCCTGCCTGTTCAAGGCTCTAGGAATCGACTCTACAACCAATTACTGGGTTCAGTGCCTAGTTTTGAGGAACCAGCAGGAAAATCCTAACAATCAAGGTTGAGCCAAAAATCAAAGAGCTGTGTTAACTCACAGCCTCCTGCCACTAAAACCCTATAAAAGAGAAAGAGATAGAGCATCTAAGTAAAATAGAACCTAACCAGATGCCTAAACAACAGCAAAAAATTACGAGCCATACTATGAAAATAGAAGACATGGCTCAAGAAAAGAAATACATCAAAGTCCCAGAAGAGCTGCAGAATTTGAGAGAACTAATCAGTGAGATGAACACAAATTTCCAAAATCAAATTAATGAGATGAAAGGCAATATAGTTAAAGAGATAAATGACTTCAAGAAGACATTGAATGAACGCAAATAAGAATTTAAAATCCTGAACAGAAAAGTAACAGAGTTCATGGGAATGAAAGACACAAAAGGTGAGATCAAAAACACATTTGATGGGGGTCGGATGTGGCTCAACTGGTTGGGCGTCCGTCTCCCATATGGAGGGACTGGGGTTCGTTTCCCGGGACCTCCCGGTTAAAAAAAAAAAAAAAGAAAAACACATTTGAGTCATACAACAGCAGACTCGAAATGATAGAAGAAAGATAGAAGAAAGAAAGTGATACCAAAGACAGAGCAGTTAAAATTGAAGAGAGAAAAGAACAGAGAGAGAAAAGAATGGAAAAAATTGAGCAGGGGCTCAGAGAGTTGAATGACAATACAAAACGCAACAACATACGTGTCATGGGAGTTCCAGAAGGAGAAGAGAAAGGAAAAGGGGCAGAAAGAGTATTTGAGGAAATAATAGCTGAAAATTTCCCAACTCTTACAAAAGAAAAGAACTTACATGTCCAAGAAGCATACCGTACCCCAATGAGAATAAATCCAAATAGACTTACGCCAAGAGACATACTATTCAGTATGTCAAATGTAAAAGATAAAGAGAAAATTCTCAGAGCAGCAAGAGAGAAGCAAACGATCACGTACAAAGGATGTCCAGTAAGACTTTAGTGGAGATTTCTCTTCAGAAACCATGGAGGCGAGAAGACAGTGGTATGATACAATTAGGAAACTGAAAGAGAAAAACTGCCAGCTGAGAATTATATTAAAGGAAGACTTAGAACCTGAAAGAAAAAGACAGGAGAGAGAGGCTTGGAGGAGAGTATAGAAGAAAGAAAAGCAGAAAGGATAACCAAAAGAGTAAAAAGAGAAACAAAAACAAGATGACATATGAAAACCAAAGAATACAATGGAGGAAATAAATAGTGCATTTTCAGTAATATCATTGAATGTGAATGGATTAAATTCCCCAATCAAAAGATACAGGCTGAAGGAATGGATAAAAAAACATGAGCCATCCATATGCTGCTTACAAGAAACTCACCTCAGACCCAGGGATACAAACCGGCTGAAAGTAAAGTGTTTGAAAAAGATACTCCATGCAAATAGTAAACAGAAAAGAGCAGGGGTAACTATACTAATATCAGACAAAACAGACTTCAAATGCAAAAAAGTGATAAGAGATATAGAAGGCCATATATATTAATAAAAGGGACGATCCTCCAGGAAGATATAGCAGTCATAAATATCTACGCATCTAACTAGGGTGCCCCAAAATATGTGAGACAAACTCTGGCAAAACTGAAGGGAGAAATAGACATTTCTACGATAATCGTTGGAGACTTCAACACCCTTCTCACATCATTAGATAGAACAACTAGACAGAAGATCAACAAGGAAAAAGAGAACTTGAACAATATGATAAACAAGTTAGACCTAACAGACATATACAGAACACTGCACCCAAACTCAGAGGGTTATACATTCTTCTCAAGTGCCCATGGATCTTTCTCCAGGATAGACCACATGTTAGGTCACAATGAAGCTCTCAATAAATTTAAAAAGATTGAAATTATACAAAGCACCTTCTCAGATCATAATGGAATGAAACTAGAAATCAATAACAGTCCGGAAAAAAGTAAATTTGCAAATGTGTAGAGACTGAACAACATACTCCTAAATATTCGGTGGGTCAAAGAAGAAATTGTAAGTGAAATCAATAAATATATTGAGACAAATGAAAATGAGAATACAACGTATCAAAACTTATGGGATACAGCAAAAGCAGTCTTGAGAGGGAAATTTATAGCCCTAAATGCCTATATTAAAAAAGAAGAAAGAGCTAAACTCAAAGATTTAACTGAACAACTAGAGAAACTAGAAAAAGAACAGCAAACCAATTCCAAAGCAAGCAAAAGGAAAGAAATAATAAAGAATAGAGCAGAAATAAATGAAAATGAGAACAGAAAAACAATAGAGAAAATCAACAAAACCAAAAGCTGGTTCTTTGAGAAGATCAATAAAATTGACAAACCCCTCGCTAGAGTAACAAAGAAAAAAGAGAGAAGATGCAAATAAATACAATCAGAAATGAAAGTGGGGAAATTACAAATGACCTCACAGAAATAAAAAGAATCGTAAGAGGATATTATGAGAAACTATATGCCAACAAACTAGACAACCTGGATGAAATGGACAAATTTCTAGAAACTCATAACCAACCTACACTGACGCTACAAGAAATACAAGAACTTAACAAACCAATCACAATTAAGGAGATTGAATCCGTCATAAAAAATCTCCCAGCAAAGAACAGTCCAGGACCAGATGGCTTCACAGGTGAATTCTACCAAGCATTTCTAAAAGAATTAACACCAATCCTGTTTCAACTCTTCCAAAAAATTGAGGAGGAGGGAAAATTACCCAACACATTTTATGAAGCCAACATCCTCCTAATACCAAAGCCAGATAAAGATTCCACAAGAAAAGAAAATTACGGACCAATCTCTCTAATGAACATAGATGCAAAAATTTTCAACAAAATACTTGCAAATTGAATCCAACAGCATATCAAAAGACTTACAGATCATGACCAAGTGGGATTTATTCCTGGTATGCAAGGCTGGTTCAGTGTAAGAAAATCAATCAATGTAATACACCACATTAACAAATTGAAGGAAAAAAACACATGATCATCTCAATAGATGCAGAAAAGGCATTCGACAAAATCCAGCATCCTTTTTTGATAAAAACACTTCAAAAGTAGGAATAAAAGGAAAATTCCTCAATATGATAAAAGACATATATGAAAAACCCAAAACCAAAATCATAGTCAATGGGGAAAGGTTGAAAGCTTTCCCTCCAAGATTGGGAACAAGACAAGGATGCCCACTGTCACCGTTGTTACTCAACACTATACTAGAAGTTCTAGCTAGGGCAATTAGACAAGACAAAAAAATTAAAGGCGTCCAAATAGGAAAAGAGGAAGTAAAACTCTCACTGTTTGCGGATGACATGATCCTGTACTTAGAAAATCCTGAAGTATCCACAACAAAGCTACTTGAACTAATAAATGAGTTCAGCAAAGTGGCAGGATACAAGATCAACACGCAAAAATCAGTAATGTTTTTGAACACTAGTACTGAACAACCTGAGGAGGTAATCAGGGGGAAAATTCCATTTTCAATAGCAACAAAAAGACTCAAATACCTAGGAGTTAATTTAACCAAAGAAGTACAGGACCTATATGCAGAAAACTACAAAACAATGCTGAAAGAAATTTAAAAAGACCTAAACAAATGGAAAGACATTCCGTGTTCATGGATTGGAAGAATAAATATCATGAAGATGTCAATCTTACCCAAACTGATTTATAGATTCAATGCAATACCAGTCAAAATCCCAACAGCTTACTTTACAGAATTGCAATTACCAAACTCATCTGGAAGGGTTCATGCACCTGAATAGCCAAAAGCATTCTAAAAAAGAAGAATGACATGGGAGGAATTTCACTGCCTGACCTTGAAACATATTAAAAAGCTACAGTTGTCAAAACAGCATGGTACTGGCATAAAGATAGACACATCGATCAGTGGAATAGTATTGAGAACCCAGAAATACACCCTCAACTATACAGTCAACTGGTTTTTTTTGTTTTTGTTTTTGTTTTTTAAGATTTTTTATTTATTCATTCATTTATCCCCCCTTGCTGCTTGTGCTCGCTGGGTCAGCTAACCACGCCGTGCAGGCGGGCTTGCCTTCACCAGGAGGCCCCGGGAACCGAACCTGGGGCCTCCCATATGGTAAACAGGAGCCCTACTGATTGAGCCACAGCCACTTCCCAGTCAACTGGTTTTTGACAAACCTGCCAAGCCCATGCTAATGGGAAAAAACAGTCTCTTCAACAAATAGTGTTGGGAGAACTGGATATCTATAACCAAAATAATGAAAGAGGACCCTTATCTCACCCCCTATACAAGAATCAACGCAAAATGGATTAAGGATCTAAATGTAAAAGCCAGGACCATAAAACTAACAGAAGAAAATGTAGGGAAATATCTTCAAGACCTTGTAGTAGGTGGTGGTTTCTTGGACCTTACACCCAAAGCACGTGCAACAAAAGAAAAAGTAGATAAATGGGACCTCCTCAAAATTAAACACTTCTGCACCTCATAGGAATTTTGTCAGAAGGGTGAAAAGGCAGCCAACTCAATGGGAAAAATATTTGGAAATCACATATCTGATAAGGGTTTAATATCCAGGATATATAAAGAGATGTTGCAACTGAACAATAAAAAGACAAACGACCCAATTAAAAAATGGGCCAAAGACTTGAATAGACATTTCTCCAAAGAAGAAATACAAATGGCAAAAAAAAAAAAAACATGAGGAAATGCTCAACATCACTCATGATTAGGGAAATGCAAATCAAAACCACAATGAGATATCATTTTACACCTATCAGAATGGCCACTATTAAAAAGACAGAGAACTGCAAGTCTTGGAGAGGATGTGGAGAGATAGGAACACTTCTTCACCATTCACCAAATGGGAATGCAGAGTGGTACAACCACTATGGAGGACTGTTTGGCAGTTCCTAAAGAAGTTGAATACAGACTTGCCATGTGACCCTGCAATACCACTACTGGGTATATACCCAGAAGAACTGAGAGCAGTGACACGAATAGACATCTGCACACCGATGTTCATAGTAACATTATTCACTATTGCCAAAAGTTGGAAACAACCCAGGTGTCCATCAACGGATGAATGGATAAACAAACTGTGGTCTATTCACACGATGGAATATTATGCAGCTGTAAGAAGAAATGAAGTCGTAAAGCATATGGCAACATGGATGAACCTGGAGGACATTATGTTGAGTGAAGCAAGCCAGACAGAAAAGGACAAATACTGTATGAATGCGTTACTATGAACGAAATATATTGTGTAACTTTTGATTAAAAAAAAAAAAAAAATTATATGTATCCATTACATTTAATTGAGAAATGTATATATTTATTCATCTTCAACTTTTTAGTTTTTAATTGTTTATATTTTCAATTATTAAATGTACAAATAAAGTTTAAAAAAAAAGAATGAATCATGATAATGAAGTAAACTTATTTATCTGTTTGTTTGTTTTTTTTTGCCTGTTTGAAAAATATGTTCATTTTTCATCTTTCTTTTAAAGAGACAAGGAAAAATTCAGGATCAGACAACCGGAAATGATCCCTCGGGTAATTAAACCTTCTATTTTATATCTCTGTCTTATCTTGGGTAGTGGTTAGTTAACAAATTGTGAATTTTAAAGCATAGGACTTGGCATAAGAAATTGAAGAAATCTTTTTCATTCAGGTCACTTTCTCTTTTCCTGTACCCCTCCTTGCCCTCCTTCCCAACCCTAACTCCCAACTCAACTTCATTCAAACTACTCAGTTTTATTGTTTGATTAGGCATCTTCTGAGGAAAGAGAGTCTGATTGTTAGATAGGCAGTCAAGGAAAAATTCACAGGAACACCCTGGGAGCCATGCTCTAGTGGTAACCTGGACAGAAGCCACAGTGTTTTAATTGCCCTGTGTTGACCACTGCTTTCACTGGCTCTTCCTGTGTGTTTCAATGCTTAGCGGGGCTAGGAAGCTTAAGCTAAGTATAGGTGTAGGTAGTTGTACTTCTGGTATGAGAAGTTTTGATCTATTGCAGATTTGTCTGTTTGCTTACAATTTCATTGAAAAAAAATTTTTATATAATGCTGAGGGTTTAGGGTGAAAAGAGAACAGTGGGGAACAAAATGGTGTGCTTACTTTGGTTTTAAACGGTAATACCTTTATGACTTTATCTTTAATCTCTACTTTAGAAAAATTTTCATTTTATCTCAATAAGGCCTATGGGACAGGGGTTACCAAACCTTTTCTGTAAAGAGCCAGTTAATAATAAATATGTTAGGTTTTGTGGGCTTCATACAGTTTCCTGTATTCCTAATTTTTTGTTGTTTGCTTTCTTTTATTCACAATATTTGAAAATGTAAAATGATTCTTGGCTAACAGGCTCAATTTTGCCTGTTTGTCACTCCCTGCACAAGGAATTTACTTGTTTAGAATGGTTGTCAAATCTCTGGCATAAGGGAAAAAGGGAGGATGGTTTTCTTGCATTTTGAACATCTCACATTAAAATAATTGCTATAAGATAATTTTTCCCCCAACAGATTAATGCTGAACTGTTGTTTCGGACAACCCCTGTATCAAGCCAAAGCTTTTCTCCTGTGAAGGAAAGTGTTCCAAGAGGACATCTTTCAGAAGCAGCAAATACTTACGCAACAAGAATTATAAATAATAATCGAGTTTCACCCCAGTCTGAACCTGAGAGCAACAGGTCAGAGGCTAAGAGGTGTTTTTCCGTTTGGGGAATATTAAACAGAACCTTTACTTGACACTTCCATGGCAGTAATGCAGTTCTAAGATTTATACTTTGCATGAATGTTAAGCTTTAAGGACAAGTTAATTTGCATTTCTTGTCTAAACCTACCCCACCCCACTGCTGCCAGTATTTATAGTTTAAAAAATGTATTGTATTCATCATGGAATTTGATCAAATTATTTGTCACCTCTTTGAACTTCTATTTGATATGGAAATTCCTATGTTTAAGGTGATTTGAATAAAGAAAAAATATGAAGCTATTACTAGTATAACACTAAAATGTCAAATGTGACCCATACATTTTTTAGCATAGCCCTGGCACATTATAGGTACTTACTATGTTTTAAATGAGTGAATGGAGAAGGAAGTGAATAGTTATCGCTCTTGACTAGAATGGTCAGAGAAGGCTTTGTGATCAGGTGGTACTGTAGGTTTGAAGTTCTAAAGGCAGTACTCTGCATAGGTCATCTATTCAGATGGAATAGAATGAGCATGATGCCACTGAACTGGTAGTCATGTTCCTCATCCCCACATACATGGGCAATAAAAAAATAAAAAAAAAATGCAGTTCCACTTAAGAATGTTCTTGGTGAAGCAGTAAAAGTTACTTATCTCTCAACCCTTGTGCATATCTTTTTAATATTCTGTGTGAGAAATGGGAAGTACTTGTGCATGTAGGAGGACAAATATTTCTGTGCTTGTTTGAATACTGAACTGAACTAACTGCAGTTCTCATGGAACACCATAGAGAACAATTAACACGTTCTTGAACTGGTTATTTAGATTGGGATATTTGGTAGACCTTTTCTTTAAGGTGAAGTGAGCTATCATTTCAAGGAAAACACCTTACCGTTGCCAATGATAAAATTCAAGCTTTCAAGTAAAAATTGGAATTTTAGAAAATGTGTCCACCATCAGGGACATGACTGTTTCTCAATACTTAAAGAGTTTTTCTGATGAGATTGGTGGTAATGTTAACAAATGGGATTTTTAAATAGTTTAATGAAAGGTGTCAACATTTAGAAGATCTGCCTAACTTAAGATTCACTATTTTCCAAATGACCAATACATGATTTTATACAATAATGCATGGGTGAAATACCCATTCAAAGTATAAGATAGATCAATGAAATTTTTTTATTTTATTTTTTTTAGGGGGTTCTGGGGATTGAACCGGGACCTTGTACATGCAAAGCAGACACTCACCCACTCTGCTAGACCAATGAATTTTAATGCATCAGAATACAAAAGGTTCATTGAACTGGTGTCAGAGTCTTCACTATACGCTTCAAGAATCTACTTCTTGTTAAGCTTTTGGTATAATGTGTATCCAAAAAGGCCAGTAAAAATGCACTTCCCTTTTTGAACTGTGTGAGGTGGGATTTTCTTCCTGTACTTCGACATGTTGGAGCAGGTTGACTGCAGAAGCAACTATGAAAATCCAGCTGTCTTCCATGAAGCCAGATAGTTAAGAGATTTGCAAAACTGTAAAATAGCCCCACTCTTTTCATTAAAAGTTTTTAGCTTGTATCAGAAAATATAGGTAGACACTTTTCATAAAAAATATTAATGCTAATATGTAGTGGGTCATTTTCATTTTGAAAAATGAAATTACAGATAAAGATTTTTAAATTTCTCAGTTTTAATTTTTAAAGTAATAAATATTGGTAGGTACAATCCAGATAAACAAAAGCTCCTTGTGGTTTCAGTAATTTTTAAGAGTATAAAGGTGTTCTGAAGACCAAAAACTTTGAGAACTGCTGCTATAAACTTTATCCCCATCTTGGACATTATCGTATCAATGCTCAGAATATTAAAGATTCTGAAAATCCTACAGCAAAACCTGTTTAACTTTATTTCACTGCTTCCTCAGACTTGAGCTGGAATCTTTTTTCAAGGAATATCTATTAACAATGGAGGGCTGAAAGGGACCTTAGTGAATATTCACCCAGGTTCCATATATTTTGTAAGAGAAAATTCTGCTCCATTAGGGTTAAGTGACTAATGCGTTTTCATGGAGTGGTTAGAGGCAGAATCTAGACTAGATAGCTGAGTTCCACGCTGTCTTACCTTCCTCTATTTGATGTAATTGTATCCAGATTTTGGACCTATTGATATTACTTAGGAGGGACAGAGGAGCACATACAGCCATCTGCTTGTAAAGCAATAAATATGGATCATGATGGAGGGGAGGAATGGAAGAGAAATGTTACCAGATACTATGGAAGAGACGACCAACTAACTATATGTAGTTGTATTAGTCAGCCAAAGGGGTGCTAATGTGAAATACCAAAAATGGGTTGGTCTTTATAAAGGGTATTTATTTGGGGTAGAAGTCCACAGATACCAGGCCATAAAGCGTTAAGTTTCTTCTCTCACCACAGTCCATTGCCACGTGTTAGAGCAAGACAGCTGCCGGCGTTTGCCAGAGTTTAGGCTTCTGGGGTTCCTCTCTTCCCGGGGCTGCGTTTCTCTCTGGGTTTAGCTCCTGTTTCCTCCACAAGGTCAGCTGTTGACCATCAGGAGAACGGCTTGCTTCTCTTCTGGGGCCTTCTTTCCAACATCAAAACTGCTTCTCAAAAGACTGCTGCAACTGTCCTTTGCCTTGCCTTTTATATTCGATTCCCCACCCACCAGGGGGTGGGGCTCAACACCCTAATCCTAACCTAATCATGCCCAGATTAACAGATCAGTTTACAAGCATGATTCAATTATATTTTTGGATTCATAATTACATCAAACTACCACAGTAGTCTAGGTATTGGAGATTACAAGTCCATGACTGGACTTAAAGTTAAATACCTGCAATTTCGGAATAATGATGCCAAAAGGAGACAATGGGAGAAAAGAAATTTTGTTTCAGGTTTTGTAAGTTTGTGGTATCAATGTCCTAATGGTGGTTTCATGCATTCTTTGATTCAAAGGAGAGAGAATTCTCAGTTTGTCTTATGAGAGGATTTATCGGTAGATGGGGGTGAAAACCATAAGTAGTAACTATTAAATGTCTGTCTTAAGTGACTGGAATGGTGCCAGTTATACTCTTGCAGCCCCAAGAAGGTGATTTGTTTTGCTTCCTGGGCATTTAAGATTTAAATTTAAGATTTGTGTTATTGAAGGCAGCCACATTGTTCTGACCAATGGAGACATGTTCTTCAGAAAGCACTATTCTGAGCAAGATCACATAGACCTGTATTAAATTGCCAGTTTTTATTTGGCAGTCCCTCAAACTCTGCCATTTACAGATGAGATTTTTGCCTGGCCAGGAACGCATTGTCAGTGAAGATTGTATTAACGTGATTTTAGACAGCTCCAGATGGGAGGAGGAAGATCAGGAGGGGCAAGATCTGTAAAGCTTTGAGAATATGTTGAGGTTCTTTAGGAGCTTAAGCCTTGTTTGGGAGTTAGCATTTTGCAAACTATTCCTATAAGGTTGTAAGCCATGATCCCTTGGATAGGAAAAGAGGGAATAGAGAGGAGAGCTGATGAAAAAGTAAGGCTCTTAGACTGTCTTTACTTTTTACCCTTGTCTAAGTCTTAGAAACAGTGTAGGAAAAAAGTGCCCTCTTTTTAATGAGATCCCATAACTGAGCAGGGGTGGTCAGTGACAACATAAACAAAGGTGATTTGTGATGGGTATTGGACCGTGGTCCCTTCTTCTTTGTGGTAGCTGTGAATGTCCAGTTAGCATCTTCCTTTTCCTGTCACCAAATTTCCTAGTTGTTAAAAATTCCCATCTGTAATTTTTTTTTTTTTTTTTTTTTTTTTTAAGAACATTGTATAGAAAAGGTATAAATCACCCAAAAAACAGATGCTCGACAGAAGAATAGATACCAAGGCTGGTTATTGGTGAATTGATTGTTCATTTTATGCTCGGGAAAAAACTAAAGGTTTTGTAGTGATGAAACTAGAGTAACTCCATTATTAAAATTAAACTTGAACCTAAGCATTGATTCCCTAAATCAGTGGCTTTCAATCATTGATCTTATCCATGATAAGAAATGCATTTTTATAGCATACATGAGCCAGTATACACTTGTGGTATGTCAAAAATAATGAAGCAAATTTCATAAAAACAGAATCCCTGCCATCTGTGACACAATCTTACTACATGTTACACATGTTGTGCATTCTAATAATTTATATTCCACTTCAGAAAATGGCCCAGCAGATTGATTCATAATCCACTAAATGAATCACTACAAGCAAGTTGAGAAACTCTGCTCTAGACCTGAGCTGTCCAAAAGCTTCATGTGGCTATTTAAATTAATATTAAATTAAAAATTCAGTTCTTTAGTCACATTAGCCACATTTCAAATTTTCACTAGCGACATGTGGCTAGTGACTATCATATTGGATAGTGCAGTTATGGAACATTCCTATTACTGCAGAAAGTTCTTCTGGACAGCATTGTTCTAAGTCACTGTTCTATTCGATAAAGGCTGATAAGCTGGTATCTGGATTTAGTTTAGTTGTTTAACCTGGGAAAACAGGCTCAGGAATAATACTGCTGTTTTTATTTTCTGTGTATATTTTGAAGGTTTTGTAGCCTTCAAAAAACTCTCAGAGGGTTTTTTGACTTATAAAAAGTTTTGAAGTAACTCCCTTGTGCTTATATAAATAAAGGAGTATATAAACGAGAAGTTTGTTTATAGCCTAACTTTTGGGGATCCATTTTGGGGCTATATTCCTACCTAACTAAGAACTTTTGTTATTTTTACAGGTCTTAATATTCTTGGCTTTTCTTTTGCAGACAAAAGATAAGGAATTATTTTTAAAAACAGCTGTTTTATCAAAATGGAAGAGGAGAATAAAAAGGGAAAATTTTTCATTAAACAATTTCTAAAACCTATATTATTCTCAAATTCATGAATCCAAAGTCTGTGGAAAGTTGGTGCCTAAATTTAAGTTTTGAGAAAGATAATTAGGAATTGGCCTGGTAAGAAAAAATAATAGGGGCACTCTCCATTAAACAGGGCAGAGTAGATAAATAAGAAATAATTGATATAGCGGACCAGAGAAAGCTGCAAGGGTGGGAAGCTGATCAGAAGCAAACTGAGTAACTCCATAGATGCCTAGAAAGTCTCCAAAACTTGGAAGCATGTGAAGGATGAGAGATGAAAGCAACAGGCTTGTGTGAAAATTCATTTAAGAAAGTGTAGGTCCCTAGATCACTTCTCAACTTGCAAAGTGTAGTGATTGCCCTTTCTCTTCCTTTGTTAGAAGATAGGAAATCTACTTTTTGGAGCATTTTTTACTGCTGAAGATGGGGGTGAGCCACTGTTTTGAAAATAGGAGAAGTAAGTTAAAATTTAAATACTGAGTGGTGACTACTCTTAGCTTCCTTCCTAACTGAGTTCTCATGTGACTAGCAGTCAGGCTTTTAATCCACCTGTCCACTCACTCCTGTAGGAGATTGAGGTACCCCAGTTTTGGGAAACCAATTGTATTAGTCAGCCAAAGGGGTGCTGATGCAAAATACCAGAAATCTGTTTGCTTATATAAAGGGAATTTATTTGGGATAAAAGCTTACAGTTACTAGGCCATAAAGCATTAAGTTACTTCCCTCACCAGTCTTTTGCCACGTGTTGGAGCAAGATGGCTGCTGATGTCTGCCAAGAGTTCAGACTTCTTGGGTTCCTCTCTTCCTGGGCCTCTGTTTCTCTCCAGGCTCAGCTGCTATGCTCTCTCCACAAGGCCAGGCTACTATTGGGCGAATGGCTCTGTCTCTCTCCCAGGGCCTTCTGCCATGTCTAAGGCACTTTCTGTTTCTCTATGTCTTCACTTCCCAGGCTCCAGCTCAAAACTCCAACCTCCCTTCTCTGTGGTGCAGTTTATCTGTGGGCGGGGACTCAACGTCCTACTGATGTTGAGCCTTAATCAAAGCCTTAATCATTATTTAATCAAGTAAAAGTAAAACCTCTGAATCCAGTACACCCTAATATGCCCAGAGGAAAAGACCAGTTTACAAACATAAACGAGTGTTTCTCTTTGGAGTTCATTAATAATATCAAATAATATACCAGTGGACCAAGAGAAAAGCCCTAGATAATAATGACAGTGTGAGTACCCTTTGAATCACAAGCCTATCCCTTAGATAGCTCCTAGGCAGTTTCACTCTTAAATATAAACTGCCAAGGAACACCAGGCATGTGATCTTCAACATGGGATGATAAACTGAAACAAAGGGAGTAGAAAACAATATGAAATTTATTGTGGGGTGAGGTGCATGATGAAGAAATTAATCTTCTAGAATGTAGAACAAAAAGATAAACAGTTGAAAGACAGAGAAAAGAAAAGATGATTAAAGCATCAGTAGAGGAGAACCATATAACTGGTTTGAGAGGTCTAGAAAACAACCAAGCCAGCAGTAAACTTGAGGGGGGAATAAAGATGCAACATGCAAAGCTTTATTGTTTTTATGTCCCATGTACTCTTTCTTGAAATGCTATTGGAAAGTTTACCCCATGAATATGAATAACCCCAGAAAGAGGAGAATATAAGATCCAGGCACCAGAATCTAACACAAAAGGCCTAGATCTGTACCAAGTGCAGATTTCCCTCCAAGTGGGGAAGAAAAGTAATCAATTCACAGAAAACTTAAGCAAATAAAAAAATATGAGGCAATCTGTACTTCAGGGGCAATTGTTTTATATGAAAGGGTAAGTATTGCTATTTACTTTGTGGCTCACGTTTGTAAACTAAGAGTTTAGTTATAAGAATGTAAAAATAGTGTATTTGTTAGAATGATTCCTGCAAGATCACTCTTCTCTCCATATTAATATTTCATAATATATTTTATATTTAAATTTCAGCCTAAAACGGAGACTTTCTTCTCGTTCCTCAATTTTAAATGTAAAGAATCGGAGATTAACTAATCAAGCATTTGAAAATTCAGTTTATAAAGATAATGATGATGATGAAGATGTCATCATCTTAGAAGAAAACAGTACTCCAAAACCTGCAGTAGAGCATGATATTGAAGCGAAATCAGAGCAGATCCACTTAGAGCAAAGTGGTATTCAGGTCGAGCTTGTGGATGATAAGGAACTTTGTGGCCAGACTAGTTCAACAAGCACCTCATCGTCCAGATGTGATCAGGGAACTACTGCAGCCACACAGACTGAAGTACCAAGTTTAGTTGTTAAAAAGGAAGAAACTATTGAAGATGAGATAGATGCAAGAAATGATACAGCAACACTACCATCCTATGTAGAAGCTGAAGCAAAAATACATGAAACCCAGGAGACCTTTGATAAATCTGTAAGTGATGGTGGCTGCCAGTTAAATGAACTGAGAAATGAGCTACTTCTAGTCACCCAAGAAAAAGAAAATTATAAAAGACAGTGTCATATGCTTACTGACCAAGTGAAAGTGTTACAGCAGAGGATACTAGAAATGAACAACAAATTTGTGAAGAAGGAAACTTGCCATCAATCTACTGAAACTGATGCTGTATTTTTACTTGAAGGTATTAATGGCAAATCTGAAAGTCCAGATCATATGGCATCTCAGTATCAGCAAGCTTTAGAAGAAATAAAAAGGCTGCAAAAACAGTACAGTGCTTTGCAACATGTAAAGTCTGAATGTAGTCAGTGTTCCAATAATGAGAGTAAAAGTGAAATGGATGAAATGGCTGTGCAGCTTGATGATGTATTTAGACAGCTGGACAAATGCACTATTGAGAGGGATCAGTATAAAAGTGAGGTGAGTTGTGTCATCCAACATAAAGATAATGGGCATTAAGGGGTACTCAAATCTTAAAAAAGTGCTAATTGCTAGGTTGGAATACTTCACTTTTTATTTCCATTTAGTGAGTGTCTGTCATTCCACTAGTTTTCATCTTGGGAGTGGCCCTAGGGGCACATGGAAATGTGAGGGGGCATTTTTGGCTCTTAAAATGCCTTAAGGAGATGGGCATTATTGGAATTCAATGGATGGTAAATAGCCTGTAGTGCCCAGTTCAGTGCTATACAAAGAAGAATTGTTCTGCTGAAACTACCAATATCACCCCATTGAGACAGCCAGTTATTTCATATGGTAGGAACTTTACATCCATTATTAATAATAAGCCTTAAAATAACCATACAAGGTAGGTAGTGGTATTGTCATTTTATAGATGTACTCTGTATTAGTTAGGATTAATTTTATTTCTCAATAACAGTGGCAGCTCCATGGTCATCAGAAACACCGGCTCCTACTGCATTGTTGATTTGCTTCTTACCATGCATTAGTGCTCTGATAAGGTGCTTTGGGTTCAGCCATCTTATCTATATTCCAAGCAACAGGAAAGAGATAGGATACAGTTACTTAAAGATGCTTCTTAGAAACTGCTTTTATTCCATTGTTCAGAACTGAGTCATCTGGCTAATGTGGGTGACTGGGAAATGTAGTCTTTATTCAAGCATTCTTCTACTGAGAAGAAAGATAACAGGACACAAATAGGAGCTCCTGCACATGCCCTTACTTCTAATTCAACTAACTACTTTTTTTTTTTTACTTTTTTATCTATCATTTTTATGTGGTGCTTGAAATGAGGGTTTCCCTGCTGAAAAGAACTTGGAAATCACAATGTACTTCTGTTATAGTACTGTGCTGTCAGAAATACTGCTTACATAACTGCTCACTCATCTTAAAATGTTGGCTTAGGAGCTAGATGACAAAATACATACAAATCAGTATAAGCTCATTGTTATAACTTTAAAGCTGGTAAGTGCAAGAAATGAAAACCACTGTGATGGCATTATAATTTAGGCCATTTGTATTTTGTTTTGTTGTTTATTTTAGTTTTCAGGTACCACTTGTTTTTGGTCAAGTGGTAATTAAAATTTTGTATTCTTTCAGTGTAAAAGATGTAGAGATGAAATTATAAGCAAATTACATTGTTTTCAGAAAACTTGTGGGGTTTTTTGTTTTGTCTGTTTAGCATTTTTTATACTGATAAAGTTCATCAAGCAGGTTCTCTAAATTTCTTATATTTGCACTTTGATATTAATATTTAAAATTTTACAATTATGAAATTAATTCATTTATATTTTTGTCAGGTTGAATTACTGGAAATGGAAAAATCACAAATCCGTTTACAGTGTGATGAACTCAAAACTGAAATTGAACAATTAAAATCTACAAATCAGCAGATAGGAACAGATGTTTCGACTTCAAGTAACATTGAGGAGTCTGTAAATTATACTGATGGGGAAAGGTAATATTAAATGAGGCATTTTGCTAGGGCTACAATTCCAGTTAGTGCAATATTTATTTTATCTGCTAGCATGCACCAAATAGGTACTGTTTTATCAAAAGAAGTTATTGATTGTCTGCTGTGATCCCACTGTTCTGATGGACGAAGAGAGATAAAAGGAAGTAACATCATCATCCTTCAAGGAACTAACAGCTGAGGTTCAATTTAAGTGGAGTAGGAATTTAGAAGGAATAAAGCACTTGTTCAATCAAAGGGGTTTGGAATGGTGTTGGGAAAAACTGTAAGTTCAGCTGAATCTTTAAGAATAGGTTGAATTTGGCCAAGGCTGAAAGACAAGGGACTCTTAGATGAACCTTACTTTTCCTACCTGATGTGATTTTCTTTCACTTTTTGTATGTGGCACCATTTCTTTTGTTTTTGTTATTTAAATTTTATATTTGAGCATTTTTGTAATGCATTGGTAATACAACATTAACAATTTTTTAATGTGCATTGACTGTACATTAGATATGTTAGCTCATGTATCTCAACAATCCTATGAAAGAAGAATTACAATTATTCAATTTTATAAATGATGACGTTAAGGCCAAGAAAAGTTAGGTAATTTGTCCCTGGCCACATAGTTGGGTCCGAATCCAGGGCCTAGATTGGCCTGATGTTCAGTTTCCTAATTACTATGTGCAGTAGGAATGATTCCATTTTTAAAACAATTTTTTATTTTGGCATAATTTTAGACTTACAGAAAAATGAGTACTTCTGACCATCTTAGAAATTGCTTATATTTAGAATATTCAGTTGTATACTTAAAACTCAATTCTAATAAAAGAAGTGAAGCAAGAGTTTCTTCGATTAAAGCAGAATATTTTTAAATAAAAAAAATAATGTGAAGAAAAAAATAAATACAGTAGAGTATAGTTGGATCCCTGAGACAATTTATTAACTTTACACAGCCCACAATTTTATATTTTTGGTTTCTGTCCTCATTTCACTGCATGCCTTCCCTAATCTTAACTTCTAGGAAATCACAAAATTACTAGTTGTCATTGTTCCAATATCAGGGCGGTCTTGATTCTGTGCAGTCTTGATTCTGTGCAGTAAATGAGTGATTGCCATTATCTCAGTAGGATCTAAAATGGGCTTGGGGGCTTCTGTTGTGATTTGTTTTGTTTTTGATAGTGGGGGAGTACAGGTGGGGGGATGGCAGTGTTAGTGGTCTTTTGATGACTTACCATTCAGAGTGTTATTGCATAGTCATTGAGAGCTAAAATTGTACAGTTAGACCAGTTAATATGATAGTACTTGAGACCTAAAAGGTACCGTTATTTAGATGTGTCTACTGCCATCCTCACTTGACATATTAATTTTATTACTTTGTCTCTTGGCTTAAGTTATTGAAGGATTTTATGAAATCCTTTTATGGAAATAGAAGGAATAGAGCAGTCCCATGTAAGCATGGAGGGCAGTGGTCAAAAAAAGTCTTGGCTGGTGTTTCTCAAAATGGAGACCACAAACGTCTATAGTGCTTATAGAAATACAGATCCTTGGGACCCCCTTGCAAATTATTACAAACTGTTTAAACAAGCTCCCAGATGATTCTCTCACACACTGAACTTTGAGTACCTGGTGATCTTTTAGACCGGAACTTTCCATTATGAGAAAGTTGAAATGTGGCTAGTCGGAAATGAGATGTGCTTTAAGTATAAAATACCGTTTTTATGGGAAGCGGCTGTGGCTCAATCAGTAGGGCTCCCGTTTACCATATGGGAGGCCCCGGGTTTGGTTCCTGGGGCCTCCTGGTGAAGGCAAGCCCGCCCGCACGGCGTGGTTAGCTGACCCAGCGAGCACAAGCAGCAAGGGAGGGGATAAATGAATAAATAAATAAAATCTTTAAAAAAAAAAAAAAAAAAAATACAGTTTTAAAGCCCTAGGATGAAAACAGAATGTAAAACACCTTATTAATAATAAAGTTGTTTTATTTTGGTCATCTGATGAAAAGATACGGTGACATTAGATTAAATAAGATATATTATAAAAATTAAATTCATCTGTTCTTTTTAACTTTAATGTGGCTACTAAAATATTTAAACTTGGATATATAGCTTGCATTGTTTCTGTTAGACAGTTTTGTTCCAGACTCTAAAAATATGAACCCTTGAAATGGCAGTAAAAGGGAGCAGCCAGGGACAATCAGAAGCAAGGGAAAGGATGGGTAAGAGAGTTGTACGAGTTATTTGTCTAATTTTTATGTAGATAAAAGGTATTAGTTATGACAAAGGAGAAATTCTAGGTAGGAAGTCTGGGGTGCTGACACTCAGGTACATCTAATCCAGGGTTTCCTAGTGTTTTCAGCAAAATATTATTCCCTAAAAATGCATGGTAAAATGGATATTCAATGAACATTAGCATAAGAAGTTGTTCAGAGAAGTCATCTAATTTTTAAAAATCTTGTTTAACATTACTTAACCCAAAGCTTTGCAAGCTTATTTGACCACAGAACTTTTTTTCCCTCCTAAAACAATGGATATCTCTTAGAACAGTATTTTATTTTATTTTATTATTATTATTTTTTTTTATGAGGAGGTCCCGGGGATCGAACCCAGGTCCCTCCATGTGGGAGACGGATGCCCAACCATTTGAGCCACATCTGTCCCCCCAGAACAGTACTTTAGGAAACAAAATTCCATTTGTTTCTTTTCCTAAATGGAAGCAAAAATGCAGAGATGCATTCTTTTTCTTATACCAGTGTTTTTGTAGTATGTCACTACTGTTTTGCAGGTGACGATATTTTAAATTGCAAATATCCTTTATCTATTTTGCTAGTCAATGTTTTCTCTAACCTGCTAATTAAAAATGCATTGGTAGGAACCAAACAGAGCCACTAATATGAAACATTACTTAGTATTTAGGCTAGAATCCAGTCAATCAGATTGACTTCTATATTAAATCTAGTTCTCAAGGCAAACCTTTGCTTTTCTTTTAGTTTAATTGTATATGATTCTACAGAGATTGTCTTACTGTTTCCGTTTAATTATAAGTTCTATGTAAATATCTAATAAATTTAATATTTATATTTGCAGCCTCAAACTTCGATCTCTTCGAGTTAACGTAGGACAACTGCTGGCCATGATTGTTCCTGACCTAGATCTTCAGCAAGTAAATTATGATGTTGATGTAGTTGATGAGATTTTAGGACAAGTTGTTGAACAGATGAGTGAAATCAGTAGTACTTAAAGTTTATTTTATGTGAGATAATAAAAATATTTGCTCACTCCTTTTGGTTGTACAGCTTTTAAAATATAGACACTATGATAGGTAACAGACTGAGAACCATAATCTTTACTGTATTCTATGCATTCAGGTGTGGCCACAAATATCATGGACACATTATCCTATCTTTTTAAATACCTGTGAATTCTGTTGGTATTGAACAGCAGAATATTTAATTCAAGATTCTGTTTTAAAATGTAAATACTTGTAATTAAGTCTGCACATATTTTTTTATTGCCCTAAAGGACTTAAGTGTTTTACACCAAGAGGTTTTCAGGTGCCCCTAACCTTTGTGCAATCTTTTCTGGTTTCCCAAAGTGTATTTTTCTCTGAATTGAGGGCTGTGCCATAATACAAATGGAAATGTTACCTTTGGTTTTCTTACAAAAACAATTTAAAGCTACAGGATTTTAAAAAATGTGATAACACCCCCAGTAAGAGTCCAATTGTAAGTGAATTGAGCATTAATGTTTCTTTTCTATAAATTCCTATCTCTTGGAATATTTGATTCATGCAAGTAAGATAAGCAGAAACTGACTCCATTTTGCCAAGATTTTTCTTGTTCTGAGATTGCCAATCATGATTAAACAGGGAGTGCTTTTTATAGAAGAAAGAAATGATCTTTAGTATAAAAACAAAAAGTATTGAAAATATTAAATGAACCACCAAGTTTACTTTGAAGCCCATTTTTGGCTGCTTGGTCAGCATAGAGTGGGCACAATAATTGCTTAATATTTCTTTTTGTGAAATTTCCTGTACAGCCTTTTGTAGGATTACTACAGGTTAATGTGAGTTGAGGAAGACAGTCTTTCTCAAACAATATTACATGCCTTTTATTCTATTACAGATCTAAGTGTTTTATATAATGGAGTTAAAGCAACAAACTGCCCTAGAATTTATAGTATTACATATCATAAAACATGCTTTATTGGGCCCATGTTTTGTGCAATTTTAAAGAGAAGGCTTTCTATTAGTATAACTATGTATATATAATTAAGAATCATATTTTCCACAACTAAAATGTGCATTATTTTTTTTTCAAATGTTTATCATTGCTATTTATTTTTACTTTTGTTTCTGAACATTTAGTACTTGTCTATTTTCTTTGTATGCTTAATTACATGTCTGTCATGTACAATATTAAATTTTTACTGTACATTAACTTCTGGAAAAAAGCAAATAAATGAAGATTGTTTTTATTTGCTTGATAAAGTAATTGAAAGTGTATTTTTTGTACGAAGCTGGGTTTTTGTCACAATTGTACCTACCCAAATTTTAAAATGTCTTGTAATAAAAATATATATGATGGCTAACTTTTCAGATATTATTTTTAAAGTATTCTTTATTAACCTGAATTATTTTTGGAAAACTAAAATTGTGTCCATTAGACTCAAAAGTTGAGCTTATTTTTCTTTATTAATTACAAATTATTTTTTTAAGATTGGCTGCTTCAAGACTCTAAGGTTGAGCTCCTCTTTCTTGAAAGTTTGTGTATATGCCTGTCTGCATGTATATGCAGTTTTAATTTTACACTCAAGAAGAAAGTTTTTCTTTGTATAAATTAGTCAATCTAAGGAAACCTTGCCTAAATGACAGCTGTTTAGAGCATGTCTAAGATGTATGAATATTTAAATTTATATAACTTTTTTTTTCTGAAAGCTACCTTTCAGTCAGCTTCTGTACTTTTGCAAAGATATATTTTTTATATGGCGGTTAGCTGGCTTTAATAGGAAAATTAATCATAGGATTAGTAAGAAAAGTTGGTTTGTAAATTGATTCTTTGGAAGTACTTACATATATTTTTAATCCTTTAAGAAAATACTACCTAGATATGAGACTTTATAGTGTGATTAACAAAAAAATGTAACAGAGGAAGACGATGGGCTTTTGTGGTATGTACAATATTTAGGTAGGTAGGGATACTTATCTTTTTTTTTTTTTTCCATGAAGTTAAATTTGTGAAGGCTAGTTTGGGGGAAGGACAGTGTTGTTAAACTAACATTTATTACTTGAAAACCAAATAGTAAACCAAATAGTCCATAACCCCAATAAACCACTTGATTTAGTCATCTCAGGTTACAAAATCTTTGAAAATTCACCATGTTGGTCATACATGAGCAAGCAGTGTGGCATATCCCATGTACTTCCTTTAGTTCTCAAATTCCTCCTGTGGAATTCCTCCTGTGGGCAGGTACTGCTGCTGGTACTACATGACCTCAAGTGCTTGATTATTCTTCTTTTTTTTTTTTAATTAGAGAAGTTGTAGGCTTATAGAAAAATTATACAGAAAACAGTATTCCCATCCTCCCCCCCACAAACACATACACACACAGTTTTCCCTATTTTTAACACTTTGTATTAGTGTTGTACTTGTGTTACAATTGGTGAGACAATATTATTATAATTATACTATTAACTATTATAATTACATTAATTTGAGGAGTCCATAGTCTACATTAAGGTTCACTGTGTTATACAGTCCTATGTATCTGTAAAGAAGTTTTTATTCTACTAACATATATACAACCAAACATTTCCCCTTTATAACCATATTCAAATACATAAAGTCTTTATCCCAGTATGTTGAGAGCCTGGTTGTCTTCCTTGAGTTTCTGGGTTTTTATCTTGTTCCTTTGGATGGGCCATCATTTCTTGTTTCTTTATTTTGTAATCATTGGTGGCAACTGTACATTTTAATATTTTAAAGTATTAACTCTAGGATTTAGTCACTGAGCTGTCTGTGAAGCAAGGAAGTGTTGGATTCCTCTAGGTTCTTGACTATTTTGCATAAAAGAATTTAAGAATATGCCAGTTTAGTTAGGCCAGTATAAGTAATTTATTGGAGAATGTGGGAAAAGAATGAGCTTGCTGAGAAATGGGAGAGAAAGACGGATATATGCACTGATTTTTGATGTTGGCTCCTCTAGGCAGATAGAGTAAGCTTTGGCTTGTGTGGTCACCTTTTAAGCTATTAATTATTCCTCCCCTTGCTAATGCTAAGGGGAAAGGGGCCCCAGCTGTTACTGGTTACCCCACTAATGGTGGGGGCCAATGGTGAGTACTGTTTGGAACATCTGGGGCCTCCCCTCGGCCTGGAAAGAGCCCCAACTGGAACCTTAAGGTCAAGGTCAGGATCTCAGCAGGGTCTTGCAGCCATGTTGTTTGTCGGCCATGTTGTGACTCTTCTCCTCATTTCCCTGTACTAACCTGCCTCAACTCCCCCCTCAGGGAGTTTACAGCCTTATGCTTAAGGGAGTGCTGAGGGGCGATGGTTATTCTTCTGTAGATACTTCCTGCTGGTTAGGGCAGTAGGCCCTGCCTACTGTGAGGTGTGAACCTCTCTAGCTATTCTATTGTGGTTGAAGGAAGGCTGGGTCCGGCACCCTGGTTGGAACTGGATGAAATCCCCGCATAACTAATAAGACATTGATTCTGTAAGAAATAAACTTAATTCGAATTTTGAAGATACATGGTCCTATTAAAAGGATAAAGAAGATGGTTGGTAGGTGGGCCCAAAAAGGGGGCCAGCCCTGACATACTGTATCACGAGAGTGAGAAAGGCCAGGGGCCTTCAGAGGCTGCATCCTCCCAAAGTTGATGGGAAACAGCAACAGACCTGCTGGGTTTTGGGTTTGAGTATAAACTGCCAACCCCAGTCCCCACAGCAGTGGTTATGCTTAGGACAGCTAGGAGAAGTATGAAGAGAGGCACTGCCCTAGACATAAACTCACAAAGACAGTACAGGCAACAACAAGACAAGCATATGACAAACAAAGACATTATTTAAGAGATCCACTCCGTTATAGGCATATTCATTAACTATTTAGAAAATGAATTAAGTTTACCAAGTCTTTAAACGTGTTCAGTATCCCTCTGCATATGATCTAGAATAGAAAAGATATCATCATAATCATCAGGCACATAGGTACAGTACTTAATACTAATCAATGCACAAGTTCCTCTGATGCATAGCACCCTTCAGCACTATGAAACAGCCTGGAGGCAGTGTCCATTGTACATGTGGCCATATCGAGCCATTGCCGGCTGCTGTAGGAGTCTAAAACTGTAACGTACTCTCCATCCACTTCAATAGCATGTTCAGAGATGTAGATTCGTTTTAGGGGTCAATGACCAACCTAGCCAATAACTCAAATGGATAAACAGCATGCAGTGTACTGAAGGCCTGGTGTGACTGTACAAGAGAGTTTGCCAATACTGAAGTCTATCTCTTAATCTTTATACATTTTTAAAACACTTCCAATGGTAACGTATAACATATCAAATGAACTTTAGTACTTTGCTTTTTACTTCCACATCTTTATCACGATGATATTAATTAACAAGTATTTTACTTTGACAGTACAGGAAAAACTACTTTCTCCATTATTTTTTGAAAATTAAAGATTCTCAATGGAATCAAGATTATCTTTCCTTACCACCACTTTAACATGCAGATTGAGGTGGGCTCTGACAGGTTTCCCTGTTATGAAGTTACTTTTTGTTATTAATATCAATTTAGGTTTCTAATTAATAATGGCTTCCTGGAATTAGCCATTAAAATGCTTCAGTTTAGAAGATGCTTTCACAAAATTCTTATAACTAGAAGTTACTTTACCTTTGAACAAGCTTATTAAAGCCCCCTCTCAATTAGAGGCGGAGTAGGCATCACCATCCCAGAATCCTCAAGATTGGGGAATGGGTAATCTAAGCACCTCTTAAAATATATGTGTGTATATATATATATATAAATAACATTTTTGTAAGCAAATACACATATATGCACATATATTTATATATCATTTTGCAAATGTTTGTATGTATTGTGAGAATTTTGATTTTTACCCATAATAAAAAAAAAAAAAAAAAAAAGATTGGGGAATGAACAATGGACTAGAGTAGACTTACTGTTATTCTATTATAGACTTATTGTTATTCTAGCAATGGAAGAACTTTTATCATTGATGTGGAGGCAGTTGCCACCTGAAGGTTCTGAGGGGAGGGAGAGGGAAAAATAGGTGCAATATGGGAGCATTTTCAGGACATTGGAATTGTCCTGAATGATGTTGCAATGACAGATACAGGCCATTATATATCTTGTCATAACTTACAAAATTGTTCAGGAGAGAGTTTAAACTATAATCCACACTTAGTGACAATGCTCCAATATGTGTTCATTAATTGTAACAAATGTACCACACTAATGAAGGATGTTGTTAATATGGGAAAGTATGAGAGCAGGGCATTTGGGAACCCCCTACATTTTTTATGTAACATTTATGTAATCTAAGTCTCTTTTTAAAACAATTTTTAAAGTATATTAAAAAATAAACAAGCTTATTAAATTACAATTAGCAACCAATGAGGTTTATCCATTTAAGAGAGGGCAGATCTACATTTCCTTCTTTAACTTAATTTCATTAAACCTGCACTTACAACTTTCATCATCTTAAAGATTTAATACATATAATGTTAATTTATTTAGCTAGTATCCTGTAAACCTAGGGAGATTACACCCAAACTAAATAAAATTGTAACAATTATAGTTTATGCAAGGAATGTTCTTTTCCCTTTCTTTACAGGAGGCTAAAATTGCTTTTCTTTAATAAAATTCTAAAACTGAATAATCTTAAAAGCATACCTGACTGCCAGGTTCTGGAATATATTATAATTGTTTAATTTCTTTTAATCATAATTTAGAAAAGCTCTTTCCATAACTTTCAAGGACTTTTCCTTTACTTACTGCAATTTGACAGTTGGATTATTAACCACCCTTATTTTAAGACTGGTAAAATTGGGGTCGGATGTGGCTCAACTGGTTGGGCATCCGTCTCCCATATGGAGGGACCCGGGTTCGATCCCCGGGACCTCCCGGTTAAAAAAAAAAAAAAAAAAAAAAGACTGGTAAAATGTTTACATTGGGGAATTACAGGGCAAACTGATTTTTAATTCCTCAGCCTAGAAGATAGTGTTTTAATCTGCCACACCTAGCCCCTCCCTCAGAGTTCTTGCAAAGGGGGCTGGGTAGGTCAAAGAGTTTAGGAACATCTTTTTCCCATTCCCAATAGTTTCTATATTCAGATTTCTATATGGCCTTTCTATCCTGCTTAGCCTAATTTAGGCTCCAGCGATATTCATTCACATATATAACCATATATTTATTTTTACAGTTTGAATAGAACTCTTTTAAGAATTTTCACTTAATTTGATATTACCATCCTGATGTATCAAGATATACAGGGAGCAGATTGACACACAAATAGAGAGTAGACACAAAAACATAACTTACTAAAGTTACTTAAAACTTTCATTCTTTTACAAAATAAGTTTAAAATAATATTTAAATTATTTCTTTGAAGGCTATTTCTAATTAATCTGATTTGCACTATGACCATGCAGTTTTGCACAAGAATTGGCTTATAACCAAATTGTTTCCAATGCTTTAAAATATAATTTACAACATTTTCCTTTACTTCAGAGCTTTGCTTATTTCCCATTTTGACTTTGACAGACCTTGGATGAGAAACACTAATTTCAGTGTAGACTTACTGAGGTCATTGAAGTCTCAGGGAAACCTGGTTTTTCTCATGACTTGCTGCTTTTAGGAACATCAACTGTTGAGGTGGGAGTCCCCCCTCCCCAGTCCTTGGCTGCTGGACTGGAAGAGTGGACGTTCAACCCTGGGGTCGAGAATTCCACCTGGCAGCAAACATCTGGAGAAAGCAGGGCACTAATATCAGTGGAAGGACAGGAGGTGGGTGTCTCAAGATTGCTTTCCCCTGAGTCACAGGGGCCAGAAGTTGTCATGAAATAACCATAAGCAAAGGCAAGGGGTGAGGCTAGACCTGAAGTAACCATAAACAAAGGCAAACTCAGTTTAGAATTATCACAATAACTGAAGTCTAAGGGAAACGTGAACTAGTAAGCCCGAGCAAGGGTGTGGTTAGACCTGAAGTCACCATAAACAAGGCAAACTCAATTTAGAATTATCGACTATTGTAGGTTGAGGGGAGAAGCTAGACAAATAGCCATATGCAAAGGTAAGTTCAGTTCATAATTACCATTACTATAGCAAGCACAAGCTAGACCTGAAGTCACTATAATACAAAGGTAAGTTGGTCTAAGATTACCTTCAAAATAGTAGGTCTAGGCTAAAAATCCACCCAGTTATAGCAATTTCAGATATTAATCCTGTTTTATAATACAAAGGCATCTATATAATGATTTTAAGTTACAGTTTCTGGTAAGTTTCCACTTAAAAACAATTTGGACACTTCCATTTATTAACTAAGCAACTAAAAATTTTATTAGTAACAACTTTGCTGAGTTTTTCTGCTTTTCCAACAGTTGAACCAATTCCATGTGATTTTTATATCAAATCTAATTGCAAGACAGTACATTTAAAGACTCATTTTTAGGTTACCTCTCACAGTTATCCAGTTTGTAACAGGCGATCCCCAAATCTGATTTATGAGTTCCTAGGCACGAGCAGACTGATAAAGCAAGCACAGATTAGAACAGGAGAGAACTTTACACAGCTTAGTTTAGGGAAAGACCTTTAGAATCACCTAGATGCAAAGCTCCCAGTGTCTGTCCATGGCAGAAATCTCATGCAGGTTTCCTCCAGGAAAATCCCTGGGCAGCTACTAAGAATGGAGCTAAGGGGTCCAGAGAAGCCCTGCCCCTGACGAGACATGAATTGGGGCTGCTTCTCATTAGTTACCTCCTGGCAAGGGGTAAAGCCCTGCGAGGGCTTTTGTTGCTAGAAGGACTGGAGTGTTACAAGGGAATAGGCAGCCAGTTCAGCTCACCCCTTCACAGCGTCTGCAGACCCGCCTTAGGTAAAGGGGCCCTAGGGTCTCCCCATACCATGCCTTTGGGGGAGGGGGCAAGAGAGGGGTGAGGAGGTGAGGGATGGGGAGGAGGAGATAGGGAGAGCGGGGGCACAAAAAAAAGGGGGGGGGGAGAGAATAGGCAGAGAGCTAGGAACAGTCAGGAACCTTTTCATCTTAATTGATGGCACATGAGGAGTTTCCTTATTCTACAGGGGACAGGTTTAGTAAATGGAATGCATTTCCTCATCCCTTTTAGGAGACATGATCACGTGGTCTCTGGCCCTCAGATCTGTCTGTCCTCTTTTCTCTTAACACAGGTTTAACTGGAATTCAGGGTCCCATACAGAGCCCACTCTTGGCCACACTGTGGCCACATGGTGTGGCAAGAAAAGATTAGCCTCTTTATTTTTAGACCATCAGTAGGCAGGTTGTCCCAATTTCTGAGAAGGCACCCCAATGGGGAGTTTGCTGGGGTGATGGAAGAGCCACCCATTATCCTAGGGGAAGAGAAAACGCATTTGTCAGTCTGGGGCATCCTACCACTAGACCTGACTGAACGGATTGCTCAAAATTTGCAGAGGTCTTAGGAGTTAGCCATGAGCGAGCTCATCTCATGGCAACTCCCCGGGCCGTCTGAGTTCTGCAGTTAAACCTGACATTAAAAGCCCATTAAAAAAAAAAAACAGGGAAGCAGCTGTGGCTCAATCAGTAGAGCTCCCGTTTACCATATGGGAGGCCCCGGGTTCGGTTCCCGGGGCCTCCTGGTGAAGGCAAGCCCGCCTGCACGGCGTGGTTAGCTGACCCAGCGAGCACAAGCAGCAAGGGGGGGATAAACGAATAAATAAATAAAATCTTAAAAAAAAAAAAAAAAAAAAAAAAAAAAT
>JAKSZT010054040.1:6169266-6230858 GCA_026826555.1 Tolypeutes matacus
AAAAAAAAAAAAAAAAAAAAAACAACTGGAGACTAATTGTCCTGTGACTTGCCGGCAAGGCACCCACCCCCACAGACAATCTCAGGGCACTACCGAGGGTGGGGCTCATTCCTCACCAGCAAATTCATTTTCACTTTCTAAGGCATTCTAAAGCATCTCACAGACCCAAAATGAGGACAACAGCAAGCACAAGCAGCAAGGGGGGGATAAATGGATAAATAAATAAAATTTTTTTAAAAAAATAAAGGCACTTCTAATTAAAAGGAGTTAACTAGTGGCTAAAGAAAACAATACAATGGGTGATATCCATTCTGAATTCACAGAGGGCCTGGTAAATTCCCAGCAGCCTCCTGCTTGACCTGGGCCACATGCCCAGTCAGGTCTCAAGGACGGTTTCACCCACCACCCAGAACTTCCTTGGATCTGCACAGCATGGGGGCTTGTTCCTACCACCTCTGAAGAGGGAGCTGGAAGTCTGAGCAGACCTAGTAAGTGGCAGATTAAAGGCATGTCTAATTAAAAGGAGTTAACTAGTGGTATAAGGAAACAATACATGGGTGATAGCCATTCTGAACTCACAGGGCCTGGTAAACTTCGGCGGACTCCTGCGACTTAAGCCACATGCCCAGTCAGGTCTCAAGGACGGTTTCACCTGCCACCCAGAACTTCCTTGGATTTACACGGAGTAGGGGCTCACCCCTACCACCTCCAAAGAATGAGCTGGAAGTTTGTAAAGGCCGAATTATGCCCTGTGGGAGCCTATCCAGGAACCCCCTTTTAAATGGGAGAACAGACAGGCCTTAATTAAGACTCACCAGTCTGTGGTGGGGGTCAGGGAGCTCCAGTCGTCTTTCTGTCTTCTGGCTGGCTCTCCAAATGAAGTGGGGAAGTGTTGTATTCCTCTAGGTTATAGGCTATGTTGCATAAAGAATTTAAGAAAACACCAGTTTAGTTAGATCAGTAAAAAGAATTTATTGGAAAATGGGGGAAATGAACAGAGCTTATCGAAGAATGGGAGAGAAAGATGGAAATACACACTGAAATGTGATGCTGGCTCCTCTAGGCAGACAGAGTGGGCTTAAGCTTGTGTGGTCACCTTTTAAGCTATTAATTATTCCTCCCCTTGCTAATGCTAAGGGGAGGGACCCCAGCAGTTATTGGTTACCCCACCAATGGTGGGGGCCAATGGTCCGTCTGTTTGGAATATCTGGGGCCTCTCTTGACCAGGAAAGAGTTTCAACTGGGACATCAAGGTCAAGGTCTCAGTGGGGTCTCGTGGCCGTGTTGTCTGTCGGCCGTGTTGTCATGTCTGTCGACCATGTTGTGACTTGTCTTCTCATTTCCCTGTACTAACCTGCCTCGTCTGTTCTTTAAGTCCTTACCCAGCAAGTGATATGACAAGAGATTTCCTTGAGTGCCAGGAGCTAACAAAGAACAAACAAACCAAAGCAAAAAATATCTGTATATTCTGCAAATTGGCTCTGCCTTGGCTGGTGCTCTCCTATCAGGAAGACCAGTCCTTGATGAATGTGATGTGCAGGAGCTCCTCCATCTTTTCTGAACCTGCCTCCTGTCCTGGGCTTGTGTTTGCTCCAGGCCTTAGGAATTTCCGCATTTACAGGAATGCAAATGTCCCCTCTGCTCTATAAAAATAGACTCTCTCTTCTTCCTGGGTGCTCTATTGTTTAATTTAAAGCAGGCAAACCTTTGCCCCAGGCAGCTCTGGTTTACACTGCTTTAGCAGTCAGCAAGCTGCTTCTGCCTGCAAGACAGGTTTTGGGAGAATAAGCCAGAGAGGAGTTTCTAGGTTCAGTTTTTCAGGCCCCATGCTGATAGATTGACACTAACATATCTGCATGGCAGCTTGCATTTAAGAGTTACTCTGCTCCCTCTGGCACAGGCTAGAGACCCATCGTGGGAGTGCAGGCCACCCCTGGGGAGGGGATGGAAAGGTCAACAAGGGCCCTATGGTGTTGACATCTCCCACCCTTTTCAAACTTGAGTTTTCTTGATTTGGCACTTGCCCAGTTACTGCAATCCTTTGTTTTCCTGAGTCCTGAGGAAGATGGCTTTGCTAGATTTTGCTAGTTTGTCCAAGGTTTTGTAAGGAATGGCTCCCTAGAGCGTCATTTGCTGTCATTGTGGTCTAAGGGAAGTCCAGATGCTTGGTTCTTGTTACCACACAGGGGTCATGTCTGTCCTCAAGGAATAATTTAAACACCCGCTAACTGGCTGTGTATTAGAATCACATGGGGAGTTTTCAAAATCCCAGTGCATGTGACTGCACCCCGTAAAATTAAATCAAATTCTGGGGGTTGGACCCAGATGTCAGTATATTTTAAAGTGTACCAGGTAATTCCAGAGCACCATCAGGGCTGAGAACTATTGATCTATTGCTTTCTCTTGTTTGACAAATGTCAAACTCAAATGGTTCTTCAAACAGACTCAGGATCAGCATGGCTACTTTATCATTGAGGTGTGGGGGGAAAGGGAAAGAGAAGAGGCAGCAGAGTCAGTGCCCAGGTCAGAAATGGAAATGGAACAGAATGTTATAAAGTGAAAATTAAGACGTACTTCCTCCACTGCCTCCCTAAGTAGGTAACTACTATTGTTTTTGTATGCAGTCCAGAAAATATCGACTGTATAATACAAATTACACATTCATATATATGCATCTAATTTATATTAGATTTTATATATTAATATTTGGTTCTAGATTTCTTTAAAATTTTCACAATGGTGGTACATTGTATATTATAATTGGTACCTTATTTCTCTTTAGTTACTACAGAAAATGCTGTTGTGAAAATTAAGAAATACACACACACTTTTAGAAGTATATCCAGTGTGCAAATTCCTTGCAGTGAATATTGCTAGGTCACGGGTATATACTATCTAAATTTCCATTTTTGCATCCAAAAACGGTTGTAGGAATTTATGCTCATAAGTAATGAATGTATGAAAATGTTTTTTCCTCAAAATGTCCATCAAGCTTATTTTTGTTAATCTAATACATGAAAAATGGCACCTGGTGTTTCTTTGCCTCAGGTTGAACATATGTTTTATTGGCCATTTTAATTTCTTTTTTTTTAATGTGTACTACTTGACAGTTTTTTACCTTTTTAAGGCATATTTTGCTTGACTTACTGCTTTATAGAAGCTAAAACCCTGTGCTCACGTGGCCACTAACACTACCAAAACAACCTCCACCTTTCAGAAAATCCACAATTGATTAAATTGTATTATATACAGTTTCTCATAAACAGACTGAGAGACCCACTGGCTTAGTGCTTTCCACATATTCACTCACATTTTGGACATTGGCCATGCCTCACAAAAGGAATGCCATTGGTATCAGTTAGGCTGAGAGGAAAAAATATATATAATGCTTTTTAAAATTAAATCTCTTGGTTACAAAGTTAATTTTCATAAACTGGCCTGGAGGGAGATAGTCAAGACCAAACAGACAAAAGCCTTCATTGTTTCTGGACCAACAAGTAAATCTAAGCCACTTACTAAATAAAATGAATGTGGTCATAAAGAAGGAATTCAGCATCATAGAAGTGAGTATGCAATAGAACTTAGGTAAATTAATTTCCTACACATACATTCTAATAGTGAGTTGTGAGGAAATGGTTTCCTATTTCAAACATGTAAAACAATTTTAGCTTCAAGGTTCAGTGTTTTGTTGTGTAATAGATGACAATGAGCCTTTTAGAGCCACAGAATTTTTTTGCAAAGTAGCTGGGACTCAATTTCATGGTAATAAGATACAGAATAAGTATAAACCTGATCCCAAAAGGACTTTTACCCCCACCCTGCTAGTGATTTAAGTTATGACTGTTTAATTTATAAATATTACCAAGAATTCTGCTGGATCTCTAGAACAAAAATATAATAGTGTTTTATATTCCAAGTCAGCAATCTTCCTAATCTCTCATGGGGATCCTGTGAAAAGCTGTCAAAAGCCCTGGCTCTTGCTTTGTGCTGTGATCTTAACCAAGATTGACTTAAAGTAATGTGGGTTTATAATTAATTTTTTTTCTAAATAGGCAGTTGTCCTTTGTTTTTGTGACATTTGTTACTCCTTTGGTGCAGTATCATTCAGAATGACTCATGGAGGCAGTTGAGACACTGTAGATGGTATAGTGTGTTATCAGTGTGCCTCATCAATTCCTTTTCCTAAAAATGCCATGAAGAATCGGCTCTTTGGATGAAACTCTATGTATGTTCCTTTTATCAAATAAATGCTATACATCTCAACGGTTTGTTCCTGACTTGTAGGAAGCGCAAGGATAAATTAAGTCACATTTGGAAAATTATTCCATTTCAAAGGCCTGCTGCATCTATCTCTGCCTTCTGATTGATTTATGGCCACACTTTAAAATATTAAATTGTTTTTGAAAAGTGATTATAACTACATCTGCTAATAAGTATAAAATGTAAACCAGTTCTGCCCTAGGTACTAAACAACCCCACAGCTTTGAACTCTCCAAGACGTTATGGAAACCAATACATAAAAAACGTTTCAGTTTTTGTTTACAGAAGGAGAAAAAGAGACCTGATTGAGTTCAGCACTATGATTTCCAGTGTGTGTGCATCTGTGTGTGAAAGGTGAGTGGGAAGTCACCTGGGGAAGGTCCGCAGGCAGTCTCCTGTGAAGTTTCACAGGACAGCACTCATTTTGCAAAGTCTGTTGGCACTCTAGGCCCAGAAACCTGCCTTTAGCTAGCACACGGAGAGCAGGTCCGTGTCAGGGCCAATCACATCTTGGCCAAGCTCACCAGACTCATGCATGCAACCAGGATTCTAATTAATTTAGAATGAGAATTAAAATTGCCGTTGAAATCCAGATGTCCATACGAACTGCTCCTTCACATCCCAAGGCCAGATCATTGTCCCATCCATCCTTCTCCATCTCTCCCCACAACTGCTCCCCTTGTGCTTCTGTTGTCCCTACTGGAGTTTGTTTAGCTTCAAATTCCCGTTTACCAGGGCTGCTCATCCAAAATGCTATCCCCAACGCCCACTTTAAATGCCACCTTCTCTTCAAACTTCCTTGAAGCCTTCAAATCCAAAATAACTTCGTTCCTCTCACTCCTCTTCACTTTATCTTTCATTATAATTACACATGATTAGGGAGACTCAAGGATTTTTTTTTTCCCCATCAGATGGCTCCCTTGTCTGTTTGTTTTTGCTCATTGTTTGCTGCTCGTTGTCTGCTCGTTTTTTTCTCATTGTCTGCTCCTTGTTTGTCTTCTTTAGGAAGCACCAGGAACACAACCGGTACCTCCCATGTGGGAGGCTAGCGCTCAACTGCTTGAGCACATCCGCTCCCGGAGTTTCTTTTTTATTGTTTGAAACTCCAGAGACTGGGATGGTGCCTGCTGCAGTGCACCTGTCTCAGATAGGCTCTGCAATTTGGAAGCCTTGGGCAGACTCGCACTTACCGTGTCCCCACCGTCCTGCAGGTGGGGGTGGGGGTGAGGGGCTCTTCTCTTCCTTTGACCCGAGGGCACGTCGGTGCCTGCGTCCGCTCTCTCCTGGGCATCCAGCGCCAGCTTAGGGTCAAACAGCAGGCGCTCAGCACATGTGTGCTGAAGGGATGAATCAACACGGGAATACGTGGCTGCACGAGAGAGTCGAAGAACTCATCCATTCAGCCACCCGTGCCAAGGCCTGGCGGGGCGGAGCTCGGCATCGCCCGACCGGCCTCCGCGGCAGGGGCGGGGGGCTCGGTGGGGCCGGGCCGGGGCGGGGCCCCTGGGAGTCCCGCCCGCGCGGGGGCGGGGCCTAGGGCGCGCGGGAAACGGCGCGCGCGGCGGCGGGAGGTGGCGGCGCCGCTGGCTGACGCGCGCCCTCAGGTACGGCTTCCCGCGGCTGCCCGCGGGCCCAGCCTTCTGCCGGCCGGGCCGGGCCGCGGCGAGACGTGCTCAGGGTGGGGCGGCCGGGCCGCGGGGGCGCGGGAGGGCTCGAGGGCGGCGCGCGGGAGGGCGCCCGGAGCCCGCCCAGGCCCCGGCCCTGCGCGGCCTCCCCCCGCCAGGCCCCGTCTCTGCCGCCCGGGCCCAGCGCCCAGGCCGGGAAGGGCGTCCCCTCTCCCCAGCCCCTGGCTCTCCGGCGCCCCCCCCCCAGCGCCACTCCCTGTTGCCCTGCTGGGTGGTGCAGGTGGCTGCCCCCGGCGTGGCGAAGCCTGGAGGGGCCCCCCTAGGCGCGCCAGCGGGAGCACCCCTGCCCGCGTGCACCGCCAGTGTCAGCCCTGCTCGCTGGCGCGGAGGAGCTCGCTGCTCAGATGCTGGGCCTCGCTGTTTTCCAGCTGTCCTCTGGCTCTGGGGAAAGAACGGCGCCCGAGGATGAAAGTCATCACGTGTGAAATAGCCTGGCACAACAAGGAGCCCGTGTACAGCCTGGACTTCCAGCCCGGGGCGGCCGGCAGGGTCCACCGGCTGGCGTCGGCCGGGGTGGACACCGCCGTGCGGGTGAATTGGGGCCGAGGACGGAAACCCCGGGGACAGCCGAGTGGGAGCAGCGGCCTTCACAGTTGCATTTAATAATGTCGACCCAAAGTGGCTTAGCGTTGACCTGGGGGGAGGGGGTTATTGCTTACTGGGTAGTGGCCTTGGTAATGGCTGGGGAGGATACAGCACAACGTTGTAAATGTAATAATACCACGAGCGTGTACACTTAAAAATGGTTAAAATGGGAACTGTTATGTATATATGTTATCACAAAACAAACAAAAATAAAAACGAATGTTGACATCTAGCCCAGAAGGATAACTTCTCAGGGCCTTGAGTGAACAAGGAAAGCAAGAGAGCCACTTTCTTATTTGAATAAAGTTCCCTAGGCTGGTGTAACTGGATCCCCATTATTTTAGAATCCTGAGCCAGGTTCCTGTTGGGAAACAGTTGGCACTAAAAAGAGGTAGGAAGGAGACAGCAGGCAATGGGGCTATTGGTTTATGTTTCAGACAGGAGGGATTCCTTCATTTTACCTTTCAAATAGCTACATGCTTCATCCAGAAAATAGGCTGTTACTGTTTTAGCATGCACAGTATAGTAGCTGCTCAGCGTATGTTTCCTGAATGAATATTTTATGTTTCCTGAATGAATATTTTGATATGAACAGATCTGGAAAGTAGAGAAAGGACCTGATGGAAAGGCCATTGTGGAGTTTTTGTCCAATCTTGCTCGTCATACCAAAGCTGTCAACGTTGTGCGTTTTTCTCCAAATGGGGAAATTTTAGCATCGGGAGGAGATGGTGAGTATTGTATTCCAGAAACTGTACAAACCAGATGATACCTATATGTCTCATGTCAAATAGAATTGAACTGGATGTGCTTTTTTATTTTAGAGGTCACTTGGCCCCTTCAGTCTGTCACTTAGTTTAGTAAACTAAGATTCTGGAAAGGGTGTCAGAGTGAGGGGACAGCACGCTTAACCTGAGAAGACTGGTTTGAAGATGGCTCCTTTCACACTTGGCCCCTTTGGGCTGGTTTGCAGATAAGGAGGAAAGGTGTGTGCCATTCTCCCCAGAGTCCCAAGGCCACTGTTGAAGCCAGGTTTGATTGCTAGTTTGGTGTCTGTCGTGAACAGAGTCAGTTCCATGTCTCTAAATAATTAATTGGCTTAGAGAGTATATTCGAAGCCCTGTAAGGTGTGTTTGTTTGAAAGGAGTAGACTGGATTCAGATTTTCTGCTTGTGTTTAAATGGGATAAAGCGCTAAAGAAAATTTGTGTTTTTATCATGCCCTTACATTAAAACAGCCTTAAAACTAGTAAAAAAGAAAACAAAAAATGATTTTATTTGTAGATGAAGGAAAAGAGACATAGTTGGGTCTTAACTTCAGTGCCATGATGTCCAGAGTGTTTGCCTGTATGTGTGTGTGTGTGTGTGTGTCTAGGGAAAGGTGGACAGGGCCAGCAGTCTGTCTCCTGTGAGACTGCACAGGACAGCATTCATTTTGCGAGGTCCCTCAGCCCCGAAAGCCTAAAACCTGCTTTTAGTCAGCACATGGAAGACTGATCTCTCGTCTAAGCTCACCAGACTCAGGAGTACCCAGTTTATTCAGAATGAGAATACATCTGTCCACATAATTGGCTCATTCTCTCTCCTCCTGTGGGCATTCCTAAATGGGAAGCCAAAGCATAATGAGAAGGTTATGCGATGAGCATAGAGGAAGGATGTGGGGAGTTAGAGGATTCGGAGGATTGCTGACAGGTGAAGATGTCTGATGCGTGCAGAAGGGTTTAATAGCTAAGGCTTCTGCGGGGCTTGCCATGTACCAGGTCTTGTGTTGTACATGCTCTGTGCATATTAGCTCACCTGCTCCTAACCACAGCCCAATGAGGCAGGTATACTATTCGTATCCCCATTTTACAGGTGAGGGAACTGCGGCATCAAGACGTTAAGTGACTTACTTCAAGTTACACAGCTAGGAATGATTTGCCAACCCTTGCATTGGAGGCTTTTTTTCCTTCCCCTATTCAACCAGTTATAGGTTTTGCCTTTAGATTGGTTTACATAGTCAGTTATCTTGCAGTGTTGTTTTGCTGGCCTGGGAACCCTTCTGTTTTGGGTGACTTGGTATCACTTTGATCCGGTATGAGTTTGATTTTGTAGTTTCAGTTCAGAAGACAAACCTATTTTTCCTGTCCACATTCTTTATTTTTTTAAAGATTTATTTATTTATTTATAGCTTCTGCCCCCTATCCCTCCCCCGTGCCCCCTTCCCCCTGTTGTTTTACACTCGTTATCTGCTCTCTATGTGTTCTTCTGTGTCTGTCTTCTCTTCTCTTTAGGCAGCACCAGGAACCGATCCTGGGACCTTCTGGAGTGGAGAGAGGCGCTCAATCTCTTGTGCCACCTCAGCTTCCTCTTCTGCTGTGTCTCTTATTGTCTCTCTTCTGTGTCTCTTTTTGTTGTGTCATCTTGCTGTGCCAGCTCGCTGTGTGGGCCAGCTTGCCTTTTACCAGGAGGCCCTGGGAATCGAACCCTGGACCTCCTATATGGTAGACGGGAGCCCAATTACTTGAGCCACAGCCACTTCCCTGTCCACATTCTTAGAAGTAAATTATCATGGCCATAGCATCTATTGAATGACATAAATGTAGTTTAATACATTAAAAGTCCAAATGAACGCGCTTGCAATAGACTATGGCTTATCTTTAATTGGATCATTCCACAGATGCTGTCATTCTCTTGTGGAAGGTGAACGATAACAAGGAGCCGGAACAGATTGCTTTTCAGGATGAGGATGAGGCTCAGCTGAATAAGGAGAATTGGACCGTCGTAAAAACCTTGAGGTAGCCCCTTGAGGGTCTGTGGGATGATTGAGCTCTGCACGCTAAGGGCCTGAACCTGAATGTGCATTTTGATGCTTCTAATTTTAACTTTCATGTATACAAAACTGTCATCAGAGAATAGTTTCAAAGGATGAAAACCATAACTAACGCTGATTTTCTTGGTTTCTGGTGTAAAATATTCCTTAAATGGAATCAATTTTAAAGGTGTGTAAATATCCTTGAAAGTAGTTGATTATAGCCATGGCTAATTTATTCTGGTGGCAATTTCTAAAATGTTTAATGCATGGCTCCTGAGTGTGCCTTCAAGTTTGTGATAGCATTTTCCTCCTTGAGACAAAAATTGCCTCTTTTCCTCTTTAATTTGGCTTCCAGGGGCCACTTAGAAGATGTATATGATATCTGCTGGGCAACTGATGGAAATTTGATGGCTACTGCCTCTGTGGATAACACTGCTATCATCTGGGATGTCAGTAAAGGTAACTGGGGGAAGGAGTATTCTAAGTGTTTAATAACCTTAACCTGCTTTAGCTTTAAAGGCCAGAAGAAAAAACTTCTTTAGTGAGCTGAAATAGGTGGCTGGCTCAACAGAGTAGAGACCTAACTCATTTTTCAGGGCCTGGGTCGGAATGTATGAGGCTGGTGGTGGTGTCGTGAGTTATGGGGCAATAAAGCAAGTTGGATGGCACGTGTGTGGGGATGCATGCAGGAGCAGGACGGGCCTGGTCCCTGCCTCCACGGAGCTCATGATCTCGTGATCTTGTGAAGGGCCTTTTTGCTGCTTTTTAAGAACCTATTCTCTAGCTGGGGAGACACAGACACATGAGAAGTGGAATGCCGAAAGCCAGTATGTGGTTAATTCCTTAAGTTTAGACTCAACTAAATCTTACTTTTTCTCCCACACCTCTTGTATGTTGTCTACTGTGCAGGCTGCTAATTCTCCCACCACCCAAGTGCCCTGGTCAGGAGTCTGGAAAAGAAGTTGGCTTTCTCCTCTGCCTCACCACTGCATCAGTCCATTTTCATCCCCTCTTCTTTTTCGTTCCATGCCATCCAGCTAAGCATCGTCTTCCCCACCTTGTCTCTATCATACGCTTCCTAATCAGCCCCCAACATTCTGGCAAGATGGAGGGCTGGTGTCACTGTCGTCCTCTCCACCCCAAATCTAGCCATCATCCTTTTGGGTTGTCCAGCCAGCACCCTCCTTAAGCCAGCTGTAATGACTGAACATTGCCAGTGAGCTGGGTGCTATTGCAGGTGCTGGAAACATAACACGGAAGGGCTGTATTCTAGAGGGGGCGTCAGACTGATAAACAGATGTATGTGTCAGGTAGTGATAGGACCATTGAAAGGGTTAGACAGTGACTGGCTGGTCAGGGAAAGCTGTAAGCATGTGATATTTGAACAGAGACCTGGATAAAGTCCGGGAGCAAGCCATGTGAATGATTTGGGGGTGCCTTCCAGCCTGTGGGAACAGCAGATGCACAGGCCCTGGGGCAGGAGTTGCTCTCAGGAACGGGGAAGGGATGGAGGAAGCCAGGGGGACCGTGGGAGGGACTGAGGTTGGGGAGGCAGGAGGGCCAGAGCCCGTGGGCCTTGCAGACCATGGGAAGGATTCTAGATTTTATTCTGCATGTGATGGGATGCCACTGAGGGGTTTTGAGCAGGAGAGTAACATGGTTTTGCTTAGGCTTTGTTATCTTTTATTGTTTTAAGAAGATACCTCTGGCTGCCACATGGAGAGTAGACTGTAGGGGAACATGAGGGAAAGCTAGGAGACCTGTATAAGGTATTAAAGTCATTCCAGAGAGTGGAATGGCTGGGGCTAGGGTGCTATCGATGGGTTGGGAGATACTTTGTAGAAAAAGATGTCAGGATTTGCAAGTATACTGGATCTAATTCCAGCTTTTTGGCTTAAGTAACGAAGTGAAAATTGGTGCCATTTCCTGAGATTAGGGACACTGTGAGGAGGGGCAGTTTGGCAGGAAGTATGGAGATCAAGGCCATATCCTGGACCTCTGTCATCTTGATGGCGCTGTCAAGGTCATCTGAAACCACAAACCCCTCATGTTTCTCCTATTCCCTCAACACCTTTCCTCCCCTCACTGCCCTTCTTTCTAGAGCCCTCTCTTTCCTGGTATGGCAGCCCCCTCTGGCCTCCATCCTTTTTCCTCTCCAGCTTAGTCCCCAGGTTGATCACATACCAGCATGCTGAATTCCCTCAGACTCCTTTTCTTCCACCTTACCCGCCAAGACAAGCCCCATCCTGGGATGGGGGTTACAGTCACCTTTTAATTTTCTTGCCCTGGGCTGAGCACAGCTGGCAAGAACCTGCTACCCTACAGATGGGCTGCTGTAAATTCATTCTCGCCAGCATCAGGGGGCTCTCACGGTCCCCCACCCCCTTTCACTTGTTGGGGTTTGATCCCTTCCCGTTCCTCCCAGTACCTGTTTCAAACCTGCACAAGTCCCCCCCAGCCCACTTCTCAACCCCCAACCACCTTAAACCCGGCTGACTCCCTGAAAGACCAAGAAGGCCAGAGCAATGACATTAAATGGGGCAGAGAGGCCATGGGAGTTAGACTGAACTTGTAAATGTGTATCACGGGCAACTTTAGGTTTAGTGGGTTTAGTGGGCGGCGATTGAGTGATTGGAAGGTGGGAAAGTTAGTGTGTGAGTGTAGGCCGCTCTTTAGAGAAGAGGTTTTGTTGTTTTTTAAAGAATAGCCCAGGCTTCATATCTCCCTTCTGTCTTTAGCCAGATGATCTCTGCCTGCTGCTGCTGCTTTTATCTTCTAAATATTTTCTGCGAAGTCCCTTTTCCATCCTTGTGAACATTGCTCTGGTTCGGGCCCCATCTCTTGCCAGGTCTCCTACATCTTCTGGATAGTAACCCTTTTTGTGATCTTTTCATCCTTTAAAGTGAGCGCAGACCCCCCCACAGCTTCGCATTCCTTGAATACCCAGAGCCTTTCCTTATACACAGGGAATCTGTGATACATCTCCTTATGTCTCCTTCGTCCTTCAATTGCCATTCTTGGCCTTACACTTTACCCATTAGCAGTCTCCAGGCACCTATCATTTCTCCACATCTACTAAGTTGTCTTTTGTTCTGTGGACTTGCATAGAATCCCTTTTCCACCTATTTCCCCTCCAACCTGCCTAACCCAGTGACCTGAACTCAGATCTTTGTTCCTTCTCTGGCCCCCAGCCCCTAGTCTGTTGAGTACCTCATCCTCCTCTCTGACCCTGTGGTACTTTCCTTTGTTGCATTACACGTGCCAGTTTATGGTTCTGTCTCTCATTAAGCTCTGTGAGGCCAGGGACCATGTGAGGCTGTGTCCCCAGGGCCTGACACAAGGTTTGGAACAGCTTCTCCCTCTCTGCCTGCTCAATGATGAAATGGTGTAAAGGGAATAATTTAAAAGTCAAGATGGGGAAGTGGATGTGGCTCAAGTGATTGAGCTCCCACCTACCACATGGGAGGTCCCAGGTTCGGTTCCCAGTACCTCCTGGAGAAGGCGAGCTGGCGTGATGGAAAGGCACGACGAGCTGACGCAACAAGATGACACAAAGAGTAAAGGCAATGAGAGACACAAACCAGGAAGCTGAGGTGGCTCAAGTGATCGAGGACCTTTCTCCCACCTAGGAGGTCCCACGTTCAGTTCCTGGTGCCTCCTAAAGAGAAGACGAGCAGACAGAGCACACAGCAAATGGACATAGAGAGCAGACAGTGACTGTGAGCAATGGGGTGGGGGGAAATAAATAAATAAACATGTTTAAATAAATAAATAAATAAATAAAAGTCATGATGTATACCAGTGGTGTTTGGGCAGGTTTTTTTGTAATGCTATTGTGTGTGTTTGTTTTTTTTTGTAGGACAAAAGATTTCCATTTTTAATGAACATAAAAGCTATGTACAAGGAGTAACCTGGGATCCTTTGGGTCAATATGTTGCTACCCTGAGCTGTGACAGGTATATTAGTGTTTGGCAGGTAGTCATTGTCTGTATTTACTTGAAATTTTTTGCAGAAGTGTTTTTATCACAATGTAACCAATATGAATCATAGTCTAACTTTGATCCTTTAATTCTTGTTCTGATAGAAAGCATTTTGTTTTACTCTTATTCTTAAAACATTTTACGGAATTGTGGAGCAACTTGCTATATGATGTGTAGCAGGAACACAGGCTTAGACAAAACAGAATCTTTCAGCGAATGACAGCATTATCACTTATACAGCACAAAGCATCCAAAAGAGCAGGGGACCAGGTCTTTGGTCCTGGGATGGCAGTGCTGCAGGCCCCACTTTGTGTTGGAGGGGGTGAAGGGGAGAGACCCTGTGCTGTTTGAGTGTTGAGTATTTATCCCTCCTGGGGGGAGGGGCTGCCACTAAGAGTTCCTGCCCTGACAAACAACTGGGGCTGCTTATTCCCCGTTTCTGGGTTTATGGTCCAGTCGGGCCTTTTCCTTAGACCTAACATCTGCCCCAGGCTGTGGAATGGAAGCAGACTGAGACATCTGCACACTAGAAAGAGGGGAGAAGGGGGGCAGGTGAGGCCTGTGGCTTCCCCAGCAGAAATTGGTAACTGAATAGGGTGCAGTGACTTAACATGGAGCTAGTACTTGGTAAATCTGTTGAATGGATGAATGTGTGCGCTAAGAGCATGTAATACCAAATAGACTTTGAAGTGTATTTAAATTTCATGGGAGACTTTTAAAGAAAATGTCTTTTTAAATGGGACTTAAGAGGAGGTACTTAGTGGTAGGACTATTTATTTCATTTTTTTATTATAGTTGACTGATACAGTGATTTTAATAACTGTTTAAATTGATATAAAAATAAAGTATTTTTGTTTTTTCTGGAGGGAGGTCTATTGCTATTTTACTAGTAAAATGCATTTACTTGCCTTCTTGGAGCGAAGACTAAAAATATCACATGTCACAGATGTTATGTAGCAGTTGAAATAATCCTTTCGAATATTTATGAGGCTACCTATTTTTTTTTTTTTTTTTCTGGATCAGAAGAATTTTTTATTCCTTGTGTATATTATGTGTACATGCCTCATTTCAGTTGTCATAATTGTCTCTGTAATTCCCTCCAGAGTAGCGGTCATAACCACCCTGGTTTCTGCCACCATAGTCTCTGGTCCTTCCATAACCATATCCATGTCCTCCAGGCTGACTATCATACTGGTTTAGGCAGCTACTTTTTTTTTTTTTTTTTTTTTAAAAGATTTTATTTATTTATTCATTTATCCCCCCCTTGCTGCTTGTGCTCGCTGGGTCAGCTAACCATGCCGTGCGGGCAGGCTTGCCTTCACCAGGAGGCCCCGGGAACCGAACCCGGAGCCTCCCATATGGTAAACGGGAGCCCTACTGATTGAGCCACAGCCGCTTCCCGAGGCAGCTACTTTTAATCATAACAGATTGATCTTATGATTGTCATGGGATAAAAACAGTGTAGAAGAGTTAATGTTCAATAGAAACGTCTGTTATTTTCTAGGTACCATTTATTTTTTGATACCAATATATTTTGTTCAGGCAATCAGGAATGAAACAGTCTGATTAGCGGGAATAATAAGAATTACCAACAGCCAAATTTGCTTGTTGGTGTTTTCCTGACTCTTGAAAATCCCTAGAGTGATCTGGTTCAACATAAATTACTCTTCAATTATATAAATTACCTCTGGATCAACTATCCAAGACCTGAAATATAAAGACAGACCATCTTATTTGAGAATTCAGAACACTCAATAAAAAATCAAATTATGACATATTTTCCCAACTTCATTAGTAATATCCCCTAGGTTGTTAATATTTACTTTTGTCATAATTAGTTAAGTGTGAAAGTCATTGGTAAATGGTTTTGCAGCCTGAAAATTGTCATCTTCAGTTTTGGTAATAGATTGTTTTTATGTGAAACAGAATTAATTTACTAGAAGAGGTAAACCAGACTTTTGTCCTTTCTTTAGGGTGCTGCGGGTATATGGCACACAGAAGAAGCGTGTGGCCTTTAATGTTTCAAAGATGCTCTCTGGAATAGGGACTGAAGGCGAGGTATAAATATTTTGATGTTCCATTTCAGCAGTACTGTAACTGAGACATGGGCAGTCGTGAGCTCCTCCTGTATCCTTGCAGTTTAATCATGGGCCCCCTGAATTCAAGGACACTTGAATTACAGTAAGGTGTTGTCTTAGTACAGACCCAGTTAGTGTGGTAGGCTGGTTCATATGGAAATGGGGAAGTCTGGGAGCTGGGGAAGAGCTGCTGAGAGAGGATCTTGGTTTTCATTCCTGGTTGTACTATGGAATTCCCTGAGAAGCACTAGGAAACATGGTTGCTGGGCCCCGCACAGGCCTCTGATTCACTTGGTTTGAGGTAGGCTGGGTTTGGGCACTGGTTTTTTGTTTCTGTTTTAAGTTTCTGCAGATTTATTTTTCCATATAAATTTTTTAGGTTCTCTCAAATTATCTTTGTTGATTCTATTTTATAACCCATATATGTATTGCATTCCTTTTTCAGATATGTAACATAAAGTTAACCATTCAGTGGCATTTAGTACATTCCCTGTGTTTTGCAACCATCACCTCTATCTAATTCCAAAACATTTCATCAAAGGGAAACCCCATACTCCTTAAACAGTTGCTCTCCATTCCCTTCTCTCTCCAACTCCTGGCGATCACCAATCTGCTTTCTGTCTCTATGGATTTACCTATTCTGGATATTTCTGGAAATGGAATCATAAGATATATTGCCTTCTGTGTCTGGCTTCTTTCACTTAGCAGAATATTTTAAAGGTTCATCCATGTTGGAGCAAATGTCAACACTTCATTCATTTCTATGGCCAAATAATATTCCATTGTATGGATATACCACATTTTATTTATACACCCATCAATTGATGGACATTTGGGTGATGATGATTGTGAATAGAGCAGTGTTTTGTTTTCTTTATATATTTTTTAAGTCTCTTTATTTAATTCTAAGATGCAGCAAGGGTTGAGAACTATTGACTTAGGAAGATGCCAGCACTAGGCACAGGAAAGCAGGTGGGTAGGACACTGGGTGAGTTGGCAGTAGGCAGTACTCCATCTAGGCAGGTATGCACAGAAGTAGCAGATAGTGGGGACCCAGTTGGAAGACTGGCTTTTAGGAATAGGGATTGTGGTCTTTGAAAGAACTAGCAAATGAAAAATAGTACACTTGTCCTAGAGCAATCAAGGAAACTAAAGGAAAAATTTAGCCAAAGGGGAGCAAGTCAATTACAGGGACAAAGGACATGGTATAAAGCCAGTACTGGGACATCAGCGTGAGCAGTGATCCCACTTGATGCTGAGATGTTACCTCTATACTAAGGAGAATAATACCTACCCTATTAAAGCTGTAGTGTTGAAAAAGTGTCAGTAAATGGAAGCAAAAACTCCTACACAGGTGTTCAAGAAATGTAATTTGAAAAGATGGCATGATTACCAGTTTAATCTACTGTTTTATTTTTTTTTAATGTTTATTCATTTGAAAGTCTAAATGTATATACACAGGTAAAAAGCAAAAGACACTTGGTCTTCCTGCTCTCTCCACAGTCTCATTCCCCAGACAAACCACCGTGAACAGGGTGGTGCGTGTTCTTACAGAGTTTTGTTTTTGTTTATAATGGTAGAAATACAAATACATGTACATAGATACATACGTATACACACATATAGCTTTATTTAACAAAAATGGGTGGTTGGTTTTCATGAATGATTGCTCTTGCAATCTCGCGTGATTATTTGATTTGTGATGTTTCAGTTTCTAAATGATAAATGGTTATATGTAAAGAAAAATTACAGGAGTTGGTAAGCTTATCTTGTGAATGTAAAAATTTGGAATAATGTTAAACTTGGTATGCCATAGGCAAGAAGTTACCGGATGTTTCATGATGACAGCATGAAATCATTCTTTCGTAGACTCAGTTTTACTCCCGATGGATCCTTGCTCCTCACACCAGGTATGTTTGACAAAGCTTTGGATTAAAGGGCATGATGGCAACGTTGGTGATGTCTATGCCACTGGTTTTATGATGCTTCATTTCAACTCAGTGAATTCTGACTAGTGCCGAGGTTCCGAAACTTGTCTGCACGTACCAATACCTGTGTCCTGCCCCCAGAGAGTGTAGTTTAATTGGTCTTGGATGTGGTCTGGATTTGGGAATTTTTTAAAAATCCCCAGGTGATGCTACTGTGTACACAAGTTTGGAACCACTTGATTAGAGTGATGTAGATAAAATCAAAAGAAATAAAATACAGAAAAATCTGTCTTTCTATCCCAAGATTAATTACTTAGAAATGGGAAATATTTTCCATTCACAATAGTGCAAAACCCATAAAATATATGGGAATATATTTAATAAGAAAGGCACAGGGCCTTTAGGAAGGAAGACTAGAAGGTCTTATTTAAAGTTATAAAACAAGTTCTGAACAAAGGCAAAGATTTATCCTATTCTAAAAAATGACCTTATCAACTTAATTGATTTCCAGTTACAACCCTACTAGAGTTTTTTGTTAATTGGATGAAATTTCAGCTTTGTTTAGGAGAATAAATATTGAAGTGTAGCCAAGAAAGCATGAAAAATTAGAATAATATTTGAGAGGGCATTTGCCTCTGCAGATGTCAGAAGATACTATAAAGCACTGTGTTCAAATCAGTATGGTATTGGTATAGGAATGAACAAGGAGGTTAATGGTCCAGAACAGAAATTCTGGCATGTAAAGTACTTTAATACATAACCTAGGTGGTATTGAATGAATGGTGCTAGAGTGGCCAGCTATCTGGGAGAAGATAAAATTGGACTCCTAGCTTATATATATAAATAAATTCCAGGTGAATTTAGTACTTAAATGAAAATAAATAAATAAATAAATAAATGAATAAATAAAGTTCTTGCAAGAAAAACCTAGGAGGACAATCTAGGAATGGGGAGGACTTTAATTAAGACTGGAAACCTGGAAGCTCTTAAAGAAATGATAGACCTATTTGACTGTATTTGAATGTAGAACTTTTGTATGACAAAAGATGGTAAGCCAAATCAGTAAACAAATGATGGAATTTGAAAATGATATTTGCAGTGAAGGGAAAGGCAGACTAACATAATATACAATGAGCTCTTCCAAACTGACAGGGAGGGAAAGAGGGAGGAAGTTAGTTCATAGAAGAGCAAATCTACATGGTCAACACACATAGGAAAGCATCTGAAACTCACTAATAGGAAAATACAAACTGAGGTGACATAACAATAGATAGCTCACCTATTTATTTCCTTCAGACTGGAAAAAATTAAAAATACCTGTTACTGCTGGGCATGCAGAATGTGGGTGTTGGTGTTCGAAATGTGAATTGTTACAGCCTCTGAGGAAAGCAATCTGGTTAAATAGCTGCACCCTGCAGTCCACCTGTCCCACTTCTGCAATTCAGTTCCTTAAGAAATTAAAGCATAGTCTAGAAGATGATATGTTCAAGGAAGTTTAGTTCAAACATTTTTTGTAGTGGTAAAAAAACCAAAGTAATACTCATTAACAGAGGATGGGTGAATGAATTATGGTGTTTGCATACCAGTGTATATTAGGTAGTGGCTGAAAAAGAGTGCATTGGTGCTATGTAAGTTGACTTTCATGAGGAATAGTTGATTGAGAAAAGCAAAATAAGGAAAAGTGTTAATAATACTCCATTTTGTAAAACAAATGGACTAAAAAAAAAAAAAACCACCACATGTATATATATGTAACTGAATTATAACTGGTTTTAAGATTATATGAGTATGGAGGAAAATGTAGAAATGACATATAATGGTTTGCTAAAATGATTACCTGAGAATGGAAGGATGAGATGAGACAGGGAGATAGTAGCTATGCAGAAAAGTAATAATAAAAAAAAAGAAAATGACTATGCTGATACTGTCTCCATTCCCCTCCCCAGTATATATTAAAATGATCACTCATAAAATTACTTATATGTATGTATATATAAAGAAATGTTAACATAAAACAGGGAGATGGCTCTAAGAATAACCGTGTGTGATCCCATCATTCTCAAGACACGGTCTGACCTGGCTAGAAGTACATCCTGGAGTGAGTGTAGAAGAGCTCTCAAATGTGGCCTGTTCCCTGGAGGTCCAGAGATTTCAGCAGAGGGCTTCTGGCAGCCTCATGGCTTGATCAGGCAGATTGGAAAAGGCCAGGTTTTGGGTGGCAACCAAGGTTGGAAACCAGGGAGCAGAGGGTCGGGGGCCTAGGCAGATTCTGGGCAGCTGGATCTGAGAACTGGGCACCATGCTTCACCAGCAGGAATTGACCAGATCTTCAGACTAAGGTCTTCTGCGGCAAGAGCTCCTTGCTTTATGTGCTTCCTGCCCAGGGGGTTGCTGAGCTCTCGGAGGAAGATGACAGGAAGGTGGATCTGGTATCAGGAGGTGAGACCAGACAGTGGCGTAATATTTGTATTTGTCCTCACTCACAGTAACGTTGTCCAGAGAATACATCTTTAGGGAAAAATACTTTACAAACCAAAAATTGAATGCTCTTGAATTTTCCTTGGTGAAAAGTCTAATAATACATTGATTTTTTCTGTCTCCTTTTCCCTCCTTCCCCAGCTGGATGTGTGGAATCTGGTGAAAATGTAACAAACACAACTTATGTTTTCTCCAGGAAAAATCTTAAAAGGTATGCAATTGAGGAAATATTTGAAATGTGTACCCTTTCGTTTTGTTTTTGCTCAGTAACCATGTTTATTTCCTAAAACTATGATTATTCTTTTAGGCCTATTGCTCATCTTCCATGTCCTGGAAAAGCAACGCTTGCTGTTCGCTGTTGTCCAGTCTACTTTGAGTTGAGGCCAGTAATGGAAACAGGTATTGTTAGAATCCCAGTGGTTATGCAGTGTTTCTCTCTGAAGCAGGTGGCAAGAGTGGGGTAGTGATTTGGATTCTATCTTGTGGGGAAAGAATGAGTATCTGGGTTGGATTCAGTTTAGTCACTCTCACAAGCTAGAGTAAAGACCGATGGTATCAAAATATGTCTCCATTTTTCACATTGTCCAGAATACCCTTTCCTTATATATATATACTACTAGCTTTGTTTTTCTTCTGAAGCAAGTTGAGTATTGATTTTGTATGTAATAAAATTACATATGAATTGGGTTTTTGCTTGTTTTTTAAATCTGTTTTCCCCTCTGGCTGCTTTTCACATTTTTGTCTGTATCAGTGGTTTAAAGCACTCTGATTATGATGAGTTTAGGTGTGGTTTTTTCATATTTCTTGTGCTTGGGGCTCATTGAGCTTCTTAGATCTAGAAGTTGTAGTTTTTATCAAATTTGGAAAAATTTCAGCCATTCCTTCAAGTATTTTTTTCTGTTGTCCTCCTTCTCTCCTCTTCTTCAAAGACTCCAGTTACACATGGATTAGGATGCTTGAAGTTATACTGTGGCTCACTGACGCTGTTTACTTTTTTTAGTTTTTCCTCTCAGTCTTTTTATTTTAGAATTTTTCTATACTGTGTTTTAAATTCACTAATCATTTCATTTGTCTAACCTGCCCTTAGTCCCATCTAGTGTACTTTTCATTTCAACATTGTAGTTTTCATCTCCAGAAGTTTGACTTTGATCTTTTTTATATAATCCTTGTGTCTATATAACATGTTCAGTCTTTCCTTTTGATTCTTGGACATATGAAAAACAGTTTTAATAACTTTTTTTTTTTTTTTTTTTTTTTTACCGGGAAGTCCCGGGGATCGAACCCGGGTCCCTCCATATGGGAGACGGACGCCCAACCAGTTGAGCCACATCCGACCCCCAGTTTTAATAACTTTTAATTTCTTTGTTTACTAGTTCTATCATTTGTATCATTTCTGAGTTGGTTTTAATTGCTATTTCTTCTCATGATGGGCCATATTTTCCCGCTTCTTTGCATGTTTTGTAATTTTTGATTGGATGCCAGACAATCTGTATTTTACCTTATTGGATGCTGTATATATTTTTATTCTCATAAATGTTTTTAAGGTTTATTCCGGGATGCAGTTAAGTTACTTGGAAACATTTTGATTCTTTTAGGTCTTTTAAGCTTTGTTAGCGGGATCACAGGAGCATTTAGTCTAGGGCTAAGTTTCCCAACCTCTGAGGCAAAACCCTCTGAGTATTCTAATTGTAGACCCATGAAATATGAAGTTTCCCACTCTGGCTGGCAGGATGTGTGCTATTCCTGGTCCTGGGCAAGTATCAGGGATTGTTCCTTCTGCTTCTTTCTAATAGTTCTTGCTCCACCAGCCCCAGGAAGTTGGCTCACGTGCATGACTCGATTGGCACTCGTAGACTCTCAGCTTCATCTTCTCCACACAGGGAAATTGCTGGACTCTGCCTGGCTTCCCTCTACCTTTCTGTGGCCTGGAAACTCCTGGCTGTAAACTGGGACAATTGTAGGACTTACCTCATTTGCTTCCCAGCTCTCAGTGATCCCTGTCCTTCATTGTCTGATGGACAGTGTCTTAAAAGGCATCGTTTCACATGCTTTGCTCTGTATTTTAGTTGTTTTAAGCGGGAGAGATGGGAGGATAAATCCAGGCCCTGTTTCTGGAAGCAGAAGCTTTTTTGAGTCTTTTTAAAAAAATTTTTAACTTTTTAGCCCTTTATGTCAATGAATACAGTTAACTTGACAGAGCATTAGAATATCTAAGTAACCTTTGTTTCCCTTATCAGAAAGCAAGCCCTCATTCACACATCTCCCTTTCTTGGTTCCTGACACACTGTCCTCATTTGTGTTCATGTGTGGTTCTCTGTTATTTATATGCTCACATATATAGCAATTAATATTTAAAAAGCTGAATTCTTTTGTAAAGCAAAAAACCAATTAGTTTTTAATAAAATCATGTCATTTCTGTCTCCAGAAAGAGGGCTTCTTTCAGGAATTTGTCACCTGTTGGCTTTGGGGACTTTGTTTTTGCTTGTTTCACTTTACCTTCCCTTGTCCCATGTTTCACCCCATGTAGACAAAGCACCCCAAGAGCCAGGCCTGGAGCTGATGGACCTGCCCTACCGGCTGGTATTTGCTGTGGCTTCAGAAGACTCTGTGCTTTTATATGACACCCAGCAGTCTTTCCCTTTTGGCTATGTGTCTAACATACATTACCACACCCTGAGTGATATTTCATGGTGAGTAGCTGCTCGGGGGGATGGTAAAAGAAGGGGATGAGTGCAGGCTACTCCCGAAGAGACCCTTGGCCCAGGGAGTGCTTCATCACTAAAGACAACTTTTTTGCCCTTATTTACCAATTGTTTTTAAGAAATCAACATTAAAGGAAGGCTGTTTCTAGTTGCTTCCTGTTTTAACAGCAGTGGTTTTTGATGCTATTCAGTTTGTCTGGTAAAACGAATTTAGTTCTGTTAAACCAAGGGAAGGCCCCGTGGGCTCCCTGGTCATTTGGGGAATCCCAGGCCCTGCGGAGTGGCCCTCTTGGGGAGGAAGCCCACACCTGCAAGCCCTTGCTGCTCCGGCAGGGAGAGGAGCCCCAGAACCGGCCCATCCGGGGATGTCGGTCACGCTTGGGATTTTCTCCATGCTCTCATCTGCCATAAATCCAGGCTTCTTTCAGTTCCCTGACTCAGCGCTCACCGCCTCCTTGTGCCCAGTGTGAGCTCTGGCTGAGGTCTGGCCACGCACAGTCTACTGCCTGCTCTGTATAACTCCCTTTTCTGCTTCTAAGTTTCTTTTCACCTTGAAGAAAAGGTCATCTCACCCTTTTTTCAGGTGAAATTTGGTAGCAGTGAAGTTATGTTGCAGTGATTTAGAAAATTAAGATTGGGAAAGGAATGGGCCTGAGTCAGGAGTTCACACAAACCTTTTGAGTCCTGGGTTTTAATTCCCCCTGATCTTTGCCTGCAAACAAGGCTTGTGATTTTGCTTGAACTTCAATTTTTGAACTGTGAAGTGTGGCTCATAGACTTGAGTAAACCTGCTAACTTGTTTTCCTGTTTGGGGACAAAAGGTCCAGCGACGGGGCCTTCCTGGCCATTTCTTCTACGGACGGTTATTGCTCCTTCGTGACATTTGAGAAGGATGAGCTGGGAATCCCTTTGAAAGAGAAGCCAGTTTTGGTCATGAGAACACCTGACACAGCAAAGAAAACGAAGAGTCAGACCCACCAAGGGTCCTCACCAGGACCCCGGCCGCCAGAGGGAATCCCCACCGGCAGGAGCCAAGACCCCAGCAGTCCCTGTACACCCCCACCTCAGGCCAAACAACCTCCAGCACCAGCAGCAGCCAAGGACACTCCCTCGATGACTCCTGCTGCCAGAAGCTCCTTGCCAGTGGCCTCGGAGGAGAAGAAAACCCTACAGCCTAGCAGTCAGAATATGAAAGCCCACCCCTCCCGCAGGGTCACTCTGAACACACTGCAAGCCTGGAGCAAGACAGCACCCCGGTAAGAACTTTGGACAAAATAAGAAATTGTCATTGCAAAATGAAAAAGTGACCTGAAATAGGTGAAATTCCACGCAGCACACCCTCCACACTGTTGCCATCATGTTTGAGAATGTCACTTTCTTATACCCTCTGTTGGTTCCCTCCATCCTCCCTGCAAGGTCAAGTCCAGACTCCTGTGCATGGCCCAGAGGCAGCGATTTGGCTGCAGCCTGTTGCCCAGGCCTGTGGCCGCTCACTCTCCTGCTCCTCCTGGGCCTCAGTCTCTAGCCAACTGAGGAAGTCGTGCCCGCAGAGCCCACCCTGCCCTTTGAGGCCCCCGTGCGTCACCTTCCTCTGGGAAGCCCTGCACATCTTCTCCCTTTGGTGACGCTAGAATCCTCCTGAATGCCCCTTCTCTACTCCCAGCCTCTGCGGCTGTCAGCACTCTCCTCTGTCATAGTGTATTGCATGCAATTATCAGTGCTTGTTTCTGCCCCTCTTCTGCCTGTTAGATCGTAAGCCCCTTAAGGGCAGAAAGTGTGTCCTCCTTCCTGTCGCGTGTAGTCTTGCCCAAGATGTTCACAGACCTGTCAAAATATGTCTGAGATCAAAGGAGCATCTTCTTAAGACTGTCTGCCGTTTCCCTGCAGACTGGTTCATGTTGAGCAGTACTTTCTGGTCTGAGAAATGGCCTCCATGGTGATACTGAGTTGTTTTCTTCCCTGGGCGGGTCGCTCTAGTGACATGTGCCTGAGTTCACTGCTTGTGCTGCACGCAGGGGAACTTCGTATCACACTCCTGTGCCGTCAAGCCACACTGAGCCTGCAGTGTCCCTTCCTTTGCCACTTTGATATCCAGTGATCCCCGTGCACTCTGAGGACTTCTCCACTGAGCCCTCTGCCTGCTCACCTCCTAAATAAACTGTGCTGGGAGTGGCTGGGAAGGGGGATGCAGCCAGAGAGTTTGACAAGGGAAGGGGTGGAGGTGGTGGGTGAGGGTAGAAGCACTGTGTGCCTCTCACTTTCTCTACTGTGCTCATATTACTTGATTTGCAAATTCATGATATAGATTAGGTGTCCAGCTCTTTTTTCTTTTCATCTCTAATTGTTTTCTGTAGGCCAGCCATGTATTTATTTTTCTGTTTGTGTTTAGGTCAGGGAAGGAGTGGGAAGGTGATCTTTTAAATATTTTTGATATTAAAAATTTTTTCCCCTCTTAATTTCTTCTAAAGTGTTTACCAAGCTTCTTGCATTTGTAATTTTTTTTTTTTTTTTTTTTTTTTTTTTAATTAACAGTTGTTGAAAATTAAGACTCTGGATTTTTAAAAAGCATTATCCATGTTCTGGAGTTTTCTGAATGTAGAAGCCATGTCTGTGGCCTTGTGTAGACAGCGCCCAGCAGGGTTGCACTGGCTGGCTGAGGTTTCAAGCGGCCCTGACACCTGTGATGACTTACCTGAGGGTGGGAGTGGCCCCTTCATCCCTGAACAGGTGCGCTCAGCACCACGGCACTTAAAGCCTGGCACAGTGACCAGCTGGCGTTCTTAAGGATTTCCATGGAGAGCGTTAAAATTCAGTATCGTACATGAAGAGTGCTTATGCCACTAGTGGACCATATACCCTTGATTTCTTCTTCTTTTTCTTTTTCAATCAAGGAGAATAAACTTAATGCCCTTAAAGCCAGACATTCCATCCAATTCGGTACCAACCAGCACCATTTCCATCCCTTCCACAGAAGAAATTCTCTCAGGTAAGTGGTATTTTTATTGGTTTTACATTATTAGAGATAGAATGTCTTCTCCTTTGTTCTGTGGGAAATGGACACCACCTGATTTCAAGTGTGTCCTGAGAAGGCCAGGGTGCATCTTGTTAGAACCAGCATTTTAACTCACTGGCCGCCTGTTGATGCCTCAGCAGGGAGCCCATCTCACCAGTAGAGGCAGCCACCGTGCCATGGACAGCCTCAGCGCTGCTGACATCCCGGGCTGGATCGTACTTTGTTGGACTGTCCTGTGCACTGTAGGGTGTGTAGCTCCATCCCTGGCCTCCACCCACCAGATGCCAGTAGCACATGTGGTCATGATTCAAAAATGTCTCCAGACAGTGCCACATGTCCTTGTGGGGCAAAATCACCCCGGGCTGAGAAGCACTGGGGTAGATTTTTCTCCTTGTATCAATGTAGGGTCTTGCCAAGCCATTCAGTTCCTTAGGTTGGCACTAACTTTATTTTACAAATGTCACCTTTTAAAGTCTCCACTTAGCAGCACACTGCATGTCTCTTCACGTTTCAGACATGCCTGCAGAGCCTCAGGGCAGTACCCCTGAACAGAAGCGCCCCAGGCTGGATGAAAACCAAGGCAGTGCCACGAGCCAGGGCCCTTGACGAGAGCCTGCCTCTGCTGAAAGGCCGCCCCACCCCGCCTGGACCCCACGTGCAGAGGCCCGGCTGCAGGCTGCGGGTAGCAGCTCCCCAGCAGGCTCTGCAGCCCAAGACACACGCACTGGCTTTTCTCCAGAAATATGTTTGCTGTTGTATTCAGTATACATTTTTAATTGGGGGATGTGAACATTTTAATTGACTAAACCCTCTTTTTGATGAGTTTCTGAAATGAGATCCAGTGTTAGCTAGTGAAAATCAGTGAATCTTCCCATGAAATCCTTCAGTGAAAGTACAGATGCTCTGTGGATGAACTCCTTGGAAAGTTGGACTTGGAGGAGAAAGTAATTTGAGGTTTATTCTGTTGAATTTTAGAATGTTTGTAGTAATTATTACATTTAGCTTCTAATTAGTTGGTTAATTTGTGGAAGTTTATGTTTTTTATGTTTATGATTTTAAAGGTATTAATGCTTACTCTAGAAGATTGGTGAACTCCAGAGAAATAAACTAACTGGGGCTGGAGGTGAGGAACCCCTGTGATCTCACCCCCAGAAATAGCCTATATTAACATTTTGGCATATTTTGTTCTTAACCATTTTTCTGATTCCTTTCTTTTTCTTCTTCTTTTTTTTTTTTTTTAAGAAAGTTGAGATTTTATTTTAGATACAATTTGTTATCCTAATAGGGTAACATTTTAAATTGGTTTTTCAGAGCAAAAAAACTTCAAATAGCAATTTATGTCTCTCCCTTTGCTTTCTCCATTCTTTGGGATGATGTTTTCTTTTTCTGTAAGGGTAAAAATGAGAGTAGTGGGTAAAATGTACGAGGCAATATCTGGCTAATGGAGGCAGTCCACTCATTTGGAGTTGGCTCGGCTAGATGTGGTAATGTGGTGGAGAGGTGGGTGACAGCTCTGGCAGCTGGATTTGACCTCCATTTGGAAGCATGTGCTGCTGCTTCTCGCTTAGAAGAGGCATTAAAGTTGAGGTTCATGATGCTGGAGGCCTGTCACTTTGACGTAATGAACATAATGAATCGTGCAAATGTGTCGTAACCAGGGGTTTCTTCCGAGTCTCAGGCAGCCTGTGAGTTTGAAACAGATCAGAGCGTGAAAGAGTTAAGTCTGCCAGGTAGCAGGGCGAGGGGTGGGGACTGGGCTCTTTACACTCCAGTCAGTAGCAGCAGAGAAGTGCGTGGATTTGTTGCTCACCCACGACCCAGCAAACCAGAAGAGCTGGCCTCGCATTTAGACGGGAGGGTGGTGAACTAGGGCTGAGTTACGGCGTAGCTACTTGAACGGTTTGTCTGGAGCAGTGGTTCTCTGCCTCAGCTGCCCCTGGAAATCACTTGAGCTGGACAAATCCTGCTGCCTGGCTCCCTGCGCAGTGGCTCTGGGGTGTGGCCTGAACATCATGTGCGTCTGATGCGCAGCCAAGCCTGAGAAAGCACCAGAGAAAAGGTTTTACCTCATGTGTTCTGTTCTGGTCCAGTGTTTTTCCACTGAATGTTCTTTCTGGATCATTCTCTTGTTCTTCACTGATTGACCACATAGCTACCACCAATCGGAAAGGCCCTTCAGAGAAAGCTGCAGTTTCGGACTCTACACAGCTGCAGCGGGCATCTTTTGTGGTCACCGACCCCTGTGCAGACAGCAGCGAGTGGCCGCAGGGGCCTGACACCCCGGTGGAGGAGCAATGCTGGGTCCTAAGAAGCTACCTCTTGTGCAGTAGGTGTGGGAGGGCTGGCGTGGGGGTCATGGAGTCCTTTCAACCTGAGTGTGTCTTTATAGGAACCACTCGGCTGTCATCCTTGGACATAAATCACAAAATTGGCAGCAAAAGACCAAGTGGTGTCACCTCTGTGTCACGATCTAAAACCGCCTGCTTCCATCTGGGCAGGGGCAGGGAGTCTGTGCAAGAAGCTGGCCCGAAGGTCGCCATTTGGAAGCTTCCTTGCTGTCGTAGGTCTGTGGCAGATGGGGCTGTTGCTTGTGTTTGTTGAGACCTACGTTCCCAGACATCCCCAGCAGCTCTCCAGTCAAATGTCGATCCCTCTGCTAGGTCCCTAGACGGGGTAAGGCTTGGGGAGACTGCTGGGGCAAGCTTGATGTGCCCTGGAACCCGGGACTTGTACAGGGCGTTCTAAAGGAGGCCAGGGAGCAGCAGGGGTGGAACTCCTTGGGGGACCAGGCACGAGCCAACTGGGAAGAGGCCCACCAGGGCCAGCGGCTCCAGCCGAAAGTCGGGCCTGGTATGGGGGACAGAGCATGCGTAGGGCACAGGCAGTCCTCAGCTTACTCATCTTGCCCCCCACACACAGCCTCTTCTCTCCTCCAATGAAAACACCCACGTCTGCTCTTTAAACAGTGCCCTGTACCCTCCTTACAGAACAGTCTTGTCTACTTAAACAACATAGGCCCATAGTCCTTGGCTCCCGGGGAAAAACTCAGAGGTCCTAGGTCCCCCAATACTCTGGAATCTTCCTCTGTTATTTTGCTATACTTCAGTCTCTGCCCCCTCCCACCTGGTGAGTGTGTGTGTGTGTGTACACATATATGAAAGACCTTGGACAGATTATTTTACTGGTCTGTACCTTGGCATCTTCCTCTGAGTAATCAGGGCGCTGCCATCAGTCTCTTAGAGCTCCACAGCGTTTGCTGACTTTGGTAAAGGAGAGGCGAGAGAAAAGGAGGGACATCCATGCAGAAATGAGACATCAAGACCACTGGTGGGGGGTAAGCCAGATAAGCTTCCCTTCCCTTGCATCCTGAAGTAACAGACACCCGTGCCCACTGGAGGTCACTCTCCCCACCGCGTCTGCCCGGTAGCCGCACTCCCGAGGCAGGAGCTGCTGTCCCCAGAGTGAGCTGTGGCCCTGCCGGCTCAGGACGCAGGTCTTAGTGGAGTGGCCTCAGACCGTGGCCTCCACCTCTGGTGATTGGACCTAGAGTGGCCCTTTTCAGCCAGCTGGGGGTGGGGGGAGATGATGAAAGTAATAGCTGAATGTTCACTTGTTCATTCCTTCACCCAGCAGGTGTTTATGGAGCACCTTCCAGGTGCTGGGAACAAGACACTAGTCTGCCCTCACAGAGCATACGTTCTGCTTGGGGGAGACCAGCGTTAAACAACGTGAGTAAATTATATAACATGCTAGACAGCGTCCAAGGAAAAAGAGAAAGGCAAGAGGGGTCAGGAGAGCGTGTTGCAGTTTAGAAGAGGCAGAGCCAGGAGGGCCTGTGAGCAGGTGGAGACAACACGGGAGGGGGGAAGCATCAGATCAGGGGCACTCCTGGCTCAGGCACCTGGTACAAGTCTGCATGCAGGTCAGGTGTGGGGCCCCCTGCACATCCCTGGGTGATAAGGGGAGGGACCGTCTACTGTCCCCAGGCTTGGGCCCCCCCCCCGCCAGTTCCTGCACCCCCGTTTCCTCATGCTCCTCTGGGATGTGGCCATGGCACCTGCCTGTGGGCGTTCGCGGGGGATGTGCAGGCTGAAGTGGAACGTTGCAGCACTTCTAGGGGTGGAGAGGGCACCTTGTCCAAGCAGTGGGAATGAAATCTTTCTAAACCCTAGTTCTCTGCCTCTGCACCAGCTCTTGTACCCCAGACTGAAGGCATACAGCATCCAGCTCGTAAGCAAATCCTGGGTGCTGTTAACAACGAAATCGTCAGAGGTGGTGGTCATGGAGTGAGTTCCCTCCCGTTTGGCCCCTGCACCTTATCTCCTGCCTTACTATAAACAAGGTCTGCATGGAGAGAAATGATATTTTCACCAGCCTGGATCCCCTCCAGAAGTACTTTTTCAACTCAAGCTTCAGCTCTTGAGAGAGAGTGCAAAGCAGTAAGTGCTGCCCCTTTTCAAGGTGCCGTAGCAAATACACCCCCCAGGGACTATGTGGGGGTTGATATGCTGGCCCTTTCCTTCCTACCCCAGACTGCTTGGTGGCTCCTGTCTTATAGCATCACCTGGGAAAGGTGTTTCGAATGTGACCCATCTTTGAAATAACCCCGGATTTCTCTGCCCTCATTCAGAACCAGGCGGGGGGCACTTGCCTGATCAAACACCTGCCAGCCACCAGCTGCTCCGCTTGGTCTCCCCCCAGGGCCCCTCTCTACCTCCTGTCTCCTCCCACCCACCAGGTTTACAGACCTGGCAGCGTGGGTCTTAGTCCGGTTGTGTAGATTACCTGTTGGGCCCCAAGACCAAGCAAAACAAGACCAAACCAACTCAGCTGCAGTCTTCACCAGCCCCGCCAGGGGACGGAGCACCCAGCCAGGTGTGTGCATTTAAAACCCCCTCCAGGAGACCCAGCGCAGTCTGTGTCAGAACTGCCAGTGGGAGAGTTGTGGGATCTGGAAGATAAGCGAGGGAAGAGAGAACTACCCTGAGCTCAGTGATTTCATGAAGACCATGCGTATTCAATTACCCAAGAGGCTGGATCTTGGAGAAAACTTTGCCACCCAGCTCCACTCTCTCTGCTTTCACCCAAAAGCTGTGGGAGTGAGTTGATGCCTGCTTGTTGGAGCCACCCCAAAAGCTAGTCCCACATGCTCATCCTGACGCTCAATTGTGAACAGTTAACAGGGAAGGGATGAATTTCCATTCCTAATGAAGAGTTCTTGAATGAGCCACCAGGGGGCGATATTGCCAGTTCTTAACGTCTCGCTCAAATTTAGGTAATTTAATGTATTTTTAATGAAAAGATTTCTAATCCCATTGTTACAGAAGTAGTAGCATATTATCTTTCACAATACATTTTTTTTTTTTTTAAGATTTTATTTATTTATTCATTTATCCCCCCCTTGCTGCTTGTGCTCGCTGGGTCAGCCAACCACGCCGTGCGGGCGGGCTTGCCTTCACCAGGAGTCCCCAGGAACCGAACCCGGAGCCTCCCATATGGTAAACGGGAGCCCTACTGATTGAGCCACAGCCGCTTCCCCACAATACATTTTAATATTTATTTCTTTTGATATAATTAAATGCTATTTTGATGTTACAAGGAGAGTTATATAAATCTATATTATATACCAAGTCAGAGACCACTCCTTGAAAAATTTTACATGTATACAGCTGGATTTAAAAGGTATTAGTGTTATGGAGGGACCCGGGTTCGATCCCCGGGACCTCCCGGTAAAAAAAATAAAAATAAAAGTAAAAAAATAAAAGGTATTGGTGTTAAATTGCAGCCAAAGGTATAAGGATTTTGAAGAAGCTATTGCAAAAAGTTTTTAAGCTTTTAGACTACAAATTTAAGATTATTGGTATAATCTTAATGACATTGTTCAATTTGACAACAAATATATTATCTGTTGTGCCTCACAACTATGCAAGGATATATGTATAAAGATTCGTTGCTATGTTTTGGGGTAGAAATAAAGACTGGAAGCAAGTCTATCAGGTAGACCTAGTGTACTGCTTTGGAAAAGTTTTCAAGAAATGTAAGTGCAAAAGTGCAAAACCAAGGAATGGAATGGCAGGCGGAGAATGATCGATCACACACATGCATGTAAGTTAAAACATGTCTAGAAGGCCATGCAAAAATGATTGGCGGTGGTGATCCTAGAGAGTGGTAACTTCTTCATAGCATTAATCACAATTTATGGTGACAAATTCATCTACTCATATGCTTACTAATTGACTAGACTGTAAATATTCATTTTATTTGGAGGAAAAAAAAAAAAAAGACCCAGCATGTTATGGTGCCTGACAAAAGCTAGACAATAAATAAATAAATAGCTGTTGAATGAATGGATTATTCATTAAGAGAAGACAGGATTTCACTGTTGTGCAACTCTGCAAACAGTAGCTGGGAAGTGATAAAGTCTGGCTAGAGTTGCATGCTCTGTGAAGGGTGGGGTTTATAGCACTTACAAGCTGGAAAATGTTAGACCAATGAGGAACATTTGTCTCTCAAATTGCCCTTCAGCCAGAAGATTTGTTGAAATCATTGTAAATCACTGTAAATGTTGGTCATTTCTCTCTGAAAGCTATTGTGACAATGGGGTTTAAAGCTTCTATATTGTAGCCATGTATTCATCCACCCACCAATTCACCCCCTACCTTCCACCCATCCAACTACCAGCCATAATCCACCCACTGTCTCCTCTCCACCCCCCACCTTTCCAACAACACTGAGCCAGCCATACACAGTCCACTTGCCATCTAACCAGCCCCTGCCCACCCACTTCCCACCAACCTAACCCTTTGACCCATCCTCCACATGCCACGCACCCCTCACCTAGCCACCACACATCCCTGGTGCTTGGGTACTATCACGGGGATGCTGCACGGCTCTGAAGAGTAACCGCGGGGGCAGCAGGATGCTCAGTTCCCACTGAAGGCCCCCCAAGATGAAGTTCATATGCACTCAAAATGATGGGGAGCGAGATCTGAAGTTTCCTAGCAGGCCTCGCTGACTTGGAATGCAGGAAGACCCAGGCGCAGCCGTTTTCCCAAAGATCAGACTCGTGGATCTGTCTGGATCCAGTGATTCTGGGCTGGAGAATCTCCCACCCCAAGGCAGAGACTCTGAGCGTTTTAAAGGGCCCTTGGAGCTGCTGGCTCCTGGCCTGTCCCCCACCCCCACCCCATTTGCTTCTTGACAAGCACTTCCTGCCACCCGAGGATGAAATATAAAATGTTTGGAGCTGTAGAGTGTTCAGCATTGGCAGAGGCATCTGAGCCGCTCTCTCCAGTCTCTAGTTTTGCCGAGGAGGAAACTGAGCCCTTGCACGGGAAGGTTCCGTGGAGCCAGAAGCTCCTGTCACCGAGTCCAGCCCAAGATGGCAGACCCTGCCAGGCAGAAGCACAACCTCCAAGGGGGCGCCATCCTGCTGCCTAATCCCGACGCCACTCTTTGGGGCTGGAGAGCACTGTGCCCAAGTATTGCTGCATGGGGAATAAACAGTGTTTTCTTCGGGCCTTCAGGGGTGCCGACGTCTGTTGGAGGAGTCACCTCAGTGGCACAGGGGCTTTAACGTGCACAGACTTGTCTTATCCCTGGACGGCCCTTTCTGGGAGGGGCCCACGGCCAGATGGAAGCCAAAGCCCGGCTTCAGGAGGGGTGGTTTCCCGAGATTAGCCAGGCAGCTTCAGGGTCCCAGTAACAGAGAGTGGAACGTGGCCCTGGGCCGTCGCTGCCTCTCGGAGTGTCACTCCCACCTTCTCGGCTGTCCCCTTGGAACCTGGGTCTGCATCAGGCTGGGCCACTGGCAGACAAACTCAGGCTGTTTCCGAATTCAAAAGCACACCTGGAAAGAGGCTGCGTTATCAACTTCCTGGCAACCTCACTCCCCGTGTCCCACATACCCTGTTACAGATTCGGCCTTTCACAGGCTTATTTAGTTGCTTTAGAAAAAACTACCTTTGGAGAGAAAAAGGGGGGTAAAGAAAGGAAATAACAGTGGAAATGCAGAAAACCCAAAGGGCAGCGGCTGGCATGTGTTAAAAGTCAATCAAATGCCTATTTGAAAGGATCCTTTTTTTTTTGTCGTTGTTCCCTTGTAATGAGTTGGCTGGGACTCCCCTCTCCACAGCGCTAAGGCTCCATAGGAAAGAGTGTTTTTACAAGTGGGTCCCATTTGCAACGACATTCCGAATCGCCAGAAGCTCCCAGGGCTTTGACGCGCGCCTTTGTGAGGTTCATAACCAGTTGCAGTTGGAGTTTCTCTTGCATGATCTGTTATTGGCAACCTGCTTTCCAGCTTGGGGGTCAGAGCCAGTGCCAGTGGTGGCAGGGTGGGGGCAGTTCTTAAAATTAGGGTTTTTCTTTTCTCCTTTTTAAAGCCACCCACTCTGCAGCAGATGGGCATTCAGGCTGAGCTTCGGGTGCATCTATAAGTCTGTTTGTAGGTAAATTTCCAATTTGCGAGGAGTCAGAAGCCGAACCTGGAAGGCAGTAATGTCAAGATGGCTAATTGTGGTCTTCTGGACAAATGTTAACTGATCAAGTAAACTTCAGAGTGTTGCTTTTTTGAAAAAGAGGCACTTGTTATATATATATAATGAATATCAGGTGGTTGAAGGATTTAAATATAAAAATCAATGCTCGTGTGTGTTGCCTCATGGTCACAAGGTGGCTGCCCACCTCTAGCATTATGTCTGTGTTCCAGGCACTGTTAAAAAGTCTTCCTGGGAGTCCCAACAACTCCACTTTTATCTCACTGGTCCAAATCTAGCTGTAAGGGAGGTTGGGAAATACAAATGCTTTTAGCTGGGCACATTGCTACCCCAAACCAAACTGGAGTTCTGTTGGTAAGAAATAACTATGAAAAGGATAACAGGTACACCACCAATAGGGCCTGCACAGTGGCTTACTGACAAATTGTTCTAAGATGTTGGAGGAAGAGGAGAAACAGGACTATGGGTAGGTCCTAGGCTCGAGGGACCAAGGGCCAGTGACACCATTTACTGAGATGTGGGAGATTGGAGAGAAATGGACTTGGGGTTTGGGAAAATCAAGATTTCTCTTTTGGCCATGTTAAATTTCAGAGAGAATTCAAGGAGGAGGAGGACTATGAATACCTGGAGCTCTGGGGAGGTACAGATTTGAGAAAGAGCAGTATATAGATGGTATTTTTATACCATGGACGGGATGAAATCACCAGGCAAGAGGAGGAGAAAGTCAAGGGGTCTGGGAGGGAAGAAGAGGAAAGAAACTGCACTAGAGTCTCCAGAGAGTGGGGGAGCCAGGCAAGCGGAGGCCACCAAAGCCTAAGGAGGAGGCCCAGGAGGAAGGTGTCCTCCACCACGACAGAACGCTCTTTATATATGTACTGCTATTTTTTCCTGGTTCATGGTTTGTTTTTTTTATTTTTAATGTTTTTTCTTTTTTTTTTGCCATCTTAAAAATTTTTTTATTATGTAGTCAGATTATTTGTTTTCTCCTTCCTGTTTAGAAAAGCCTGCATCACACCAAGATAGGAAAAATATTCATTCCTTTTTCTCCTAGGTTTTACAGTTTCTTTTTAAGGACTGAATCTTTGATCTTGATTTATTTTGGTGTCCAAGATGAGGTAGAAGCCAAGGTTTCAGTTGCCCAGCTGTTTCAACACCATTTCTTGAGTAATTTGCCTTTCGCCAATTAATATGAAATGCCACTTTTATTATTTAATAACTTTCTGTGTAGTGGTGAAATCGATTTCTGTAAGTTCTTTCATTCAATCTTCCATTCACCTATTGATGAATCTGGCTGTTGCTGGGCGGGTACCATACCATTTAAATTATTGTAGTTTTATGTAGCAGTTAGGACTTGTTCTATTTCCAGTGGTGGAAAATTCTATCTTAAACTGATTTACACAACAGGGGAATATATTGACTGACGTAGCTGAAAAGACAAGGGAGTGCTAAAAATCTGCAGGACGCTTTCTTTTGCCAACACTCAACTTTGGTCTCAGTCTAGGCCAGGGACTGCAGGCCTGTCTCTTCTCAGGTTCAAGGCTAGCATGCCTTTCTGGCTGCAAGTCCCGCTGCCTCCCATCAGCCCGGACTGGTTCACATGCACATCCCTGGACCACTCAGAGGCCAGTTATGTGGCTCTGGCTAACCCCAGGACAATGCCAAGGATGGAGTCGACTTCACCAAGCTTGGGCTGAGATGGGGAGAAGTGGGTGGTGTCACCAGAACAGGAGTGGGTGCTGGGTGGCAAGGGCAAGGGGTGTCTCCTATACGCAAATAAATTTTAGCATCTCATATGTCACGTATCCCCTTGTTTCTCTTCATTTCCAGAAATTTCCTGGCTATTCTATTATGTTAAATTTTTAAAACAATCTTTTCAATTTTTCAGAAAAAGCTAAATATTTTATTAGATTGCACTGAATGTATAGACTGATTTTGAGGCAGGATAGCCTTATTCTATTAAGCATGTTGAGCCATCCAATCCCAAAACAAGGGGTAATTTTCTGTGTACTCAAGTTTACTTTAATTTCTCTCAGAAGAGTTAAAACTTTCATACTGGTCCTTCCTGAGGAAATCACAGACACACTCAGTGACCATTCCCCAGCCCTCACCTAGCCCCCTACTTACCCCTCGTGCTTGTTTGCATGCAAGTGTTTGGATGTTTCTATTTTGCAAAAGAGCCCAGGCAGCCCAGGGGAGATGTTGAATCTCAGCCAGTCCTAACCACTTGCCAGGGCACAAAGTTTGCTTGATGAATGCTTTTTGTTCCTTGGCAGAGCCTCCCCCCACCCCCCGCCCCAGTGTATATAAAAATCCAACACCCGGGCAGTACAAGTATCCCTCATCTCCGATGCAAAGTGGGGCGTGAGGCACTGCCATCCACCGACCCCAACCTGAGCAGTCAGTCTCCCCTCGGGACTGGCCACGATGGAACCTCTTCCCCTGCTCTTTTGGAGCCTTTGTGCTGTGTCAGTAATAAAGCAGTCATTTGCTGAAAGCCTCTGCTGTGCCTGAGCCTGTGTTCCCACGGTGTGTTGTGCTCACTGCCAAGTCCTGTATGTTTCTCAAGTTTATTTCTTCAGCTTAAAAAAATTTTTTTGATAATATAAATGAATATTTCCTTTAACAATCATTTCTAAATTGCTGACCATTTATTCACTATCGCCTCTTAGCTCTGAACCCAACCTTTACTAGCCATGTGATGCTGAGGCTGGGACCCTGGACACGACATTCCTCTTGGCTGACCTCACACCAGGTTCTGCTCTCCAGGCACCAGCGGGAGACCGCGAGGCAGGAGTGGGGAGAAAGGACTTGCGCTGTCCTTGGCTTGCTGTCCCTGTTGGCGCTGCCTAGCAATGGGCCTTCCGTTGGTTCCAGTCCGCATTCTCTGAACCAGCCTCCTTGTGCTCTTCAGATACCAGCTCTCAGTGAGAGCGCCCCTTCCTCCCAGGTCTGGGCCCAGCTCTGCCCGCCTGTCCTCTGAGCGTGTGGGCTCTGATCACCCAGCCCCTCAGCCTCGTCCTCTGCTTCCTCACGCTTCCTGCAATTACTTTCCCTCTGTTACCTCAGGGTCCCTGCATTAGTGTCCTGCCACTGATGTAACAAAACACCACAAACAACATGGTTATCCTCTTACAGGGCTGGAGATTAGAAGGCTGACCTGGCTCTCATGCAGCTAAAATCAAGGCGCCAGCAGGGCCGAGTTCCTTCGGGAGGCTGTGGAGGAGACTCCCTCTCCTTGCCTTTTCCAGCTTCTAGAAGCCACTTGCATTCCTTGGCTTATGGCCTCTCCCTCCATCTTCAAAGCCACAGCACTGGGCCGAGTGCTTCTCACGCTGCCCTCTTCCGCCTTTCTCCTCCACTTAGAAGGTCCTTATGATTACCCTGGGCCCACCCAGATAAGCCAGGGAAATCTCCCTATTTTAAAGCCAGTTGATTAGCTTCTTAATTCCACCTGCATCCTTCGTTCCCCCTTGCCAGGTACACAACCTCACACATTCATGAGTCCCCAAGATTAGGATGGGGTATCTTTAGGAGCTGTTGTTCTGCCTACCTCAGTCCCCCTTTCACTCTTCCAGTTTTCTGATGCTGCTGAACGATATATTAACTACTCTCGGTTAAAACGACCCTTGTAGTTTCTGTTTTCCTATCTGGATTTTGTCTAATCCTGTTACATGAAAGTTTTAAAACCATCGAATCAATCAATTCTTTAACAAGGCATCTTACTGAACTAGGTTTTACAAGCATACAACTATATTATCAGGAAATGAATAACATTTTCCTTCTTATTTTCCACTATTTAGCTTTCTTATTGATTCTCTTGCTCAATATCATCCAACACTTTCCGAATAATGTTCAAAAACAGAGGAGGTGGGTGGCTTTCTTTTATTAACATGTGTATATGCCCATGTATGTATATGAAATATATTACCATTTAAAAGAAATAGTAACCTAATCCTATTTTACTTAAGTATTTTCCAGTTTGTAAAATATTTTTTTTATTTTTAACTTTAAATTTGTTATTTTTTGAATATTTACCACAGTCCCATGGTTCAAAACCCCAAAGGTACAAAAGGCTGTAACAAAAAGGTAGACAAACTCTTCTTCCCACTTTTGTCTCTAATTCTCCTTCTCCAGAGGCAACTAAAGTTATGTTTCCTGTGTCTTTCCAGAGATATAGCCCTTTAATAATTTTTTTTTTTCGGTCTTCTTCTTTTCCTTCTCCTCCTCCTCCTCCTCCTTCAATTAGGAAAGGCAGTTGAAATTTATTAAATGTCCTAACAGCGTCTCTCGTGACGGTCATATTTTTTTCTCCTTTGACCTACTGTGTATTATTGTGTAGAAATATTTTTGCGTCCTATTTTCTAACATTTGTATCAATATTCCCAAGTGAGATTGGTCTGTCGTTCAGTGTGTGTGAGAGTGATATTTTTTAACTGGCCTTAATATCAGTATTTGAATTAGCCGGGGTCCAGCCAGGAAAACAGGAGCCATGTGAAGTGTGCTGAACAAAAGAATTTCCTGCTGGGTGTTGCCACACAGGTACTGAAGGGCCGAAAGAACAGAGAGGGGCCATCCAGGTAACCCCGAGTTAATAAAGTCAGGAAGCTGCTTTCTTCCTGAGGGCTGAAGAAATAAAAGGGGAACCTGGGAACACAAAGGGGCACATGGAGTTGCTGCAAGCTCGGGGGCAATAGGCTAGAGAGGGAATGCCAAAAGAAACGGAGCCTGGGATGAGCTGCATCTGCTAAGCCATGTTTTACAGGGACAGAGAAGAAAAAAATGAAGAAAGTCTCTTCCCCTCTCCTCCCATCCCCTAATCTCCGTCTACTGTCTCTACTGGAAGCCAGATCGCAAAGGATCTATCTGACTACAGAAGGGTAGCAAATAACCAGCACACGGCAGAACCAGGAAGCTTGCTCACTTTCTCTGTGCCCCGGAATAGTTTCAACAGCAGAAAAAGTGTCTGTTCTTGGAAAGTTTGAAAGAATTGTCATTAAACCATCTGAGCATGAGAATTTTTTTGGGGGAAAGAGTCCATTAACAGCTTTTCCATTTTTATTGTAATATTGATCTATTTAACCTTTGCAGTTTTTCTTCAGTTTTAGTAAGATATACATTTTCCCAGAGCAACTTAACTAGCATAGATTTGCCTAAAGTATTCTCTTATGATTGTTTCCCTTAGTTAATTCTGTTTATGTATTTGTGCTCCTCAGCCCTGCCTTTTTTAAAAAAAGTGATTAAGCTAGTTTGTGTTTTTCCTACTTTGTTTTTTAAAAAGGAATTAGATCTTGAGTGCATTATGGATTCTTCCAGGGTTCCCCCCACTTCTGTTTTATTTAAGTTATTGTATTCATTTTCTTTTTTTTTTTCTTCTGGGATTCGTGATTGGTTTTTGCATTCCATGGAGTGTTTATGGATATGATTATTACTTTGCCTTTAGCTTTGACCCTATCCCCTGGGGTTTTGATTCTTAATATCCTCATTATTGTAATTTCCTAGATAGACTGCAGTTGCAATTTGATTTTCTCTTGGAAACAAGGAAAAACACGATTTTAAAAAATGTTTCCAATAGGTTGGGTATTAATATAGTTTTGCTTCAACTTTATTATTTTTAGTTTTATTATAGTTTGAGAATGTGGCTTCTATTTCACTTCTTTATATTTATTGAAGTTTTTCTCCACGATCCAATATATTGTAAAATTGTGTAAGTCTTTACTGTTTTTGAAAAGGGGACATACTGTATTTTCTATTTCTTTTCAGGACACAGAATTAGATGTACATGTATAAGATCAGCCTTGTTCCTCCAAATAATTCAGACCAGTTATATCTGTTTTTTTTTCCCCTTTCTTGATGATAAGGACTGAAAGAAGTGAATTAAAATATATCTAACTATTAATGAATTTCTATCATTTTTCTTCCCAGTTCTCAAGAGATGTCTTTTTACTTTGGATTATAAAGTTCATCATAATGAAGTGACACTTGTGTATAACAATGTATTTTCCTTGAATCCAGCTTTCTCTGATATTAATATTAAATGCATCTACCCTTTCTTTTTTTTCAGTTAAATGCATTTTTTATTTTTTTATATCAATGTTACAAGTTACTCAGGCTTTCTTTTTATTAGTATTAGCCTATCATTTTGTCCATAATTTTACTTTCAACCTTTCTGGGTCACTTTGTTTTAATACATCAGCATATATTTAGATTTTTTTAAAATCCAGTATTAGAAATTTTGTCTTTTATTGAGTTTATCTTATTTCTTATAACTGATTGCATTTTTATGAAAGCATGGTTTGGTGTGTGTTCTTAATATTTCCTTGCTGTTTCTATCTTTTGCTATGTTAACCATTTTTTCTCCTTTTGAATTCAGGAGGTCTGTTAGTCTGTGTGGGTTCTTCTAGTTGTAGTGTTTTTTTAGTGTTTAGTTTTTTGTTTTAGTGTCCTAGCTGCTAAAACAAATACATTGCAATGGGTTAGCTAAAACAATGGGGATTTATTGGCTCATGCTTTTGAGGATAAAAGTCTGAAATCCAGGCATCAGGAAAGTGATGCTTTCCCCCTGAAGATACTTTCTTCTCAGACAGCGTTCTGGTGCTGGCTGTCAGCAATCCTTGGGGTTCCTTGGCTTTTCCTTCACGTGGGAATGCACGTGGCGGCACCTTCTCCTTTCTCCTCTTGGTTCTGTTGACCTCCAGTTCCTGGCTGCTCCCCATGGCTTCTCTCTCTGTGGCCTTCTCTATAAGGCCTCCAAGAATAGGATTAACACATCCTGACTCAGCTAGGCCACGCCTTAACCAAAGTAAACTCATCAGAACACCCACAGGAATGGACTACGATTAAGAGCATGTTTTCCTGGGCTACATAATTCCAAAACACCATACCTTTATGACTTTAAATAGTGTGCTTAGGCCTATATTTCACTTGTATCACTTTCCATAACAAAACCATCCCTTTTGATTCCCCCATATAAAAGCTGGAAAAATTAATACTCTTGGGCCATCTATTCCCCTTCCCCCAATTTTATTTGCTCTCTCTGGAGATTTTGTCCTATTTTCTTCCAGTTTTGGGATTGCCTTTTTGTCTCCTTAATGGTGTTTTTAAAAGAGCAAATGTCTTTGATTTTGATGAAATTCAAATTATCTCTTTTTCCTTTGATGATTCATGAGGGTCTTAATCCTATTTCTCAAGACCTGATAGGGAAGGCCACAGAGAGAGGAAGCCAGAAACTGAAAGTCAACAGAACTTGGAAGAGAACGGAGAAGCCAAGAGAGGCTGCCATGGGCATTGCCATTTGACAGAAAAGCCAAGGACCAAGGATTGCTGGCAGCCAGTCCCAGAATGCTACAGTTACTGGGGAAAAAGCATCGTCCTGATGACACCTTGATTTGGACTTCTCTTAGCTTTAAAACCATGAGCCAATAAATTCTCATAGTTTAAGCCAACCAATTGCATGGTATTTGCTTTAGCAATGAGGAAACTAAAACACACCCTCTTTATCTACTTCCCAAACATTTTCCCGAAATGAAACCCTGTGCACCAACCCCTCCTCTGTATTAGTCACCACTTGTCTGCAGCCTCCAGATCTTCCCAGTTAGGAAATGCAGGTCAATCTGAGGAGTTGACCTTTGAGAAGAGGCAGGAATGAAGGGAAGGACTAAACCATTTGAAGATCCAAAGGAAGAAAATCCAGACATAGGGAACAGCAGATAAAGAACCCTTGAGGGAAACGGATGTGGCTCAAGTGATTGGGCTCCTGTCTACCATATAGGAGGTCCAGGGTTCAATTCCTGGGGCCTCCATGTGAAAGGCAAGCTGGCCCGTGTGGCGAGCTGGCCTGAGCAGAGAGCTGGCCCCCACGGAGTGCTGTCCCGTGTGGAGAGCTGGGGCAGCAAGATGACACAACAAAAAGAGACACAATAAGAGATGCAGCAGACCAGGGAGCTGAGGTGGCACAAGAGATTGAGCACCTCTCTCCACTCCGGAAGGTCCCAGCATTGGTTCCCAGTGCTGCCCAAAAAGAAGACAAACAGACATAGAAGAACATACAGAGAGCAGACACCGAGTGCAAAACAATGGGGCGGGGGGTGGATAAATAAATCTTTTTTTTTTTTCATGGTGATAAAAAATGCTTTATTTCAAAAAAATAAATCTTTTTTTTAAAAAAGAAGAACCCTTGAATGAAGCGTTGGTGAGCAATACAGATTTTATTGGAGGTTTGAAGGGGAGATAGAGGACGGATTTCTATCCTCCACTACAAACAACTGAAAAGCCTTTATGAGCTGCTTTGTTCTCTCGCTGGCCCCTCTGCCCACATTTGGAGATTTCTCTTTCTCTGTGAGTGGCAGCGAAGGAGCAGCTGGGGGTAGAGCCTTTCCATTGCTTCCAACCTGAGTGGCAGCCTCAGGCTGTGAGCATCCTTCTTCCTTCCCAGTCACCTCCTTGGAGAACCATCCATTATTACCTTCCAATGGGAAGGATTCTCTACTCTTTGGAAAGGGTTAGTGAAATCATTTTCTGTGGCTTCCTCGAGGATTTGTAGCCATCATTTCACACCTTCTCGATTCTCAAGTCTCACCTACTTGAGCTGCTTCCACAGAACCAAGGGCAGACGCCGAGGCGCGTGTTGTTGGGTTTCTTGATCCTCTAGGACTTCGGCCCTCACACACAGCTCTGGTTCTGCAGCCTGGGCTTTCAGGAGTGGAAAAGCCGGCAGCTGAAATGGAAAGAGGAAACAGCGGAGGAGGTTGCCCTGCCCGAGGGGCCACGGCCGACGTGCACGTGTGAGTGAGCCTGGGTCAAGCTGTCGTGCTCCAGCTTCCACGGGAGCCTCAAGCGTAGCCGAGTGCCGCTCTTGCTCCACGACACAGGCAGCGCCGCGAGGGGGAGAGGGCGGTGGTAAGGCCTGCGGCGCTTGGGCTGGGGCACAGGGCATGACCAGAGTGTCTACTGGTGTACGGAGTTGAAGAGCATCCCCCCAGAATTCCTGCCTACCCCGGACCTCAGAATGTGCCCTTGTTTGGAAATAGGGTTGCATTAGTCAGCCAAAGGGGTGCTGATGCAAAATACCAGAAATCGGTTGGTTTTTATCAAGGGTATTTATCTGGTGTAGAAGTTTATACCAGGCCATAAAGCATAAGTTACTTCCCGCACCAAAGTCTATTGATTGCCACGTGTTGGAGCAAGATGGCGCAGACGTCTGCCAGGGTTCAGGTGTCTTGGGCTCCTCTCTTCCCGGGGCTGCGTTTCTCCCCAGGCTCAGCTCCTCTGGTTCCTCCACAAGGTCAGCTGTAGACTATGAGGCTCTCTAGGCTTTGCCTCTCTCCACAAGGCCAGCTGTGAACTGTCAGGCGAACAGCTCGTCTCTTTTCCCGGGGCCTTCCTCCTTCCTCACGACCAGGCTCCTCTGTGTGCTTACTTCCCCGGGCTCCAGCATTAAAAACTCAGCATCAGAACTCCAGCATCAAAAAAACTCCAGCTCTGTCCTTTGCCATGTCTGGACATGATCGAGCTACTGACATGGCCTAATCAAAGCCCTAATCATAATTTAATCATGCCCAGAAGAACAGAGCAGTTTACAAACATAATCCATATCTATTTTTGGGATTCATAACCATATCAAACTGCCACAAGGGTCTTTGCGATGTAATTAGTTAAGATGAGGTCATATGGGTGAGGTGAGCCCTGAATCCAATCACTGGTGTCCTTATAGGAAGAGGGAAATTTGGACGTGGAGAGACACACCATGTGATGTCGGCGGCAGATGAGCCAAGCAGCACCAAGGCTGGCTGGTGACCACCTGAAGCCAGGAGCAGCAGGGAAAGATTCTTCCCTCGAGCCTTCGGAGTGAGTCTGACTCCACCGACATCTTGATTTCAGACTTCTAACCTCCCAAACTGGGAACGAATAAATTCCTGTTGTTTGAAGTCGTCCATCCTGTGGGGCTTCGTTACAGCAGCCCTAGAAACAAATACAACTGGCCACTCTGAGCTTGAGCCACAGGGGGAGTCTGGACGGACTGGGTAGGCTGGAACCAGCTCGCTGCTCCTGGGCTCCCCAAATCTGACCCTTGTCCTGCCCCCTCACACTTATGTCCCAACCTCTCCTACCCCAGTAATCCAGATGAACTTTGGAATTAACTTAAACCAAGCTCCAAAAGGAGCTTCTAGGCTGAGAAGCTAGAATGTTCTTTAGCTGTGTTGCTGCCAGGCGATGTAAGAGTAAGGTCGATCTTGGTAGTCCTGGTTTTCCCTTTTTGTGCCCTTTTCCCTCCACCTTTAGGATCCTGAACTTGCTGAGGTATCAGTGGCTAATACCTTGGTGTGAGTCAAAGCTGCCTTACTAGCTTTCTTAGGAGGAACTCGTGCTTCCTGCCAGCCTACCGTCCTTCTTCCCTGCCTCCCCCTCCTATTAAACCCCCGCCTTATCATTTACCCAGGGCTCTGCCAGGCCCTGGACACATGACAGTGAATGACACAGACCTGCACTCGGGGGCAACGGAGTCTGCTGGAGGAGCCAGAAAAAAGATATGTACAAGTTACTGAGAAGGGCTGTGGAGGAGACAGATTTGCTGACATAGAGACTAGCAGGGATGTGGGTGCTTCTTTGGATGACTTCTCTCTGGAAGTTTTTTAGGATCTTTCTTCCTTTCTTTGATGTTCTGAAATTTCACAAGGATGTACCTTAGTTCTTAGAGTCACTCTGTGTTTACCTGCCCTCCTTGGCACTCGCTATACCCTTTCAATTTGAAAAGTCATGACGCCAGTCAATTCTGGGAAATTTTATTTCATCAATTTTTAGGTCATTTACACTTATTTTTCTAGTCTTTTTTTCTTTCAGGAACTCCTGTTTTTCAGATGTCTGACCTCCTGCCACGGCGCTCTGTCTTCCATCTTCTAGGCCACGCTTCCCATCTAGTTGTATTTTAATCTTTGTTATGCTCCAGAATATTTTCTCTACTTGTCTTAGTTTGCCAAAGCCACTATGACAAATACCACATGTGGCAGTTTGATGTAATTATGAATTCCAAAAATATAACTGAATCATGCTTGTAAACTGATCTGTTAATCTGGGCATGATTAGGTTAGGATTAGGGTGTTAAGCCCCAGCCCTTGGTGGGTGGGGAATCAAATATAAAAGGCAAGGCAAAGGACAGTTGAAGCAGTCTTTTGAGAAGCAATTTTGATGTTGGAAAGAAGGCCCCAGGGGAAGAGAAGCAAGCCGTTCACCTGATCGTCTACAGCTGACCTTGTGGAGGAAACAGGAGCTAAGCCCGGAGAGAAACGCAGCCCCGGGAAGAGAGGAACCCCAGAAGCCTGAACCCTGGCAAACACCGGCAGCTGTCTTGCTCTAGCATGTGGCAATGGACTGTGGTGAGAGAAGAAACTTAACGCTTTATGGCCTGGTATCTGTGGACTTCTACCCCAAATAAATACCCTTTATAAAGACCAACCCATTTTTGGTATTTCACATTAGCACCCCTTTCGCTGACTAATACACCACACAACGGTATGGCATGGCTTAAATAATAAGCATTTGTTGTCTGACAGTTTGGAAGTTTAGAAGTTCAAAATCAAGGCATCAGCAAGATGATGCTTTTTCCTGGGGGTTTGTAGCATTGGGGCTCCGTGTCTGACGTCTCCGTCTCCCGCCACGCGGCCATCTGCTCTCTCTCCTTCCGCCTGCTCTTCTGGTTTCTGCTGACTCTGGCTTCCGTGCTCTTCTCTGACTGTCTCCAATTTCTTCTGCTTATAAAAGACTCTAGCAATACGGATTGAGGCCCACCAGGAATCAGTCGGGCCACAACTTAGCTGAAAATAGCACCTTCAAAAGGTCCTATTTACAAATGGTTCATCCTCCAGGAATGAAGGTTAAGAACATGTCTTGGCGGGGGTGGGTATATGAGAGAAATAAAACAAAGGGGGGTCTCTTCTCAAACTGAATTCCCTGTTCCCGCTTATCTAACCCTCCCACATTCTTGTTAGAGTCTCCGTTGCAACAAGCCCCACATTCCCACACGTAACTCGTTTAACTCGCTTCCCCAAAATCCACATCAGTCAAAGGGGATGAACCTGGATACTGGAGACATGCCCTCATACTCTCCCTAAAAAGGCACCAAAGCCTTGTGTCGCTCCGTGATTGGGTTAGTTTTCACGCTTAAGACTGTAAGCCTGTGGTTCCCAGCCAACGGGGAAATGGGTGAGGTAAAGGAGGGAGAAATGGGATATTGTGGCAGGCTACCTATATAATCTTTGTTCCCGCACTAACCACGCACACTTACCCGCTTCCATTAGCCTGGGTGTGTGCCCTTCTCAGGAGAAAGAAATATATTACTGCTGCCTCTGGTTTAATTCTGTCTTCAAAACTTTCGTTTTGACTAAGTGGTCCCACTCATATATAAATCAAGCTACCATTTTACTTTCTATGTCCATCCTTCTATTTTATTTTTAAAATATATTTGCTTATTTATTTAAGACCTAAAGATATTCTATTTAAAATTGTTAATTTCAGAGCCTTTTCTCTTTTCTAATCTTTTCCAAAGCATTCTATTCTTATTTTATAGTTGCCGGGGAGATCTTGAATTTCTCTGAGAATAATGGGTTGAGATTTTAAAACATTCCCTATTCTTAACTATCTGTTTCCTCCAGTGTCATTTTCCCCTATTTGTTTTTATCTTTTCTGTCTCGTTCAAGCCGCAGGTTCTCCTCAAATGTCTGATGATTCTTTGGAGCCTGAGGCAACGTGGAGACTGGCAGGCAGAGCTGTTTCTGTGAGCAGGGCTTGTCAAAAGGGAGGCTTCCCTTTAGCAGGGGGCGCCGAAAGTCGGCTTTACCCCAGGACCTCTCGAATGCCAGAAGCAGAGACCTCCACAGAGCCCAGCTACCTCTAACCCCTGTTCAGCGGGGTCACAGGCAGGCACCAGCTTCCCCAGACACCTGCTGACGGCAGTGGACCAAAACTCTCTTAGGTTTTCCAGGATATGAAATCCTGTCTTCTTGCTATTTATTATACTAGATGGGAGACCTATGCAAATGCTTTATTTTGGAAAAATGCCCTGGATGACTGGAAAAAAAAAAACACAAACAAACCCAGACCTCCCCAGAACTGGGGGCAGCTGATGCTCCTGGCAGGAGCTGGAAAGCTGCCCTGGCAGTGTGGAAAGCTTGAGCTGGTCAATCACTTCCCCAGCAGGGATGAGGGGGTGAACCTGGACATCCCTAAGGAGAGAGGGCTCACCCTGCATAAATGCGTGGGGCTGGGGTGAGGCTGGCTGGAGCAAGAGGGGAGGTCAGGAAGAGGTAGGTGATTAGCCCCCCAGGGGCCAACTGTCCGATTCAGGGGGTGGCCCCCACTGGCCTTTCCCAGGCAGGAAACGGGCTATTCACTAATGCTTCCCACCCCCGACCACACATCTGCAAAAGCCCATTGGCAGCATTTTAAAACAGTTTACTAGAATCAAGTTTCTTCTATGTTTTCATTTGATCAGTTGCCCAATAACTGGCTTTGTGGTTTTTGGTTCAAGACATGAGTTAAAATATACCAGAACTCAGATTTTGCCATATTTCTGTCTCTCTCGCTCTCACACACACACCTGTGCCTCTTCTTAGGTGTGAAAGGGATGAGGCTACTATAGAAGGAGATGTGGGGCAGCTTTTTTTTTTTTGATTGAAATCCTCCACGTCTTGGTGAAACCCGTGGTACTCACTGGTCCCTCCCCCTGGGCTATTCTGCTTTCTCCCTCCTCTCTCCACCTATCGTTATTCTACAGAACATATTCAGTCCTAGTATCATTTGTCTAAAATCGGTGCTTCCTTCTGAAGAAATGCCTGTTGGCCTGCCTGGGCTCCTGGCCCCCCAGGGACTCCACTCCCTTCTCTTCCTTCCCGGTGTTGGGCCAAACATGCCAGTGGCAGCTGCTGGGACCTGGCCTGAGAGCCCCTGCTGGAGTGCCCCTGTTCAGTCCATCACAGATGGCACAAGGACCGACTTGGGGGGACTGTGATTCACCCCCCCTAGGGGCACAGGGATGGCTCTTCCTGGGCACGAATGCCAGACCACCTTCTAGGTTAATTAGGGTCGTCACGGGACAAATCAAGAGAGGACAGCTCTGAGAAGGGTTGCACATGCACACACACGCGCCGCCCTCTTGGGAGTCCGGGCAGTTCTTGGGGGTCACTCGTGTGCAGAATTTCCAGTTACACCAGAGTCTTCTCATGGTGAACGGGGCTTTAAGCGTATCTTTGAGTCACTCGGGCGAGTGACTTTACTTTTCTAAGCCCCGGTTTCTCATCGTAACACGAAGACAGTGCTAATGCCTACTTCTTATGCTACTATGAAGACTGAAGGGGGTGACTTGACACTGTTGGTGGCTTCCTCCTCTGTTAATGTGTTCTGCCCTTGACTTCCAGAACATTTCTCATCTGGCCCTTCTTCAGCAGACTCCTCTGCTGGATGCCCCTTATCTTCCCAGCTTCTGAATGTGAACCGTTCCAGACGTCAGCCCCTGGTCTCTGGTTCCTCATCCGTATTCACTCCCAAGGTGATTTTCCCAAGTATGTGGGTTTAAATCCCCTCTGTCTCAGATTCCTGGGGCTGCTGTGGCAAATCACCAGCGACGAGGCAGCTTAAAACCCCAGGCATGTGTTCTCTCACAGCTCTGGAGGTAGAAATCCGAAATCAAGGTGTTGGCAGAGCCTTTTCCAGTTCCCGGTGGCCCAGGTGCCTTGGCTTGTGGCAGCACCACCCTATCTCGGCTTCTGTCTTCACTCGGCCTCTTCCTCTGGGCCCCAGTCTGTCTCCCTAGAAGGACAGCCGTACTGGATGAGGGCCCACCCCACTCATCCATCTTCAAAGACCCATTTCCAAAGAACATGCATGATTCTGAGAGCTAGGACTTGAGCATTTCTTTGGGGGTTGGGGGCACATTACTGTCTGACATGGTATATGGTTTAGTTTTTAACTACCACCCCCCAATTGTAAACTGTCCAAGAGCAAGGATTTTTGTCAGTTTTGCTCATTGCTGCATCTTTTTTACATACTTGTGTCACAACAACCTTGGTTGAGACCTCTCAGCCTTAAAGGTTTGGCAGGAGCAAACATCTCCTTGCTGGGTGTGGGTGTAACACGGCAAAAGAGGGGCTTGGAGGGTCTGAGTTACTGGTTTTTTGAGTGAACAAGGGCAACCAAACACAGGAAAAACTGGGAACTGCATTCGTACACCCTGTTATTTGAGGGAGGGAATCAAGGTGTCACTTGGATCAACTTTCCAGTTTTAGCTAGCCTGCTGCAGGATGCTTCCAAATAGGACGGTGAAAGAATTTATTCAATGACTCGGTATAGTGTGGACACGAGTGTAACTATACCACAGGTCGTGTTAGGACTTGACTTAATCTATTTGCCTCTGTTTACCTGCCTGGGTTCCAATCCTGGGTCTTGGGTCTTTTACTCACTAGCTCTATGACCCTCTGCAAGTAACTTGAACTCTTTGTGCTTCAGTTTCCTCCTTAGCAAATTGGGGTAAAGAATAGTATTGTTATGAGGTTGTTATGAGGATTAAAATAGCAAATGAAAGGATGCCTGGTACACAGTAAATGCTCAATTAATTGTAATCACTATTATTATTGGTCTTTCACTTGAGTAGAGAGAGGGGCATGTCTTCCATCTATTTATCTATCTATCTATCTATCTATCTATCTATCTATCTATCTATCTATCTATCTTATTGAGGTGAAACTCAATAACATAAAATGAATCATTTTAAGTGAATTATTCAGTGACACTTAGTACATTCACAATGTTGGGCAACCACCTCCTCCTTCTAGTTCCAAAACATTTTCATCACCCCAAAAGGAAACCCTGTACCCATTAAGCAGTTGCTCCCCATTTGCTCATTCCCTCCTCCCCCAGCCTCTGGCAACCCCCAATTTGCTTTCTGTCTCTATGGATTTTCCTATTCTGGGTGTTTCATATAAACAGAACCACCAACACGTAACCGTTTGCATCCAGCTTCTGACACTCAGTAGAATGCTTTCGAGGTCCATCTGCATTGTAGCCTGTGTCAGTTCTTCATTCTTTTTCATGGCTGAATAATATTCCATCGAATGTGCTTAGCCAGCCCACCCTGTGGAAGGCATATGTGTTGTCTTCACTTCTGGCTATTGTGAATAGTGCTGCTACGGCATTGCTGTACGCATATTTCCCTGAGTACCAGTTTTCCATTCTTTTGGCGTGAAATGGATGTATTTTCATTTTAGTAGTGACTTTGGAGAAAGAGTTTTTAAAAAGTTACTTTATTTGCCTTTTCATTTGTAGTAGGTTTATTAACTGGAATAATTGTACTCGACACATTCTAGATTGTGACCCCTGCTTAAGGACTGACAGAAACCATAAAATTTTTAGAAGATATTATTTATTTTCTTTATTGATTCAGATTTATATGGTTTTCATAAAATAGCTTATTTCATCAAAAAAATAAATAACCTTTCCTAGCTAAATCTCTAACGTAATTGGGATGGCAGAGCCGGGCCCTTGTAGCATCTCTGTGGTCAGATAAAGCCTAAGATGCTCGGCACCCCTCTTTCAAACAGAGAAGAAAAATGTAAGTGTTTTAGGACTGTTCTTAAACCCTATGCACGCTGCTGGTGAGAGCCTCTGCAGGCAGGAGAGGCAGGTAGCGGCCGGGGTTCTTGCCACAACCTTTAGAGCTTGGTCTCAGGGAACCTGCCTCTGGCCTTGGTGGATCCAGGGGGGTTGCAACCCACCTGCCCCTTCCTTCCAGCACCTGTTCTCACACTCCTGACCTTGCCCTGGAGCCTCCCCTTCCATCCTGGTGCCCCTCCAGCCAGCCAGGCAGCCCTGCCCCCTAGTTCCACCTGCGCCCCTGACCACTGCGGTGTTCCCTGCCTGCAGTGGCAGCTGAAGACACGGTTGGCCTGATGTCCTGGTGGCCTCTCAGCCAAGGCCGCGGTGAATGGAGGCATTTCGCCACCAGCAGCTGCGTGTAGGTCCTGGGCACTCCATCCACAGAGCAGGGGAGTTCATTCCATGGCAGAGCTTTAGGTTGGGGACAGAGGCATGAGCAGAGATGGGGGAAGGCTGCCAAGCTAGCGTGAGCCCACGTGGACAGAGAGGGGGCTCTATCCAAGCTCCCAGAGTGAATGGGGGCACCATTTGCAGCTCTTGGACCTGCCATGCAGGTCACAGCCAGGTAGGCTCTTCGGGTTCTTAAAGCTGGCCATTCCCACTGGGCCTCCCAGCGAGCAGCTACCAGGTGCTGGGACCAGCTCTGATGGGAGCCAGGGCTGCCACTGCTGAGAAGCCAGCGAAGTCCTGCTGGCCCTGGGTGGAGAGTGGGGGAGGAGGGGGTGGAGGAGAGGGGGCCAGGGCTCCTCCCTGGGCTTCTTGCCAAAGCCTAGAGAACCAACCCACCATGTACATTTTGCTTTGTCTTTTTTTCTTCTTCCTTTGGTTTCCTTACCAGTGGGAGCCCATTGCTTGCTGGGAGAAAGCGCCACAGTCCTTATTTTGTGATTATGTGCCACCTGGCTTCCAAGGCAGCCCTTTCCCTCCGGCCCTGCCTCTGAGTTTAAGCCGAGATGCGTGACTGTTCTCTGTGGATGCTGCTCGAGCATCTTTTGAAGGAAGATTCCAGCCTCCTCCCCAGGTTGCCACCGTGCCTCTGTGTGCAGCCTGGGTGCTGGCTGTGGTGATCAGCAGCTCAGCACACAGGGCAGTCTGGAAACAGAAGCCGGCACTGGCCATGTCATAATCCCCGTGCCAAGGGTTTATTCCTGCACCGCCCACACCCCCAGCTGTTATTAAACCGCCCGCATAAATACGCACAACAAATAAAAACAGAAAGGTGGGGTTTCGTGTTGTTGTTAGTCTTTGGTCTATCAAGCTTTCTGCTCTTCTCATTTCCCCCTCCTGCCCTGTTTTCTAAGCACGTCTCATCTCTTCCGTTCACATTACTTCCTCGGATACAAAAATAGCCCGGAGGGAAACTCTGTGCAGAACCGCAGCGTCAGTGAGCCCCAGCGACGGTGAGCAGTGGCGGGGGGCGGCCCCTGGGGGACTCACACGTAGTCGTTCAGCCTGTACCCGCTGTGCGAGGCCGAGGTCACCGAGGGGGCCCGGTTGTCCTTGTAGGCGGCCGGCGGCCGGGAGGCGGGCGCGGTGGCCGTGGCGGCCCCGGGCGGCGCGCGCGGGGCCCTGGGGGGCGCCTCGTCCCGGCAGGACAGGCACAGCAGCGTGCCCCCGATCAGCGACAGGGACGAGGCGATGAAGCCGAGGTACAGGGCCTGCCCCAGCTCGAACTTCATGCCGCTGGGCAGCAGCGGGTTGTAGAAGTTCTGCACCACGTCGCTGGTGGTCCACGACACGGCCACCAGGCACAGGAGGCCGGCCAGCAGGAAGAGCGCGCCCCCGGCGGCGGCCAAGGCGGCCTTGGCGGGCGTGCCCTTGGCGCACTGCGTGCACTTCATGCCCACGACGGCGCAGGCGCACGCCAGGCCCGCCAGCAGGCAGGCCAGCACCATGAGCGCGCGCGCGGCCTGCAGGTCGCGGGGCAGCGCCAGCAGCGAGCGGTAGATCTGGCACTGGTAGATGCCCGTGCTGTGCCACACGCACTCCATCCACAGCCCCTTCAGGTAGGACACGGCCGTGAGGATGTTGGTGCCCACGTGCGCCGTCCTGCGCCAGTGCGGCAGCAGCGTGGCCACGAGCGTGCCCAGCAGGCCCAGGAGGCCGAGCAGGAAGCCCAGCAGCTGCACGGCCGTGCTGGCCATGGCCGCTGTCGCCCGGGCGCCGCCAGGAGCCCTAATGAAGCCGCCGGGCCGGGGAGAGAAAGGACACGGGTTAAACATTACCTCCACGCCTTCACTGCCCTCCCCAGGCGCTTTCCCCGCGCGGCTGGCAGGACTGTTCACGTCGCTTTTTATTTTTTTAAACGAGTGTCTGGGAATTCGTGGGGTGAGAGGACAAGCGGCCTCCCTTAGTGCCCACGAGGCTGGCCCGGCAAGGCCAGGGCAGGCAGGGGAGAGTGCGGAAACCTCGCCTGGCTGCTTGCTCTCGTCCCAAGGGGCTCAGGGAAGGGCACTCCAGAAGCCCTCTTTCTGATTTCTTTCAGCACGAAACAAGTACCTCTGGGCAGTTCTGTCTGATGTCTACCCGCAAGCACTTCTGCTGCATTTGACTCTCATGTCCTTTTGTTGGGCCAGTAATCGGTAAAATTGTTAAATCAACAAATATTATCCATGTCCAAGTGGACTGACAGGTTTGGAAACGTGTGATGGCTGTGACTGTGAAAGTCACCTCTGGCTGCCTGTCAGGGTGAAAGTTTTTCTGAACGCCGAAAACCACCAGACATGTTCAGGTAGGGCGTGCTTTAACACCCCTGGGCAGGCCAGACTCTGCTTTCCAGAATTCCAGAGCTAGGTGGGACCTTAGAGATCGTCCACTGATGCCAAGGGGCAGCAGTGACCAAGGTCACCGGCTACTTAGCCTGCTGTGGCCTGGACCGCTAGCCCATGTACCTGTCCTCCAGCCCTCTGCTCCCTTTGTGGCCTTCTGCCCCATGGGCCCCAGCCTGGTGGTAACTGGGAAGACATGTGGAGGGGTGGGGCTTGGTACAAAATAATGGCTGATCTGGCTGTCAGAGATACAGGGATGTGGAGCCCTTTCAGGTTTTAAAATATTTCTAACCAGAGCAAAATCTAAAACACTTCTTGGGGCAGAGACCTAGCACCTATGCAATGCCGAGCCACATGGGGGATATGGAAGGAAGGAAGGGAGGGAGGGAGGGGAGGAAGAAGCCCCTGAGCAGACCTCAGCAGCTCTTCTCTCCCACCTGGGCAGGATAAAGAACAAAGGCCCCAGCTTCAGGACCCCGGGGCGCCCTCCTGGCACTGCCCCACTCGCTGGGTGACTTGGGGTCTCCCTCTGGGACTCAGCTTCCTCCTCTTTTAAATTAAGGGGGTTGGGCTCCATGGTCTGAAGTGACTATGGGTTCTGAAGGGAGGAAAGGGAAGCTCCTCTACGGATGAGAAGTCACTCTGGAGTCCCAAATTGACGAAAAACTGAGCAGGCAATATCTGCGTCCTCCTTCTTCCATGGAGCAGCGAAGGGTGGAGGGTGGGGAAGAGAACATGCTCGTGGGCCCACGTCTCCCAGGCAGTGCCGATGCCCACGGGGTTGTCTTTGGGGTCCCACAGGCCGTCGTGTCTTTAATCTTTGGAACATTAAGAAATTCCCCCACGAGATGTGAATCAGGGTGAAGGATCTGGTTAGGAACAGAGCACTCTGCGGCTTCCCGGGGGCCTGTTCTACCATCTTGCTCGGTTTTTAAGAACAGAGCTGGGCTGACGTTTCTTAGCCTTGTGGGAGGTAATTGTTAGTCCTGTCCAAATACAATTGGCCTGGCTTAAAAAAACCAACAGAGCCGAGATAAAAACCAAACACGGCAAGGGCTCCCCGGCACACAGTGGGCCGGAGGAGGGTCGCCATAAGGTTTAAATGACTTGATCGTGGCCCCGTTTCTTCACACCCACATGGCCCCGCCTTGGCTGCCCCCGTGCCTGGACGTGGAGCTGGTTTCTTCAGGCCCTGCACCAAGTCTCTCCCCTCTGCACTGAGCAAGCACCCTGCTCCTGCCAGCTGCTGGGCTGGGTGCTGGGGAGACCGTCCCTGCCACCCCGGGAGGGGCGGGACTGGCTGTGCTGTGGTCGCTGCCATCGTAAGAGGTGGGCGCACAGAAGAGGGCCAGCACCGGGACCCAGGTGGCCGCTCTGGTACGTCTCTGGGATCTACAGGCACACCTCGGAGCCGCTGCGCATCTGGTTCCCGACCACCGCAATAAAGGGAATATCACAATACAGCGAGTCACTGGATTTTTTGGTTTCCCAGCGCGTATAAGAGTTATGTTTACACTCTCCTGGAGTCTATCTGAGTGGCCGTGGCATCATGTCTAAAAACACAATGTATGTACCTCAATTAAAATGTGACGCAGGGACACAAAGTGAGCACATGCAGTTGGAAAAACGGTGCCTATACACTTGCTTGATGCAGGGTTGCCACAAACCTTCAGTTTGAAAAAAATGCAGTATCTGCAAAGCTCCATAAAGCAAAGCACCAGAAGGCGAGGTCTGCCTGTGTCAATAGACTGAGCCCCCACGGATGGAGCCAACACCCGACAACGTTGGGTCTGAGCTGCATCTGGCACGGCGCGCTGCGTGTCGATATGAACTGTCCACTCTGTTCTCAAGGCCAGACCCCCGAGCTCTATCACCACCCCCAAGTACAGGTGCAGCAGGTGGAGCTCGGTGCCTGACATGGCTGGCGCTTTCCTTCAACTCAGTCATGACTACCTCTGTCAATCATGTAGGACGAGGTGGAGCGAGGACCGTCATCTGGGGAGTTGAATCTCCCTCCCCGTCAACGTCCTAGACAGGGGCCTTGGTCTTTTGCAGAGGCTTAGTTAGCCATGGGACCCATCCTTGCTGGCCAGGGATGGGGGGTTTTTAGTGTTGAAGCCAGGACAGGGCAAAGCACCTCGGGAGACTCTGAGCTTCCCAGAAGGGCCTCTGAGATCTCCTGCAGCCCAGTCTTCAGACCACCCCTAGGCTGCCAGCCCCCAGGCTATCCCTGGACCGCGGGGGGCATTCTGGGGCTTCTCACAGCGCTGGCTTGTCAAGGTCAATCATCAAGTATACGGATGCTAAAGAATGTGGCCTAAAAGCTAAGCCTGCTTGACCCCATTCCTCTAGGGAAATGGACTAGAAGTTCACCGGAGGTCTAAATATTTATGGAGAGCCCTGACTGCTAATTTTAGAAACCATTAGCTTGCTAATTTTAAACCTGTGCTCTAAGGATCTGCTAATTTAGGAAGTAGGTGTTAATGAGCCCCTGACTCCCAGACACAGGGCTTGGCCACTCCCACCCCAAGCTCTAGTTGCCCTCAGCTGCTGCTGGCAGGAGGTGCTAATTCAGCTTCCCTGCAGCCACTTTTCAGTTTGGGTCTATTTGATGGAAAAATAACTTTAAATGAACTCATCTTCCTGGAAACCACATATGGTCAGCTCCACCTCTGGCCTACCCTTGCCCTGCCACGTGGGTGTGCCCGTGGAATCATTTGCTAGAGAGGCGTGGGTGCAAAACGAACATAATTCCAAGAATCCAGTTCCAAGAAGACCTCAACAGGCTGGCTGGGTGGGGCTGACTCTTCCAAGGTGACATGTTCCAGGGATCAATGCTAGGTCTTGCTTTTGAGTCCCCAAAACCCCAAAGCACAATAGTCCTGCAGGAGCAGGGGTAATTCAGGGCAAATATGTGGCTTCGTTGCACGAATGATCAGGTTTAGGGCTGTTTGACCCACGAATGGATCTTGGAACACTGCATTTGCAGGGTGTTCTGTGCTGAAGACATACATATCTGGGATGTTGAGGAAAAGCTGGGTAACTCTGGGATTTCTAATAGCCTGTAATCTGCAAATGTGCATCCTAAATCTCAAGGAGGAGGTCTCATGTACAGCATTTTCTAAGCTTTTACTAGAGACCTCCCCTACCCCTTCCAAGGAACAGCTTAAAGCAGGGGTTTGTAACCTTTTTTGTTCCACGGACCCCTTTGCTAGTCAGGTGAAAACCATGGACCCCTTACTAAGTCCACACTATACTGCGAATTATTTAATAAATATATCACACCTGTACCAACACATCCCCACAAGAATAATGTTTTTCTGAATTTCAATTTAAGGTCATGGGTCCCTTGTTAAGAACCCTTGGCTTAAAGGAAGCACTTCAGCAAATGGACTTAGAGGGTTTAAGTTCCTTGAAAGTACAGCGGGGGCGATGGGAAGATCATTTGATTTTTGGAGGGTACGTGAGCACAAATAGGGCCAGCAGGATGCTCTATAATTTCCCTTCAGCAGAGTATCAGAAAATGCCGGGCTGTAAATTAATGTGACAGTCAGTGAAGGGCAGCCGTGGAAAATGCCAGAGCCACCGGCCCCTCAAGCTGGATCTGGTTTTATGAGCATCAGATCTGACAGCAAGGGTTTTATTTACCACACCATCTTTTATGCTGTCTCCTTTCTTGGATGTCTGTGAGCTATTCTTTTAAAGGAAAGAATTCAACAACAACAGCAAAGCAAGAATGCACGGTCTTGCTGGATTTCTCTCTGCTTTGCTCACTCCTGGTCTGCCGGTTCCCCAGCTGTGTCAGCTTTGGAGATTCGTCTTGAAATAAAGCGTCATTTCCATCGCTGTGGCCAGTGGGGATGCCTGGGCAGGACTAAGTGACAGAGGCACCGTTTGCCGAGTCCCTGCCTCTGCGTTTTGCTGTCCACTGTCCCTGCACACGTCTGGTTCAGATGCCTTTCCCCCTCTCTGATGTGCTCAGGCCTCTGTCATTGAGGCTTGCCTGGAGGCTTGCACGTAGGGCTCTCCCGTCCCTCAGAAATCTCACCTTTGGCTACTTGCTGCTGTCGTCTCGTCCCTCTCAAAACCAGCCCCCATGATGACTCACTCTCCTCTGGACTCATGTCCCTCTTTTGCCCTTGTCTGCCTACGCTGGTGAATGAAGTGCAGCCTCGTGTCAGGACGCCAGGCACGAGCCAGTGGTGTTAGAAATTCCTCTACCCACAGCCAGCCCAGGGCACACCTGTCGGGGTGAAGAGCTGGGTGATCTGGCCACTCATGCCTCATTTCAGTTTTTGACTGCTGTGCACTTTGAGCACTTGGAAACGAGCCATCATACAAAGCTCTGTCCCCAAATGCCTCTGACGTGGTGTTGGGCCCATTATAGAGACAGCCTAAAATTTTACTTGCATGCAATAATATTGGGTAAAAATGCAGAGCTATCTTTAAATGGACATTGTTACTGAACCTTGAAAGAATGCGGAGCTGCTTTGACTTTGATGTTAAGCAAATTTAAGAAAATGTCGGGATCAAAAAACTGTACCAACTCCCCTGCCTTTCCCGCCAACCAGTCTGCCTCTTTATCTTTGTTTGGCATCATTTCATAAATGCTAGGATGCAGGAATTAAGTATAAACTCAAGGTAGATTTGTATTAATCTAAACGAGATAAATCAGCGAAACTATCCAAGATGATCTCTTTATGCTATATAAAAATGAAATAACTTCAACTACAACTTCCCAAGGACTTCTACACTATGTTTCTTAATAATGTACAGAGCAAAAGGATCCCTTCCCCAGAAGCTTAGGTGTCCGTCAGAGGCACCATGTTAGCACACCTTCCCACACAAATGTAAGAATTAAGTAATGCCTTGGAAAAGCCATTTCATATTCATTTAGGTTGGGCCATACTGTGTTTTTTTGTTTGTTTGTTTGCTTGCTTGTTTTTTGGCCCTAAAAATGAAGTTTCCTTCATTACTATTCCAAACTTTCTGTAACCTTCCTTGGGTTATTTTTCAGCCTGGCAGGCATGTGTATTTTAAATTTATGAGGCATTTCCATGCTACCCACACAGTGCAGAAGAATTGCCGTCTTCCTGTGAGTGGCAGAGAGAGAATAATTTTTTCACTAACTTCTTAGTACTGTTATGGAGTTAGTGCTTGCTATTGTTATTCAGGAAAACTAATGCAAGACGTCTCACCTCAAACTGTATAGAAATGACAACTTATAGCTTAAAGTTCTTTCCCTCTCTTTTGAATAAGTAGAGAAAAATCTACTTTTCAAAACAAGAAGTGGTTTGGGAAAAAGCCTGGGTTAATACAAATGGAAATCATGATGCCCAGTCAAAAGACCACAGAGGCCATTTTCAACTCAGCAAACTAGAACATCTATTGATTTAATGAAAACTATAAGCTTAAGTCTCCACAATCATAAACATTCCAAACTATTTTACAGGAGGCATTATCTCTCTTAATTTCAACTCACCAGATTTCATTAGGAGCCATTAAAAATGCAGTAGAGGGAAATGGATGTGGCTCAAGAGGTTGGGCGTCCTGTCTACCATATGGAGGGACTGGGGTTTGATCCCCGGGACCTCCCGGTAAAAAAAAAAAAATGCAGTAGATTGATGTTTGAAAATGAAATGATTGGATTTCATTTAACAAAACACATTGGCACCTTCTCACTAGCTGTTTTTCCTGACTGGACAGCTGTGTGGGTTTGCTATTTTGTTGTTTTCATTTTTCAAGGTACAGGCAACAAAAAAATTTTAAAAAGCCAAACGAACAAAAAACAAAACAAAAAAACTAGGGGTCGGATGTAGCTCAACTGGTTGGGCATCCGTCTCCCATATGGAGGGACCCGGATTCGATCCCTGGGACCTCCCAGTAAAAAAAAACCAAAAAACAAAAAAACCCTGCCATGCAAGAAGAAAATACTAGAAAAGAGAAAAAACAAAAAACAAAAAACAAAAAACACATGTGGACATAGGATCATTTCTAAGTTGTAAAATGCTTATTAAATAACTAATAAAGCATTCTATGGGAAAGATTTACACAGGGGTCTAGCAGGAAGACAGCATGGAGGAGTTATAGGTAAAACCTACTCCTGCCTGAAAAAAACAAAACAAAACATGTCCCCTTTAGATGGTGGTTTCACACCTGTCATTGAAAAACACAAATCAGGGGGTGACTTCACATCCCAAAGTGTGGAGAGCAGAGTCTGGGAAGAGGGTGGAAGACACGGAGAAGGGAGAATTTTGGAAGGCCCTCTGGAGTTTTGAAAATTCAAGAGCAAGTAACAACTAGAGTAAGTGATCAAATGACTCAGCTGCTCCGGATTTAAACTCCACAGAGTTTGGGGGACTTGGTCCCCCAGCCTGGCTGTGATCTGGGCTGTGCCCAGGGAGGCGGCCACCTTTTAAGGCTGGATGTCTGGTTTTCTTAAGTCCACATGACTTGGTTTCATAGACCATGAAGATCTGAATTTGGGGTGCAGGCCAAGTTTGGATAAGGCTGCCCAGCCTTTATCTGGGAAATCCAGCAGTGCTCAGCAGGACCTCGCCATCCAGGACTCACATCAAAACGGAAATAAAAACAAGCAAAGGGACAGCATCACAGCTGGCCTGGAAGCCTTCATGACTAAGATAACTATTCTGTGAATTTTGTAAGCCTGTGGAAATTATTTATTCAAGCGCTGAACTGGGAATATATTGCCACGATTAAAAAATGTGGTGTCAAATGAAAGCAGAAGGCAAAGGTTGATGAATAAAATGAAAAATGATGTTTAATGCCCACTCTGTAACTTTAGCCTTTCGAGCCCAGGTGCAGAGAAGCTGTTAGTTATTAATGATAAGAGTGAAAAAAAAAAACACAGCTAGATTTACTGAGAGCTTATGATATGCCCAGCATGTGCTAAGTGCTTTTATTTAATCCTCACAACAAGTCAACAAGGGGCATGTTGTTATCCTCATTTACAGGTGGGGAGACTGAGCCTTCGATAGGTGAAGTAGCTTGTCAAGGTCACACCTAGGCTGACTCAGGGAGCCCAAATATGCATGCAGGTAAGAGCTGCTGGTCAGTGGGGCCAGGTGGTAGCGGCAGAGGTGGGTGCTGAGAAGAGGTCGGTTTCTAGGTGCGTTTTGCAGGTGCGGCTGGTAGGGATTTCCTGATGGCTTAGATGAGAGGTCTGGGAGACGAGTCAAACATGGCTCCACGATTTTTGTCCTGAGCAGCTGGAAGAGTAGAGCTGCCATTGGCTGAGATGGCGAAAACCATGGGAGGATCTGGGTTTGGGGAGGGGGTGCAGGGCAGAAAAGCTGAGCTTTGTTTTGGGCATGTTGGGTTGGAGGTGTCTGTTACCCCAGTGGGGCTAGCCAGGGTTGGATGTGTAAGTGCAGAGCTCAGGGAGGGGGCTGAGCTGGAGAAGTATCTTTGGGACTAGGTGGCAAAGAGATGGGATCAAAAGCCGTGAGACTGCGTGAGAGCTGCTAGGGAGTGAGTGTAGACAGAGGAGAGCAGGAGCTTGAGGACTGATTCTAGGAATCCCCCAACATCAGGGATCAAGGCCACAAGGAGGAACCCACTAAGGGAATAAGTGGGTGCGAGGGAGGGGCGATCCCGGCGGAGAACAGTGAGTGAGGATGGAGTTCCAAGTTGGAGACAGTGATCCACTGGGTCAAGTCAAGTCATCTGGAAAATCAAGTAATCTGAGCACTGAGAAATGGTCGTTGGATTTAGCAACATGAAGGAAATCGGAGACCCTGATAAGTGCAGTTTCAGCAGAGTGACTGGAGGGGGTTCAAGAGAGAACTGAGCTAGAGGACAGGAGAGGATGTGCCCAGGTAAGTCTTTCAAGGACTTGGGCTGTTGAAGGGAGCCAAGAAATGAGGCAAGAGCTGCAGGCCGTGCGTTCTTAATCTGGGGCCAAGGGCCTGTAGCTTTCGGTATTTGAGAACTTGGATGGGAAAGCAGTTGCATCATTTTTTATTTTATTTTAGGAGGTACCAGAGATTGAACCCAGAACCTTGAACATGGAAAGCAGGCACTCAACCCCTGAGCTACATCCATTCCCCAGCGGTTGCATCTTTTATTTCATTAACCTTTCACTGAAAATGAGCATTTCCTCCAATAATGAACGTAGGCAGCTGCCGACGGCAACCTGACCAGTTCCCATGACTTCATCAATAGAAATC
>JAKSZT010054040.1:6236136-6412549 GCA_026826555.1 Tolypeutes matacus
GCTGGTTAGAGGCTGACTACCCAGGGCACACGTGTCAGCTGGTTAGATGGTGACTACCCAGGGCACACGTGTCAGCTGGTTAGAGGATGACTGCCCAGGGCACACGTGTCAGCTGGTTAGATGGTGACTGCCCAGGGCACACGTGTCAGCTGGTTAGAGGCTGACTACCCAGGGCACATGTGTCAGCTGGTTAGGCCAGGTGCGAATCTGCTGGCTGATTCTCCTAGGCACCCCGTCTACCACGGCCTCCCTCCAAGCAGCACTGGCTCGCTCAGGGTTCAGAAAGGCGCACTGTCTGAGAAATGGGCTTGACTGATGACTACCCAGGGCACACGTGTCATCTGGTTAGAGGATGACTACCCAGGGCACACGTGTCAGCTGGTTAGATGGTGACTACCCAGGGCACACGTGTCAGCTGGTTAGAGGCTGACTACCCAGGGCACACGCGTCAGCTGGTTAGAGGCTGACTACCCAGGGCATACGTGTCATTTGGAGGCGGCCGGCCAGGACAGGCATTCAAGACCAGTCAGAAAAGTCATTTCTGGACATTGGAAAAAGAATGCTGGATGTGTTTGAAGATAGCCGTCTCCTTCCTAAAACACCCTCCTGGGACTCTCCATGGTGGGCAGGATCCAGCCTAGATGGCCCGGCCCAGCGCTGAAGCTCTCCCGAGTCCAGCTCCCCGCTGGGGTCTGTTCACACGCCCTCCTTCGCCCCCTTGCTTGAGTGTCCCAGCCTCTCAGCCCACCTCCTGGCTATTACCAAAGACCCAGCCACAGCGACTGTCCTCTGAGCCAGGCAGTTCTCATCACACTCCTGTGGCCTCTTCTTATGTCGAGCAACTCGGGAGTTCTTGGCTGTGGGTTGCTCTGGGGTCTGGACATGTGCTGCTGAATGATGATCTACATGCATGTATTTTTTTCTTTGCCACAGCTGCAGTTATGGGTGGTTCGGGTGACGCCTATTGGTAGAAGGTGGAGCTGGGCGGGTGATGGGGCAGTGTGAATGGGGGGCTGATTTGCTCCCAGCTGGAGCTAAGAAGCATGGGGAAATATTAAGCCAGCGCCAAAAAGGAAGAAGGTGCCCCGACTGGGATGTGCAAGAAGTTTGCCCTGAGGACCCAGTGGGGATGGGGATAGTTCTGCCGTAAGTTCAACACAGCACCCAAGGGCAGTCGAGGGAACTGGCGCGAGCTGGGCACGCACCCGGCCCCGCAGGTGCACTGCCAGCAGCTCTGGATTTCCGACCTGTGCTGAGAACCACTAGTTTAATGTTATGTGTATTTCTATCTCTTCTCCACTGCATGAGAGTGCAGCGGGCCTCGGGTTTCTTTGTGTGTCCCACACACCAAAGCCATGACTATGCTTGGTGCTTGAAACAAGATGCAGTGAAGAAGCTCCAGTGGGGGCAGATGGCCCAGGGCACCAGCCCTGGATCCCCGGCAAGGGCTGCGATGGGCAGAAGGAGAGCGCGTCTGTGGCAGTGGCCAGCTTACCACCAGGCCTGGGGCAAGAGTTCCAAAGTGTCTTTCAAACACCGTGGATTGATGATTGAGCCAGAAGCCAAATCTGCATTGCTGTTTTTAGATTCTGGAGAACGATCAGTCATAAAGGAGACACATTTAGTCCAGTATCCTGCATGAGACTCGTATCGTCTTATCAGATACAGCAAAATGCACCCACGTCAGATGTCATTTCATGCTGGACCTTTTTGGAAATTATTTTATAGTTTGGCCTTGGGAATGATTTGGCTACAAGAAAGACACTGAGTTTAAAGTAGACTTTGATGTTTTGGTCCCCATTTTGCATTCTTGGGGAACCTTCAAAGTGAGACTGTAATCTCCAAATTAGCTTATAAAATTATGACTTTTTTTAGGAATACTAAATTTAACACTGAATGAGCTGGATGTCACGTGATGTTTTGCAGACGTTTCCTTAAACTTTGATTACTCTTGATTTTCTGTGGCACCCATTCATTCTGTTCTGGAGCTGAAGTACGGAAGCTCCCAGGTCCATGGCCCTGGGCCTGTGGCTCCTGATGCATAAAAGAGTCTTTCCCAGGCCAGAGGGCAAAGGCACGGGGGCAGTGTATGGCTCCATCTGATCATAAAGGGATCAGTTCATTCTTCCTGCATCAGATAGTTATTGAGCTCCATCACGTGCAAGCAACGGGGTGCTTGCCAGGCCAGACGAGATACTGCTCCTGCCCTCTCAGGGTGTAGGGTTCACAGGTACCCCCGGAGCCAGCCATGCCAGGGAAAACGAGGAAGCAGGAAGGGTCTGTCTTAGTGGCTCTAGCCCATCTCCCCCAAAGCCGCCCCCCTGGACCTTGCTGCTCTCAACTGCCACCAAAGTCTTCTCTTGGATCTTTAATATGTTATTATTTAACCCTAAGACCTAAAGGAATCCTAACAACTTAACATGTTATTCCTCCCAGGAGGTATTTTTAAGCCTAAACCATAAAGATTTCAAAGTGAAATTTCAAACTCCAATCCAAGGGGTAAAGGAAGACTGGGAGGACGGGGACTGGAGCATTTCCCTAACACCCCTAAAATCCTTCCCGTGAGTTCGGGTAACCTCTGTCCTTACGGGTATGATGGAAACTGGAGATATTTCAGGATGGAAGGAGGGAGTGCGAGGGATGGATCAATAGGTCACAACCAGTCTTTGAAGTCTGATTTCATTTTCTGACTCCTCATAAAGCCTGGCTGAGGTCTGACAGCCACTAGGACATTAGTAAATGTTTGTCGCCTGAGCAAATCAACGACAGGAAGGTTATGTGTCCAGAGGGGCCTGTGGTTTCAGGTGACCGAGGTCCCCTTCGATTTGAGCAATACTCACGCAGCCGACCGGCGTCTGGCTACCTTGCTGGCAAGAAGGTCATGGTAAAACTTGACCTTGCTCAGAGTCTCAACAGCACATCCTGTCAAAGCCAATAGACTCCCATGGAAACTTTTGTTCAAGGTTTCGCGTGAACGCTGCAGAAGTCTCACCTGGGTGGATTCCCCCTCCAGATAATAGCAATGAGACTGGGCACTGACGCTGGCCACTGTTCTAAGCCTGGACCATACTTTGACTAATTTAATCCTTAAGTGACCCTTTGTGGTAGGTCCTGCTATTAACCCCATTTTGTGGATGGGAAAACAGAGGCCCCAAGAAGTTAAAGGATCCGCCTAAGGTCCTACAGCTACCAGTGGCCGCAGCAGGATTCGAACTCAAGCAGTTTGGCCGCAGTGTCAATGCCCCAGTCTAGATGGTGCCTCCAGCTCAGTGGGATCCGAGGACTCGTGCAGAGCCGCGTTGTGTACCTGCGTCGCCTGCCATCGTCCTCGGCCAAGCATGAGACCTGAGGGGAGGACCTGTGAGCGAGACCGCATCATTGTCTTAGCAGGAATCGAGGAGAAACCACTGACGCTTCATCTGCAGTCACAGGGTCCGTGTCCAGCAAGGCTTAGCGGGCAAAGCTCAATGGCAGCATCTTCAGAGAGCAGGAGACCCCGAGGCGTGGGCTTTTCCGTGGCCCTTCTGAGGCCTCCGTGGAGCCGCACGATGAGGGAGCACCTGCTGAAATGAACGCAGGGACCCCGGAAGCAGGAGGCAGCCTTGGGAACGGGTCCTTCTCCCTTCGGTTGACAGAACCAGTGGGTCTGGGCAGGATGTTGTAGATGAACTGATGGGTGCAGAGGGCCTGGCCCTGTCCCTTGTCCATCTCAGGCCTCGCAGGAGGGAATTTGCATCACCCCTTGTGCAGAGGCCTGCGGCAGATACCGGGTTGCTATGGGGCTGGTGTGGGGAGCGGGCCATCTGGTGGGAGGCCCCACCCTGCCTATTGTCCCCTTAGGATGAGAAGCCAGAGCGAGCCCAGCTGCAAAAAAACAGAGAGACAAGGAACCACAGAGCCTTCTGGTCTTGAACTGGCCTGAGGGAGGGGGCAGGGACCATCCCTTGCAGAGATGGAAAGTTCTTGTCTCTTCACGGAGGAGGACCAGGACCTATTGCCCAACCAGACTGGAGGAGCGCAGGGGACAAGCTAGATCATCCATTCTCAGAGGCATTTTGGATTTAGGATGTGGACCCTGGGGTCTTCTGGAAAAAAGGTATTTGCATTAGGAAAATACTGTGGGACTGCCCAAGAGGTAAGTGGAGAAAAGGGAGGAAAATCTTCTTTTATTTATGGATGGCTGTCTGTTAGACTCTGAATCTGAGTGCCCATATTCTTGGGTTTAAGATTGCAATTTCTGACATGAGATGAATTGCAAATTCAGTTTTGGGGGATTATTGCTTTTCCATCAAGTGATAGCCCTGAAACTTGACCAGTGATACCTGTGGCTCACCAGTCACTTACTACTGTTTTATAAATTCTACTTGACACCTGTGACACTTGAATACAGGTTAAATCAATAGAGCAAATGGTGTTATGTCAGTAATTACAGGAGGAGAGTTCATTTCCAAATGCAAAGCAAAAGCAAGAAGCTTCTCCAGCCTCGGTTCTGTTTGCTTCCTGAAGCTGGTCCCCTGGGCTGCCTCGAGTACTCCCTCATCCAAAAAGGCAAGCCAAGGAACAGTCCAGAAACCACACAACCCACTGAGGGAGGACCCCTCATTTCCATCACATGTGAATTACATTTGCCTGGTTCTTGAACTAATCCTTCACGGAGAGTAGGGTTAATGGTGCTTCATATTCCACTTGGAAAGGAAGTCAGGTAGAATGCTGCTGAGAAAGCACATTTCCAAATAGAGAATAGCAAAGTCGCTCGCTGGCAACTGTACTTAATAGGGAAGAGCCATGGGGAAATGAGTTCCTTGGTCTCCTGTGTATGCTTTTATCCTCAAAGGCTAAGTACATATTAGTTCAGACCGGGGCTTCTTTGGCTTTAGCATAAATACGTTGGCTAATGCCGATCACTTGGTACGATATAAAATATTTGTGAAATTCAGACATGTTTGTTAATATGACTTCACTTTCATTTACCTGGTGCCCATAATTTAGGTGACAATAAGCTCAACAATAGACATTCAACCCAATTGCTCTTTTGTGCTCTGGACGCTGGGAGACTTCACCTTTTTTCTGAGACAAAGGCCAGTACTTCCCTGCCAAGGTGCCCAGGGACCATCTGATGAGAAGTGACCTCCGAAGAAGAGGAAAATTATGGCTTGAAAATAGAAAGAGTACCAGCTAGCCTGATCTCAGCCATTCTGGATTGACTGCCTCATCAGATGCGGTCCAAGAGCAGTCTGCAAGTTTACTTTGTTGGAATAGGTGTCCTCAGATATTAATCAAAAACAACTGTTTTGAGAACCAGGTGCCAAATTTCAATGCTGCGTACCCTTTGAGAAAGTGGGACTGTCAGGATTTAATGTCCTACAACAGCAAACTTAATGCAGCACATCCTCATCTTCTCGAGGGCATGCTGGGGTCTGGCTCTCAGCTGCGTGTGGGCAGGCCCAGGTACCACACCGTGAAGCAGGCTTGTAGGCGGCTGAGGACCAGGTGGGCAGGGTTAGCCTCAGGTGGGGCCAGCGAAGATGGCCGGGACTCCCCCACCCTCCCCACCCCCTGCCATCCTGGGCAGATGCCAAACCCATACAGGGACTCTACCAAATTGCTGCTCCCTGACTGTGCCCATAGCTCGAATGATGCAATGTGACACCTGCAGTGCGGCTCATGCTTCAGGATGGACTCAGCTTGTTGTGTAGACTGTTATCAAATCATCCTGACGACCTGGTGAGGTGGCCGATACCATCACCAGGCATCGCGTCAAGTCCTCGCAGCTGTCCTACAAGACCCGGGCCTTGCCCTGGGCCTCCGTTTCATGGACTGCCGGCCCAGAGTCACCAGCCCTTTCCCAAGCCGTCAGGAAAGGCGGTTGTTGCTGCCAGCAGGTGAGTGGGAGGTGAGCCCGTGTGCAGGCAGGGGGCCCTCAGAAAAGATCCATCAGCCTATCGCAGGCAGCTTCTATGCGCTCCTCTAAAGGGTCCTTTTCTCCATCACAGCTGAAGGGACCAGGAGGACCTGGCTGGACCCTCGCTTGAAACAGCTTCAAAATATCCCGGTCACTAAGGAGCAGCTGGGTACGGGCAAGAGAGCCAGAGGGTCGCCAAACAGTCTCCAACACCATCAGGTCCTTTTCCAAAGGGAAAATTCAATTTCACAAGCACGGGAAGTCTCGCCCCTGCCTCTCTCTGCTTCACACACGTGCACACGTGTGCACACACATGGAAATGCAGGTACCAGCACATATTCTACTCACACACATTTTTCTCCTGGCAGCAGCAAAGCCCAAATCTTTCTAATCCTCTGTAAATAAGGGTCAAAGGAGAATAATTTCGAGCCAGAGAAAAGCCTTCTTTTCCATCATGTTCAATTGCACATCCATCACCATGTTCAGTTCAAAATGGTGGTCAATGCTTCCCTAAGCCCTGATGCCAGGAAAGGAAAGCGAGTTGCCTTTGGCTGCAGGGTACAATTCTGGTCCATGAACTGGGCCCCCAGAGCCTCTGGACAGCACTGGCAGCGCCCCTTTCTAAGGTATCAGATCTTGATGCTCAGCCTGAGGCCTCTTCCCTAAAGAGGCTGACCAGAAGACAAGAAACAGCACACAAGCTTTCAAAAGCCGAGCAGCAAGGAATGGAATGCATTTCAGCCAATGAGAATAAGAAGGGGAGCCCAATGTCAAATTAAACATGATCATTTTAATTTCCTAGTGGTTTGGGGTTTTTGCTTTTTTTTTTAGGCTTGGGCTCCGTGGACATTTATGCTCGCAGTGAAGGCTACATTTTGCTACAGGACCGCACTGTGTTCATTTAACCTGGTAATAAAAAACCGTTGACCCGAAATCCTTTCTGGAACACAAAGGGGTATAAACTAATAAGCAAATGGTCATAAAAGATCAGGCAAGGGGTAGGGTTATCTCAGAGAGGGGGTGTGGGTGCACCTGGCGCAAGTGCTACAGGCTGGTGTTTGCAGGAGGCTGGTGACGGGAAAAGTAGGTGCACGGTGATTAAGAAAAAACACACAAAAAACACACGCAGCTTTCAAATAAACACGTGCATCTTGGGAGGAGGGGATAGGATGAATGAGGAGGAAAGGGTCTGCTCCCTTCTGGAGCACCCCCACGCGGTGCTGGGGTCTCCCCGATGGCGGGAGGACATTGCTGAGAAGCAGTGAGCAAGGAGGCCCCTCTGGCTGGCGCCGTGAGGCTCTGGCTCTCTGGGGGGAAGAACCCGGTCAAGTTCTCAGCCTTAAGGTAGGAGCTGAGGTCCAGGTCCAGGTGGAAGACAGGACTGATGGCAGAAGAACACCTGTTGAGCCATGTTGGTTTGTTCTTATTTGTTTTCCTGTTCTGGTGCAGGCAGAGCCTGGGAGCGAGCTGCTGAGAGGCTCTGAGAAGGGGCCTCATGGCAGCCCTTATCTCTGGGGATGGGTGTGTTCAGGAGAGAACCCCAGGCTGAGCTGGGAGGCTGAGAGCACAGAGGAAAGCTCTCCTGGTTGCCCCAGGAGGCAGCACATGGGAGGAGAAATAGCAAGAAAGACTCGCTTTTCAGCTTCTGAGGACCAGTGCAGGTTTTATGTTCTCAGCAAGACCCGGTTCTTTAAAGCTGGGCGTTGGTAAGAGATGAATGTAAAGATTCCTTTAGCTTCTATGACCTATTATAAAGGCTTGGAGGATTTGATCCTTGAGGTTCTCGGGTCCAGGAAACTTGGGATATGACATACAAATTTCTGCCAAAGGAATGGGGAAGCTCAACTCTTCCAGCATTGGTGGATGAGGAGGAGAAGGAAGGGAGAGGAAGGGAAAGCCGGGGGCCAGACATGTTGGCCTCAATCTCCCCAGAATCTGAAGTCCTCGAGGAAGAGCTAAAAGAAAATGGGCTTTTGCTCTGCTCCTGTCCTTGGTGACAGCCCATCCTGACCTGGCAGCAGGTGGGTGTAGACAGAGCCTAGTGTGGTAGAAGGAGGGTGGGGTGGATGAGCGTGAGTAGGGTCTCCAAGGCCTCCATCGCCTCTGTGGCATGGTGGGGATTCTCATGTGTCCCCAAAGCAGGTACAGCACAGAGCCAAGAGTTGGGCTGGAAGGCAGCCTGAGCAGCTTCCTGCAGTGTAGAGTCTGTGGCTCTGGAGCCAACGGCTGCAGGGATTCCACCTTGGCCAGGGATGGATGGGCATCCCACCAGACCTTGGGGAGACCAAGGTGAGCTTGAGTCACCCATAGAGCCCCCAGACCCTGAGTCCCTAGTTTCAGATGTAGCAGTTACACCAACTGGATACCCAAAGACAGGACCAGAGCAAACATGCCTCAGTAGATACCGTCACCACGTGCACGGGGGCCAGTGCAGACTGGCACAAGACCAGGACACCTGATCCTGCCCCCAACCCTTGCATGGGTTGCCGTCTTAGAAATGAGAGTGGGGAGGAGAGACAGCACTCATGGAGAGTTGAGTTATAGGGATAAATATTTGCCTAGTAGAGCCCATTTCTACTCAGAGGAGATTGTTTAAACCAGAGGAGGTGGAGATTAAATTCACTGCCCAGTTGAAGTTCCCCTCTGCTACCCACAGGGGATGGCCTCACTAGGAAGAGAAGCCACCAAGCTGCGTGGTCTCTGCATGCCTGCCAGGTGTGAATCTGTGCCGCCACCACCCTGGCTTGGAAGGATGACTGTGCTCGGGGACTCAAGGGTGCATCGCAGCAGACACCTGTGCCAGGACAGGGGCCTCAGAGCAGGGCTGGATGCTGCCAGGCTTCCCTCTGATACCTGCTGTTGTGTGGTGCACCGGGCTAAAGAGCACCCCACAAATCCTTGTCCACAGGAACCTGCGGGTGTGCCCTTATTTGGAAATAGAATCTTTGCAGATGTGATTGGTTAAGATGAGGTCACACTGGATTGAGGTAGGCCCTAATCCCGTGGTTGGTGTCCTTATGGAAGAGGAGGGGACACACAGGAAAAGGCCAGGTGACATCGGAGTCAGAGACTGGAGTGACGTGTCTACAAGCCGAGGAACGCCGAGCACGGCTGGCCACCACCAGGAGCTAGGAGAGGCCAGGAAGCTTCTCTCTAGAGCCTTCAGAGGGAGGGTGGCCCTGCCAACCCTTGGTTCCAGACTTCTGGCCTCCAGAACTGTGGGGATAAACTCCTGTTGTCTAAGCCACTCGGTTTGTGGTCATCTGTTACGGCATCTCTAGGATGCTAAGGGACATGGGTTCCCAGCATTTAGGAAGTAAGCCCCACGCCGAGAAGGCAGAAGGGCAAGGCCTGAGTGGACCGGTTTTATCTGGACTTGACTGAGTTCTGCCGACTTGTTGGGTTTAAGAGTTCCATTGTGGTATGGGATGACAGACAGAAAACATAATTATTTTGTTATGGAAAAATACAATCCCAAGTTTTTGCACACCCGAGTTTTGTGGCCTGAGGAAATAAATCATAGCGATAGATTGAACGTTATCTGACTTAATCAAAGTAGGCACTCCTGTGCCCATTTCACAAACGCTGATGCCGCTGCAGCTTAGAGCTTGCCCCCCCCCCAGATTAAGAAACAGAGGTGACTTTACAATTATGTTATACAAATTAAAGTTTCTGAAGGCCTGTGTTCTTTCTGAAATGACAGAGAAGCCTTTCTCCTGAAGGCAAAGTCCTCCACATTTAGAATCAGGCCGAGAATTTAGGAAACCAGAGGTTCCCAGGGCGTCTCCATGGGGCGCCACCCCTTGTTCCACTTTCTTAGTTTGAATCAACCCGACACTGACCCCTGGCAGCAAAGGCTCACACACCACGTGGGACCCCTTCCAGCCCCTCCAAGGAGAAAGCCCAGGAAGGAGGGGGAAGACCAGCAGAGAACGCGGCTTGGCTTTCTTTTCTCTTCCTTTCACATTGATCCTTCCTATCTCCAATAACTCTTATCTTTAAGCAAACTCAAGCAGGCCCAGCGCGAGCTGTGAAAAGACAGAACTTCAAAGGTTTTGCACAAATCATTTTAAAGGCCTGACCTAAGCCCAGGAAAGCCGCAGCGAGGCCCAGAAATCACTCCTTATTTCATCGCCATTATACGGAGGCATTGTTCCCGCGGGGTCACGTCTGTCACCCGCACTGCCCCCCGCCTTCGAGGCACCTGCATTTTCCACCCTCGAGGGGATGAATTACGAGCCAAGCCGAGCTCCTGACCGGGTGTCGGCGACTTGAACGTTCTGGAATGTCTGCGGGGCTGCCTGGCGAGGGCGGAGCTTTAGCCTCCCTGGGGAAACGCAAGGGGGCGCCGCGCCGCCGCGAGGCTAAGTGGTCGCAGCCGCCAGGGGGCCCCGCCTCAGCCTGGGGCGAAGGCGCAGGGTGGCGGCGCGGCGGGGCGGGCCTGGGCGTCTGCAGGAATGAGCGGGCAAAGAAGTGGGGACTGGGAGACTGGAAATGGACTCTGCCTTACACCCAGAGCTTTGCTTGGTGTTTCTTGCCTGGAAAGGCCAGTGGAAGAACAACTAATGGAAAGAATACGTGTGTCGGGCAGGTTGGTTGCGTAAAACAAGACCTTTCCAGTCTCCAACTGGTTACACGCAGGTAAACCCATCAGAGATGCTGTGCGGTCCGCTGCGTGGCGGCAGCGGGAAGAGAGGCTCGGCCACGCGCCGGCCTCCGCGAGGCAGCAGCCTCCTCAGCAGGGCCTCCTGCCCCGGCAAAAAGCCTCGGCGGCCCTCCCGTCTGGGTCCCACCGCTGTCAGCCCGGAGGGGACCCTCGGAGGGGGGGGGGGCTGGAATCCAGCGGAGGCGCCTGCCACCGCCGCCAGGGCTGCTCCCCTGCCCGAGGGACCGTGTCCACCTCTTCTTAGTGGCTGGCTGGGAGGAGACACTCGTCACTCAGCCACCCAGAGGGGGTTGTCTTTTTGCAGCCCCTCCACCTGGAGGAGCAGCTTCCGCCCCCGCCCGCCTTCTTGGCACAAAGCCGCCTGTAAACTGGAAGGACAGAAGGGCAGCCCGTGTCGGTGGGACTCAGGCGATTTCACGGGGAGGGCTGAGGGCCACGCTGACGCGCACCAAGACGTGGCCACTGAACCCACTCTGCTGTGCGGGGCAACGAGCCCCCCAGCTCGCAGGAAACTAGCCTTCAGGTTTCCGTGTGAATGGGGCTGCTCTGCCTTCAGCCTTTTCCAATTTTCCATTTATAGGGGAAGTCCTGGGCTGTAATTCAGTGAGGAAAATGGGGGCATTGTGTTCCCTCTTTGAAACTACCCGATACCTAAATGGAAAAACAAGGCTCGCTCTCAACAATCGTTCAGTACACATTTAATAACCAGAAAAATCCTTTAATTTCCTGAGGAGGCTTAGAAGCCTTTAGTGAGTACGTGGCTACTGTGACATCTGTTTGGGAAATAAGTGGAGAAGGAGGAAAAAGATGCACAGGGAGAACAGGGTGGGGGGAGCGGCCGCGTCCCCGGCTTCTCCTACCATTTCTTCCTTCCAGGGTTCCGCCCCTGTCGCGCGTGGACACTGTCGCAGGGAGATACAGGTGCCTGCCGGCTCTCTGGGGCTCTGGGGTCAGCATCGGCGGACTCTGCCACTGCCCTACCGTCCCTCATTCCCTAGAGACCCATCCTCAACCTTATCTGCTTCCTCAAGTCCCCAATTCTCTGCTGAAACCACCCATGGGAGCTCTGGGGGCACAGTCCTCTGTGCTGTCCCAGCAGCCTCCCTCCTGCTCTAGGAGACAGAGCCCTTCTATTCACGTTATGCTCTTCCAAAGCTGCCCGTTTGCCCTTTGCCTATTGAATCATATCTAAACTCCCCGTGGTAGGTTGGCTTGTGTCCCCTGATTTTGACATGTTCTTAATTGTAAACAGGATCCCTTGAGGAAGTTCTAAGGTGTGGTCTCACTGACTCAGGACAAGTCCTAATCCAGATTCTGGAGTCCTTTAAAAGCAGAAGACCTTCTGACATAGTCAAAGAAAACCAAAAGGAGGAGCCAGAAACCAGAAGTCAACGGAACCCGGGAGAGAAAGGAGAGGACATCGCCACGTGAGGTGAGACAGGGCCACAGCCAAGGGACCCCCCGGGATCACCAGCAGTCAACACCAGAATGTTGCAGACTTTGGGGAGAAAGCCTCATCTTGCCGATGCCTCGATTTTGGACTTCTCCAAACCTCAAAACCATAAGCCAGTAAATTCTGGTGGTTTAAGCCAACCTGTTGTGTCATAGTAGCTCGGGCAAACGAAGATGGTCCCCTACCTGCATTTCCAGCCCTCCCATGAAGCCTCATCTTACTAGCCCATGTGTTTCCCACCCACCCCATCTCCCACCTCCTGCCCTTCTCTGTCTCTCTGGCTGCCGTCCTCAGGTGGGATTGCTCGTCTCCTTCTCCCCTCCCTTCGGGGCCATTGCCATCCTCACGGTGCCACTTCTGTCCTGCGGGTGTCTGTGCCGAGGACACAGGAGGTCTCAGTTTATGCTCGTCCAGTGGAATTGGGTTCCATGAGGCCTTTTGCAAGCCCTCTAGGCTGCCCTGATGGCCTTTGTTTCCAATTCCTGATGGCTTTGACAGGTGCGTGCCCCTCCATCCCTGACTCACACGTGGGCTCTGGTGGTTCACTAACATGCCACCTCACCATCGGGATTTTAAGAAGCCAGGACCACGATATCGGTGCTTCTGCCTCCAGGGCACAATCGAGGCACTGAGAACATTGCATAAGTTTTCACTTAAAAAATTTGCACGAATGCAGCCATTTTGCCTTGTGGATCTGGGTTCTTGGAGAGAATTACCTATCAAGGACTGAGTTCATTTTGTATATCGATAAAAAAATTCCCAGTGGCAGAATAGAATAGTCATATTTGTGTTCAGATTTCTAAAGGTGTGCTAAGGCCTGCTGCAGAGAAACTTATTCACTGGCAGAGATACTTATTAAAACGTAGGTTCCAGGCCCCAAACCAGACCCACTGAATCAGAATTTCTGGCAATTTGTGTTTTTTTGTCAGCTCCCACCCCAGTCCAGGTGATGTGCCTGGCAAAGTTGAGAACCACTGATCTAGATGTGCAGGCATTAAATATTGAGTCTAGATGAGTTATCGGAATAGAAGACAAAATCAATGGCTTACTACAGCTCACAGAGCCAGCTGGGGCCGAGCTAACAATGATTTATTGCTTCCTAGGTGATCAGCTGCTTCTCTGGCTTGACAGTCTGGCGACTGCCTCCCAGACAAGGGCTTCTATCTCCCCATACACAGTGACATCCTCCCAAAGCCAGGCGGGGCCAGTGGGGAGAGTCTGGGGGTCCCATAGTGACCCCGTGGGCAGGCCTCGGTCCCGAAGCTTTGCAGCCAGCTGCCGATACAGTGTCTACCTGTGTTCCCTTGCTGGCTGCCCCTGAAGGTGGAGAATTAGAGCGTGTTGTTCGTTTATAATGTTTGCTTTGCTTTTGGAAACACCTCAGGGCAACTCAGGATAGGTTTTCACAGTGATGTTTGACTTGGCTTCGCTGCAAAGTTGCCCCTTTTTAGTCTATTTATTGCAAGTCTGCACACGGCCCCATATCCAGGAGCCTAACACCAGGCCTCACAGAAATCTGGGGGTCGGCAAATGAAGTGAAATGCTGGGAGGGCTGGCCTGGGCCTCCCTCCCATCCCCCACCCCCACCCTCTCGGCCTGGAGCTGCTCTAAAGTCAGGTCAGTTATTGCAGCCCAATGGCGCCTGGCGACTGTCTGGCAAGTGCAGCAACGCCTGGCCTGGGGTAGGGTCTGACCTGGAGCAAGGACTCTTTCCCAGAGAGGAGTATATTCCTTTTTTTAGCTCCTAATTTGCTCATATATCTTCTTTTTTAAAAAAAAATCAAACTAACTTTCAATAGTAAATTGCTAACCCTTCTTGATGTTTACTCTCAAGTTTCAACTAGGTGCCACATTACACTTTAATACCAGTCACCATCGCTATATTCCATTCACATCGTTGCCTTTAATCCTCACAAAACTCTAGGTAGTGGGTATTATTAGCTCTCTCTTGCTGGTGAGAAAACAAACTCAGAGAAGTTAGGTGAGTAGCCCACAGTCACCCAGCTGATCAATGGTGGAGCAGGCACTGCAACTCAGCACGGCGTCTCCCGGCGGTGTGGCTGCCCTCCGCCTGGACGGAACGAAAACCTTCAAATTCAGCCCCAGCTTTCTTCTCCTGCCTAGCATTAGGAACCGACAGTGGTGTATCAGAGGGCCGAGAGATTTCACTTATGAGGAGGCCCTGTTGGCATCAGGGATACCCGCCCAGTCTACATTAGCCAAATGAAGAGCAAAGAAAGTCGCCAGGTTACAGCTACCTATGTGTAGGCATAAAAATACATCACCAGTGGGAGCGTCTGTCCATATCGCATCTCTTCTTCACAAAAGCGAAGGCGTGATGGGGATGCCCTGGTGTGGGTGGTGAAGACAGATTAAAATCATCCGATGGAATGACACCAAGGCCTTCGGCATATGGACGCTGTCATCTAACCCAGGGACGGTCACGCCCAAAGGTGTGGGATGGAATCTGAAGGCACAGACCAGGGTCCCTTGCCGGATTTTCCCGCACTGAAATCAGTGAGACAATTGGGGCCGAGACCAGAGAAACTGAACTGGAATTTATGGGCTTTGGGGAAGGGACTCAAGAATGTCCAGATTCCTTCTGTCTGCGTCCACTGGTCAATGCAAAGCCAAGCCCCATAACCACTGTGCAAATCTCTCTGGGCAGCAGCTGGGGCCTTAATTAAAGGACGCATGATTCTCTCTACTTGAGACATAACACAGGCTGCCCACCAGCCCCTCACCGTTGACTGGGGTTGATTTTGGTGGAAGGAGGGAAATTGGCGTGAGTATATTTTAGGACTTTGCTACTCAGTCATAAGAGAACATTGGATAGAAAGAGTCCTAGTAATTTACAAGTCCATTCACTGACTAAATCCAAGGAACCCAAAGGGCCGAAGCTATTGTTTAAACACGGATTCCATGCCCGGTGTCCTGCACACCCAGTTGGCAAACAGCCAGACGAGGCAGCCTGGAAGGGGTTCATGGTGCTGAATATGCTGGAAAACATGCCTGTCTTCTAATTTTTTGTAATGAGCTAAAAGCAGTGAGAAGAAACCACCCGACTAACAGTGATTCCTGTTGTATCTGGATGCTTTCCGTATGCTAACCCCGATACCCACAAGAGCCAAAGTTGCTATTCTTATCCCAGGTTTGCATGTAGGGGGAACAAGAGACAGATGAGTTCAGTAACCCATCCAAGGTCACAAAGCTAGCAGGAGGGAGAGCCCAGCAATGAACTGGGTCTTTCCCCCTCCAAGCTGGCTCCCATGAAGTGCTATTCGTATCGTCCGACCCGGTATCACATTTTACTACCGCACCGGCCAGAAGATCGAGCAACGAGGCCGAGCCTACAGTGTGCTCAGGGGTCAGCCCTGGAATTAGCAGAGTTCACGTTCAGCCAAGAAGAGAGTATTGCAGGGAAACGATATCTTAGATATTTTCTTTCCTTGGCGCAGAGACATTACATGAGAGGGCTATGGTACGTTAAAGATATATTACTGTGGCATCTTGTAAATTTTATAGCTACTGTTTTACACGTCATCTGCATTCCTGATCTTATCGTGGGATTCACTTCAAATATATTGGGTGAGTGGAAGTGTAAGGATCAAATGAAAGTTGTGCGTTATTTGACACGGACGTCTTTAGGAACTAATTTTTTTTTCTTGTATATCATCGTTTCAGTGTTATCTGTTACTGCGTTACTAGGAAGAGTTTCTTTGCATTCATAACACGATAGTTATAAGAAATTACAGTTGTCTGCTATAAAACAAAATCCACCAAGTACTCCTTCCATGTTAAACATCTATCTGATCATGGAGACGAGACGTCTTACTTAAACGAAGGAAAAGGGTCTCAACCCTGGCTGCACAATAGAATCACGAGGGAAGCTTTAAGAAATTCCTGATGATTGGATCCAATTAAACCAGATCTCTGGGAAGGGTTGGCTGGGGCAGTGATGGTCTATAAAACTCCACCGGTGATTCTAATGTGCGGCAAGGGTTAAGGGTCGCCCAGTGCCCCTCAGGCAATACAGCATTTTAAATTCATGGAGTTAGATGTGAGGATGATCGTTGCACTAAATACGTCATAAAGGAGAACCAGTCTACATTATGCATGACAATCAAGAGTTTTGAATACAATACAACAAAAATATATGCAAGAATATAACACACACAAGTCAGGGAATCCCAGATCTAAAGTAGATGCTCAATAAATATTATTGAAAGAATGACTGAACAGCATCCTATAAAGTTTTATACTAAACATTGTATTTTGACAAAACTAAGGTGTAAGATGAAACCTCACTGATAAAAAATTATCAGTTAAACTATAAATTCCATCCATTTAAAGGTGCTCCAGGGTTTCAAAAATGTTTTTAAAAAACAGGTAAAATATGAGGCTTATAATCGATGAAATACAGTATTTTAAAATTCTTTTATTTTTCTGCCTGGTCGACACCAACTGTTATACCCTCGATTTCCACTAGATGTCAATGTGATCTGCTACTTCAGGTTCCAAAAGGAAGTCATAAAACCTATTTTTTCTATTCAAAATCTTAAGAGCACTCCCCCCTCCCCACCAAGACAAAAGGCTTAATCTCATGTTTTGTGGAGTTGGTGCTCATTGTTTCCCTTTTGTTAAAGTCTTTCCAAAGATTCTCACAGAGTGTAAACTTGTTTAAAAAGTGAATCAAAAAAATTTAATGGTTCAGGAGAAAACGATCACTCCCCTTTTATCAACATTCCCGATTTCCCACTGTGCTTGTAAGTCCTGAGTAAGCTGCAATGGTTTGCAGAGAAGAGACAGGAACAGTGACAGGAAGGTTGAGGTCTCTAAGTTAAGACACAAAATCAAATAAAAAGTAAAACTTGCAGAAAAGAATACCATGTCTTCCAATTTGAAAACAGCAGATCGTGCCATCCTGCACACGAGTCCCTGCTCGCTGAGACAGGAAAACCCGCTGGAAAGAGGAACTGGGGCCAATGGGACAGGGCCTGAGCTGAAACCCAAGCCTAGTGCCTGGAATTGACCCAGGGCCTCCAAGGCTGAAAACCTGGAAGACTTTTCTTGTAGGGTGAGGGCACATTTCCCAGCAAAATGCTGGAGGCTTTCGGGCCACATGAAGCCCACAGAAGCTTCTGCAGATGTGCTTTGAGCAGTGCTACTTAAACTGTTACCGATCTCCAATGAAAAATCATATTTTGACCAAGGTAAAATGCTGTCAACTGTGAGATGAAATATCACTATAAAGAAAAAAAATGTCAAACTATGATATGCTGTCCGTTGTAAGATGCATCCCAATTTCAGAGCTGTTAAAACAGGAAAATATGTGTCTTTTACTCCATGAAATGCAGTGTTTTAAAATGATTGAGTAAGCATTTCAAAATTTTTATAGCAAATGGATAGTTATTTATGTCTGTTAAATCTAATAATAAAAAGAAACTGGGCTTGCATTTTAAATGCCCTTATTTTTATTTTTTAATTTTTTTTCTCCCCCCGCCCCCTCCCTGCTTGCTGTCTGTGTCCATTCACTGGGTGATCTTCTGTGTCTGTTTCTTGCCTTCTCTTCTCATTTTTCCCTCCAGACTTCTCCAGGATTCAATCCTAGTTACCTCCAATGTGGGAGAGAGGCACCCTGTCACTTGTGCCACCTCAGTTCCTGGTTTCTGGCACATCTTGCCTTGACTCTCCCCCGTGTCTCTCTTTTGTTGCATCATCATCTTGCTGTGTGGTTCGCTGCATGGGCCCGCCTCACCTGCTCACCTTTTTACCAGGAGGCCCTGGGGATCAAACCCAGGTCCTCCCATATGGTAGATGGATGCCCAATCACTTGAGCCACATCCACTTCCCAATACCTTTATTTTTTATTTCATTTTTTTCTAATATTTTTCAAAGTTTTGACACACGGCAGACTGGATATTTTTTAAAAAGTGGACCATCGCCCCAAATAGTTTGTAAAGCACTGCCAAAAGTCCACCGAGCTGCCATGGAGGAACCAGAAAGGATGAGCCTCTCAACCCCCTTCATCATTTTCCAGTGAATAACATAGGTAGAAAAAACATAGGTAGAAGAGAGGGGCACTTTGAGAAGGGCTGGAAGGCTGAGGAGGTGAAAGGAAATTCTAAGCAGAAGCTTGGAGACTCCTAAGTGTCAACCTTTCCCCACTCCTCCCCCTGCCAGATGCACATACCCGACAACAAGCCTAAAACTGACCTTGAGACAAGAGTTACTCAGGTGGCCGCAGTGTAAAGAACATGCAAAACCACTCAGAATTGCCCAATTTGTATATTTAGCTTAAGAGCAGAAATGCAGCACGGTCCACAGCTAAACTCCTTCCGGACTTGAGTCAGCCCAGATCAGCTGGCTTTGATGGAAGTTATCCATAATCTCCATTTATGGATAACTGTGAAGCAGCCATTTACTTCTCTAAAAAAATGCATTTTTACACTGTTGGTGCCTTTTTTGGGAAAGCAATCTGGTAATAATATCTATCAAAATGTAAAATGTTTTTTAACCACCAGTTTCTCTGCTAGAAATTCATTCTACAGTTATAAAGTATGCAAAGACAAGACACACATAACACAATATTCACTATTCATGATGAGGAAAAAGAAAATGGAATACAACTAAATGTCCTTCAGTAAAAGACTGGTTAAATAAGTTGTGCAATGGAACCCTTGCAATGGAATCTTATGCACCCATAAAAGATTAAAATGCTTCTCTAGGTACTAATATAGAAAGAGTTCCAAGGCACATTTTTTAAGTAAAAGGAGCACACTGAAGTACATGGGTACAGTATGATCCCATTTGTGTGAAAAAGAAGCATGTGCATTTTTAATATGCATAGAATCCTTCCTAAAGATGTATGAGAAGCTATACACAGCAGTCACCTCTGGGAAATGGAGCTCAGGTTCAATGTTGGGGAGAAGGACTTTCATTTTTAACATCATACTCTTCCATACCACGTGTTCTTTTAAAAAAAAAAAATATATATATATATATAAATACAAAGTGGAATGAGGTGCCTATTGCACAACATTAATAACTACAAGAAATGGCAACAAATATCAGTCAAAGATATAACCTGAAACAAGGGGTTGCATAAAATAGTGCTCTAAAAGCTACGAGACCTTTGGGGCAGGGAGACACAAAACTCCTTGTTGGCCCTCAACCATGACTGGAGAGTATTTTTAGTAATAAGCAATACCAGGCTCCCTTGGAGGACCCCATAAAACTCAGGAGAACATGTGGCAGGACATCCAAGGATTCCAGGAATCACGGCCATTACTAGGTGAAAAAGCCCAGAAACAACTCTCTGAGTATTTAATTACTACGTGGAAGTGGAACGGGTGGAAAGGAGATTGGGATTGGTTACTTAAAGAAAAAATGCTTGCCTTGCATAAATATAGGGAGTGACTTGGCTACCAGCAGCACTGTCAACTTTTACAAATGGCACACACATTTCCTGTTTAATGCCACCCTGCGCGGTGCCAATTCACACCACTGGTCTTGGAAATATTTTTCTTAAAAGTTGTATATGGCGAGTATATTATATATTGGTTATTGTTACTTGAGATTCTGAGCACTACTCTTAGCTGAAGAGAGCTGGGGAAGGAGACTGTTCTGTGCACTGTGGGGTACTCAGCACATCCTATTACAAATGTTCCGAGTCAACAAGTATCTTCAGTGCTATATCCCGAGTCAAGTGCATTCTGCAAAGCACCTTGTTTACTCCACCTTGATCTTGCTTCCTACCATGTATTTTCTGTTCGTGGGAACAGTTTAGACCCATAGCTGCAGGTAAAAGGTGCAAGTAGTGGTTCTGGATTTGTCTCAAAGAGACAAAGGAAGACCATCATGCTGGATGTCAAAAAGCCAGCTTTCAGGCCACTCAAACTGACCTCGTGGAAATGGAGGAGGCGGCAGAGGGTGAGGCTCAACGGGCCATGAGGGAGAGGTGGAAGTTCTTCACAGTTTTACCGGGTGCCACAAATATCATTGCGAGCCTTGAATAGATGACCAAGGGGATTTGAAGGAGGTGTCAAGACAGGAAGTCAGAATTATGCTTATAAAGACGCAAAGAGTTGTCTTTCTCAATGTACATGGACCTGCCATGTCACAGCCCTTCTGACATATTGGTGGTGAGCAGGGGACATGGAGGGGCAGAGCCATCCCCTCCATACAAGAACACATAGAGTCCTCTGACCTCCGAGGTCACAAGGAAAGAAACCACATCTCCTTTTAGCCAGGGTGAGGCAGCTGGGGCTACTTCACTGAAAAGGCAGCAAGATGGAGAAACAATGGTCTTTCCCAGAACTCCTCTCAGGGGAAGTGCCCTGGGTGATACAAGACATTCTTGAATAACTGGCCTGGATGAGGGGTTAGCCACCCCAACAATGCTTTCTGGGATGGGTGGTTTCCCTCAATTAGGAAGCTTTTGTTTCCTTTAGAAGGGACTGCAAATTTAGGGCAGAGATGAATTATCTGGCAAAGGGTAGAGTCTAAGGCTTCTTCCCCTGGGGCCTCTCTTTCCGATGGGCTCTTCACTTATTTAGAGCACTCAGCCTTTCTTCTAAGTCAATTTTGAACAAATATTTTCAAAGCATCCAATTAAACTGTGTCAAATTATTACCCTGTCTCCACCTGGCCCTTGGCATTACTGTTATGCTTATTTTGTTATGTCCTGGTTTTCTTTAGTCGTAGGGAAGGTCCTAACTCTGTGGGAGGGACTGGTCTGCTCTCCCGTGTGTGGGGGCGCACTTCCGGTGCCGGGCACTTCCGGTGTCAGCCATCTTGCGAGGAGTCAGCTTCTCACACCGGAAACCTTTGCACGGAATGTCGCCTTGAATGTGGAAAGATAAAGTGGCCCTTTGTCTTATTTTGGGTTAAATTAGGAGGAGAGTAGATGTTTGGATGTGGTGCCTACCACATGGAAGCCAGAGTCGGGAAGGGATGGGGTTTTCTAGCACCCAGAGAAGGGGAGCTGTGGTGCGTTGATGGCGACCTCTATTAGGGGATGAAGATAAATATGGTGGAAGGCAGAGTCACTTTTGAGAGGTAGTGTTGTGCCTGCCTTATAGGAATTCTCCCTAGCAACTTCAGAAGTCTAGGGTTTCTTCCCTGGAGGAAAGCAGCAGTTACTTCCTTAAAGGCATTGGCTTTAGATTGACACTTAAGAAACTGTAAATCTATTTGATGACCATCTATACAATCTTCCATTCTTCAAAGAAATTAGAATTTTAGCTCCCTACTTGAGATATGCTGAGTCCCCTTGGGTCTCATGGGAGGTGGCCAGCCTTTGCTCAGGCAGACAGAGGACATAAAACACCCAGAGCCCACTAAGATCCAGGGCTCAGTTGAATTCTTGGCCTCTTCAAATGTGGTGGGCAAATCTCCGGGCTCAGGCCAAGCAGCACTGAGCTTCCCTGGACTTTCTTCCACCAGCCAGACTGGAAATACTGGAAAAGCAGAGGCAGCTGCCCTCAGGGGTGTGTCAGTATTTTCTTTACTTTTGGCAGGTTCAGTTTTGACTAGAAACTGGAATAATAATTATCATGATACATGTTTACAACTTTCAAACTAATTAATCCCTCGGAGTCCTCTTTGGGGGAAAGCATTCTACCCACCTCATACATCAGGAAACCAAGAGGCCATATGGTCTGACTGGGCTGGGTGGTCGCTGGTGTCAGTAGTAGGAGAATGGAGACGGAAACTTCAACAGTTCTTGACTTCTTGGCCTGTGTCCAGATTGCTGGGCCTTGCAGAGCCTAGAAAATAACACACAAGAAACTGAAGTGGACCAAACTATAAACCATCAAGAACAGTTGGCTCTAGTTAGGAGTACAGCACCCCGTGACCCTGCTTGTGCCTGTTTCTCTTGGAGGGACAGGCTTGGAGAGGAAGAAAACTCAATTTTCCAGGAGTGTTTTCCCTACCTTTAATGACCAGTTAAAGCAAAACATTGTGAAAACAAACCTCCCCTTAAAAGGAAACCCCAAGTTGCTGCAAAGGTTTCATCTTTCCCTTTTGAATCCCAAGGTCTGCAGCCATATAATCCAATGTTGGACTGAAAAAATATTTGTCTACAAAAACACCTACCTGGGGTATTGGGGACACCCGTACAGGACAGGAGGGTGGAAACTGAATGGTAACCAAATCCTCCAAGTCAGGCCCTTACCTACTTAGTAAGAACCCTTGTAACTGTTTTTAACAAGTATCTAGATTTTCTCCTGATTCCATCCTATCTGCCAACAATATTTTGCTCAAAAAACCAGTTGTAATGGTGGGTGTAGGTAAGAGGAGAAGGGAAGATGTTTGGTAATCAAACCCTTCAATGGTCATGGCTCTTTCAAAGTATGGAAGGTGGTAGAAGCACAGAAGGATGTGGGTTGGGAGCCCTCCAACCCCACCAGAAGAAGAGTCACTTAGAAGCATGAAAGTCAGCATGAGTTGTCAGAATGGCTCATGTTTTTCAGTAAGTGAAGTCAAGCACTCTTCTTTCAGGCTGTGTCAAGGCAGATGAACCAACGGTTTTTGGAGGCACAGCCTTGCTATCTCAGTGCTGTAATTCTGAACCCAGCAGGCATTTACTTGGTCCTGGTCCCATATTGCCTTGTATTGCTGTAGAACTTTTCATAGGTGGATGCCCAATTTCCCCAGTTTAATAGTAGACTTCTTAGTAACATGGACTAGAGTTTTCATAATTATTATTAAAGGAAAATGATGGCTCAAATGTTTCCGCTTGTGTGTTATCAGTCAAGGGACATAAACTAATTTCAATATCATTCCTTTGCTTGATTTCCTTCCTTGTTTCCCGATATCCTGTTAAGGCCCAAATTTTGAGAGTTCTTGCCAATGCCAGGAACACATCTGTGAGCCATGTGTTTCTTTTCTTTGCTCCTCCTACACAATGGTAATATTTTCGGCTACTATAAGGAAGCTCGGCAGATTCAGAAGTATAAGGCCTGGAGAAGATACTCATTGACGTTATCAGCAGGTCTGAACGTCACCATCTGCTGGGAAAGTGTTGCCCTGAGAGGCTCATCCCATTTCCCAAATTTGGTTGGTATGTTTTGAGGCAATAGCCTCATATTGAAGTAATTTCTCACACCCCCTCCCCAAAAGGGTCAAGAATAGGTTTGGTTGTAACCTATTTTATGTAGTCAGAGTTGTGACTGCTGCTGCAAAGGAAAAAAAAAAAAAAAAAAAAAAAAAAACCTGGAAAGGGCTGTTAAGAGTGTGTGCCTAGGCATATGGATAACTGTTTCAGCTTAACGGTCTGTGAACACCATTAGTAGCCCTTGAAATGGTTCTCCAGGAAGCGCTGGCTGTTAATGACTCTGCCCAGATGCTCCCATGTGAGCAGAACAAAGAGATAATGTATAACTTTGCAGAGGAGCCAAGTGCTCTGAGGTGATGGCCTGCTCACGGAGACCAAGCTCATGTGCCATCCCGAAGCCAGAAAATCTTGCCAGAGGAGCAGTGGAAAATGAAAAACTCTCTTGCTGGTAGATTGACCCTCCTCTCTGTGGACAGAAGAGTCATGAATTCATAGCCTGTGGTGTGGTGTCCCTTCTACTGGCCGACAGAGGGCGCCACCTGAAGCAGTCAGAAGTGCTAAGACAACTTTTATGTGGCTAGGGGGAAGCTTCCATTAATAACTATTAAATGACTTTTACTTTATAAAACAATAATGTATTAAGTGCTTAGAGATAGTCAATATGCCCTCAGGATGTTTATAATCTAGTTAAGGGAGATAAGGCACAAGATTGGAAAACTAGTTAAAAATACAAGACAATAGAAATGGTTAAAGCATATCATGGTGTTTGTAAGTAGCAATGCTAGTGTATGAGTATGACAGTGGTTAAAAGGGAAAGTCTAAGGGCATGTATATTACCAGAAGGAAGCTAAAAAATGTAACATGGGCCTGTATAACATAGTAAAACCTCATGTAAAACACGAATATGGGTGATATTGCATATATAAGACTGTTTTTACAGAATATAAATGCAAATATACTAAAGAGAAGGAAAGAGAATAGCAGTTATGTACAGTAGGGGAAGTATAGAGAGATTGAGAGGTGATGAGTTTTGTTTGTTCGTTTATTATTATTATTGTAATAAGGAAAGTGCTCTAAGAATGATTGAAGTGATGAATGCACAATTATGTGATTGCACCAAATACCATTTATTGTACACTTTGGATGGACTTATGCTTTCTTAATATGTATCAGTAAAATTGATTTGTTAAAAAAATACAAGACAATGGAATACCCTCCTGTGGAATAATATTCAGCCATGAAAATGAATGATGTGGATTACACAAATTGGAAGTGGAAAAAGGCTAACGGCTGAACAGGAGACCATCTATGTGAAAATTAAAGGGTCAGGGGTTCCTTTTGGGGAGGGAAGTGAGATTGGGGTGTGTGGCAAAGGGGCCCTTTCATTTCTTACTCCATATACTTATGCACCGAGCAAATCATTTAGAACAAGAAAATACTTATATATTACTTAAAATACGAATAAAAAAACACACCAGGAAAAGGACACAACTGAAGCCTAGGGGGTGCCACTGAGGTGTGGAGGTCAGATCTGTACATACTTCACAAACTCTGTGGCTTTCACCCCTTTCTCCCCTTTCTCCTTGTTTGCAGAACCCCAGGTTTGCTCAGGAACCCTCTCATTTCCATGCAGTCCTGTGCCTCAGGAAACACCTGGAAAACCCAAAGGACGGTAGTCCCATTCCCTCTGTTCCCACTGAGCTTGGCCATGTGATATAATTGGGAAAATGATATTTGATGGAAGTCTGACTAGGGGGCTGCTGGGTAAAGTTTCTTCGCTCGTCACAAGAGCTATGAAGAAGATAAAGCATCTCTCCTTCTAATGGATATCGCAGTGTCTGGATGTGATTTCCGGAAATGTGGCAGCCATCTCGGTGCATTAAGGAGCTGGCCTGAGGACCAGAGTAGGAAGATGGAAAAAACTGAATCCTTGAAGAATCACTGAGCCACAGAATCAACCCACTCTGGAGCTGCCCTACCACAAGACTTCTGCTCCTGCGAGAGAACACATTTGTCTTTGGTTTAAGCCAGTCAAGGTGGAATTATCTGTTACTTGCAGCCCAATGTATCTTAACCAATCAGGAGCCCTGTTTGATAATGAGTCCTTAAGCTCCTTGGGTGTACCTGAAGGGGCTTTTGGGTCCCAAGGGACATGCCCTGGAAACTAGGACCTACTCTAGGACAAAGAAGGAGTCATGACCCCTTTGTGGCTAGGAGGGGAGAGGAAGACTTGGGGTGGCAGGGACTCATACTGAAATAGGGCACTCTTTCTCTTGGCATCTCGGTGGCTAGTGAGACTGCAAGTATGCGGGGGAAAGGCATCATGCAAGTGGACACTCAGTCTGGGCTTTGAGTATTTGGTACAAGTTCCTAAGAGAGGTGGGACCTGCACTTGGGACATCCAAAGAGCCCTCGCAACTTAAGTCCACTTGGAGGGCAAGCTTTCTTCCCACAGCTCTCATGGTGGAATGGAAAAGGAGAACGTTAGCATCTTCCTGGAGCTGCAGTGAGTCTGGGCGTGGGGCAGCAGCTGCCCTGAGCAGAACTGCCACCTTGCACAGCTGTGGGGAGGCTGCAGGGGTTGCCCTGAGCAGAACCCTGGGCCTGGGCTGCAGCCGAGTCCAGAGTCACAGCAGATCGTGGCTCCAAATGGCCACACGGTGGGAAAGAGGGGAGGGCGGGGAGCAAGCCCACTGCAGATGGCCCCAGGATGCATGAATTTCACCAGAGGCGATGATGGTTTTGATTGGTTTGTAGATGAGTCTACCTGAATGAAATGCTAGGAATTAAACTCCGGTGACCCAAACTGCTGTTGATCTAAAACTTTTTAAAGCAGGATAATCTCTTTCAGTATGTTGGAGCTGGGCCCCTTGGGGGAGAAGAGAAAAATGCAGCCTTGCTTTGTGTGTGTGTGTGTGTGTATGAAAGGGAGGGAGAGGGAGAGAGGGAATGGGCTTTCTCATTTACCTGTTCCTAAGGAAGGGTGGTTTATATGTGGGATCTGGGCACCTTCCCTGGCACTGAAATATCTGTTTCCTTCTCTGGTCTGGCTTGAAATCAATCAACCCGCTTGCTTCTTGCAGTGACGTCAAGGAAGGCTTATTCTTACATGTAAACCCTGAAAGGGGGTAAAAAGCAAAACAAACAAAAACCCAACCTAGCCCTGGGCTTTCAAATGGATCCACAGAGCTCCAAGAGTGAAGGGAGGTGTTTCAGAGGTTATAAATGCTCAACTCAAACCCCATCAAATTGGTTTCTAACGATGGAAAAACTAATGGAAACAGCACACCCGCCCAAAGCCTCTAAAACAGGCTAGCTGCTGAGGCATCAGAGGCCAGCGGTGTCAGATGGGGCTGCCCTTTGACCTCTTTATGCTCACCTGGGAATCAGGCTCTTCCCAGAGGCGCCGTGAAACAGCTTGCATTTCTTGGCAAATGTGCCAGTGGTTAGGAATTTTGTAGCTCCCGCACTGATCTTTTAAAAAGCCAGACTTGCTTTTCTCCGCACACATGACACTGTGGAAGGACAGCTGTGACGTGCTGTCCTCACAGGAAGCTTTCACGTAACAAGGCTGTGTCAAAACAACCTGTGACAGGCCCAACCATAGTTAGCATTTATTGTGAGTTTTGATGCTTCTTGTCTAGCTTTTACATTCATGAATATGAACATAAATTCCTGTTAGATATTGTTGATGGTTCTGCTTCAGAAAAGAAACTTCTCGCTCTTTCTTCTTTCAAGCATCTGGATCAGTTTAATCCAACTGCCTCTGACAGTCATCTGGGACTTCCACCTTGATTTCTGTCTTCATCAAAATATCCAAAAGGTACAAATTTGAACTTATAAAATAAAACTTACTAATAAAAGATTACATTCGTTTCCTACATTGGGGTTTCTGTAAGATTCGAATATCAAAATGTTTCTGCTGATTAAAAAAGTTTTAAAAAGCCCTCTGTTAAGGATCCCATTTGGTTCCATTCCATCAACAGTTATTGAAGCCTTGATTCAATTATAATAGCACACATGGTGAGTTCTGGGGGGATGGGAGCCGGGAGAGTTCAATTAAGATTGGCAGTAGGCTTCAGAAAAAGTCCGTAGCTTGTCCTTGCTTGGGAAGGGGCCCCAGTGGGGCCTTGCATGGCCAGAGGGAACTGTTCTCTTCCTGGGTGTGCAAGACTGAGAACTGAGAGAGAAAGGGAGTAGGACGTTATTGCATGATGGGAGGGCACTGATGAGGTGCGGGGAGGACAGCCTGGAGCTAGAATGAAGTGGAAATGATTTTCTCATCAGTAAGACGTCTGAGTGCCCAGTGGGCATCTCTCTGGATGTGCACCAAAAAGGATTGTTCTTGAATAAATTCTATCCCTGAGGTCTGGGCTAAAAAGCAACTGGCTTATTCCTCTCGAAAAGTCCCCGGTTGATCTTCACTGGTGGGATCTGGGTTATTTCCGAGGCCCACTGTGTGCTGCCCTGCTGGTCTCACAGACCGTGGAGAGAGGATGTGCTGCTGACAGAACTGGAGACCCAGGATGCCACGCAAGACGATCAAGTCGTGCTGGAGACGTGTCCACTGAGGCAGATACTGCGGCTGCTCATCCCACAGCCCGTGTCTCCCTCCTCTTCATGCACAGGACTCCAGTCCTGTTGGGATGGCAGTGTGCTCAGTAGCTAGTGGGCTTGGGTTCTCTGTCCCTCCTTTTTCCAGCTCCCTGGCGATGGCATTGTAACCCAGTTATGGTGAATTAGTTGAAGGGAAGGCTGCTAGCTTGTGACTCCAAGAAAATCCTTTAAAAGGGAGCAGAACTGCTGGCACTGCCCTTTGCCGTTTGCTCTTCGCATCTTCCTGCCTGGGATGCGGGTGCAGTACTGGTGGTAGAGCAGCACACACGGAGGGTGGCTGAACCAAAAAAAAAAAGAGGGTTCTGGTCCCTGACGGCACCTTTGAGCCACTGCCCCAGCCCTGAAATGCAACTCCAGGTTTCCTATTAGGAGGGAGCACAGTAAGTCCTAACTTGTCATTGTGATCTGCGTTCCCTTTTATGTCCAGCCAAGTGCAATTCGAAACAGATACGCTTCCGTAGCTGTTTTAATCAGGTGTGGGGTTAAATTAGCTGACCAGGAAGATCAGAGAAGGTTTGAGAATGTGAGTTTGTGAGACTACTAGATTAGGGTTGGCAGACTTCAGCTGCCTAGTTTGTGTGCCCACGAGCTAAGAATGGCTTTTACAGTTTTTAATGGCTGAAAAAAGTCAAAAGAAGAATGCTATTTCATGATGCATGAAAATGATATGAAATTCAAACTTCAGTGTCCATAAATAAGGTTTTTGTTTTTTTAAAGAGGTACCAGGGGTTGAACCCAGAACCTTGTACCTATTCCTGTGCTTTGCAAATTTTACGTTTTTTTGAGCTCGTCAAATAATAACAGATCTTTCACATTCATGCACTGATGAGTTTAATTCAACAAATGCCAAGTGTGAGTCAACAGATGCATATTGAACTCCAGTTAACACATTTAGTAGACATGGTTAGGGAGTAGGGCATAAAGGCGGCATGGTCTCTGTCCCAAGAAGCCCACAACTTAGGGGAGGAGACCTATAGTCACAAAACTAGTGTGAACACTGAGAAGCCTTCCTGGAGAGGTACAAATCAAGACAGGCGAGCATGCCTCTCGTAGGAGGAGATCAGAACTCCAACCAGCACCTCTGGGACCAGCAAAACCTGTTTTTCTTTTTCTTTTTCTTTTTCCCTTTCTGGGTTATTTCTCTTCCAATTGGTATCAGTAAAAACCTTCAGCTTCTCTGGTTTCCTACCCAAGTCCAGTAAGAGACAAGCCCTGGGTTCAGTTTCTGAACCTCAAATCCACGACCTTCACGCCATGAGGCACTCACCCAGTTCAGCTGCCGAGGAGGAAGGTATTATGCCCTATTAGGCTGGATGTACCTAGTTTTTCCCTTTTTTCCAGACATGTTCTGGTATTACTCTTTAGTCCCACAAAGGAACTGCACCATCACATTATCATCATAAAAGACGTAAGCCATATAGTAGCCCCGGAAGTAAAGGGTAGAAGTCTCCTGATACACCCATTCTCATTTCCTCATCTCCTTCCTTCTTACAACAGAAACCTTCTGTCCAGTCAAGTCTTTTTCCTCGTCCCCAAGGAAGGGAGCATGCTGATGTAGAGGCAGTTAGCCGAAACAACTTCACTGCCTTCAACCCCTCGGTTCAGTTCTTTTGTGAGTGGATCCCTAGGCCTCCGAGATGGTGGTTCCCTACTCCTAAACAATCCACCAGAGCCACAGAGAGCCCAAGGAAAACGGCACCTCTTCCCAAGGCCTGTCCAGCTCCACCCTCCATCCGTGTATGTCCCATCATAGAGAAGCTTCCCAGGGTGCCTGGGCAGAGAATGTAAAACAAGCCCAGTAAGTCAGTCACTTTTACCAGACCTGAGACATCTGGTGGGACCAAGTTCGTGCATATCTGGAAACACTGTCCTCCTTTCAGCTTTCCCTGGGGAATGGGTTCCTGCCTTACAGCATGACTCTCCAGGGGGATATTCGAGAAGGTAGGATGCCAAAGCCTGAGCAGCTGCTCTCTTCGATTTGTGAGCTGTGCCTGAAATGGCAGTGGCTTGGGGGAAAGCCAGACTTTCTCGAAAAGCTGTCATTTCAGAAAGGAAGAAAAATTAAAAAAAATAAAAAAAATTTTTTTTTTTTAAAATAGGTGTTGCATATCAGAGATTTTTTTTTTTTTTTTTTTTTTTAAGATTTTATTTATTTATTCATTTATCCCCCCCTTGCTGCTCGTGCTCGCTGGGTCAGCTAACCACGCCGTGCGGGCAGGCTTGCCTTCACCAGGAGGCCCCGGGAACCGAACCCAGGGCTTCCCATATGGTAAACGGGAGCCCTACTAATTGAGCCACAGCCGCTTCCCCGTATCAGAGATTTTAAAGCTTGGCCATGTTTTGTAATGATCAGCTTCTGAAACCACTGGGATGTCTCATGGGCTCCTGGCAGTGTCTGAGCTCCCCACATGGATGTGGCTGGTGGAATGCTCCGGAGCAACTCAAGGCATCGCATGACTCTTTTTTGTCTCCACTCGTAGAGGAATGGAAAGGGGGAAGGGAGAATAAAGGTAGGCAATGGGTTGGAACAGGCATGAAAGTGGTTTGGGTCCTCTCCTGGGTTTGCCGATGCACAGGAAAGAGAGTCACGTGGCCTGCCGAATAGTCACTTAGTAGAGAAATATCGCTTTAGACATACCGTCTTGTAATCGGAGCCACGCAGACCTCTGCTCTTGAAGGTTCCCATGGCAAAAATACACATTTTTACAACATTCCAAGAAAATCCCAAGACTGAGTCTTGTAGAGGGCTTGGAAATTTTTTTTTTTTGCCAAGGAAATAACATTCCAGGCCTCAGAGGTGCATCTGTGTGGGCAGATGTCTTCAGGCCACAGCCTGAGGCCCAAAGCTTGTGGTCACTGCTGGGTGTGGGATTGGAATGCCGTCAGAAGGGGGCACGGGGCCCCTGGTGTGGAGATAACACTGTGCTGGGGGTCCCATGCTAGCAACAGAGTGAGGCGCCTGCCCCTCCTTGTAGGACCTCTCAACCACAAATCCTCTTAGGAGGCTATTTAGTGTCTTACGGAGAAGGCCAGAGATGATCTCATGCCCACAGGTTTTAGAGGTTTCTACCCATCGCAGAACATAGGCTAAAAAAATTACTGCCTTAATTTTAAAAATAAAAGCCTACACCTCCAAGCAAAAAGTTTTGGATTCCTCTTTGTGTATGAAACTGGCTCCCAAACTGAGATAACAACAGGCTCCCTGGCACCTATGCTGATGATAAAATCTATAGGCGTCTCATGTCCAGTGTAATCGAGGCAGCCGCACCCCTCACTTTATAAGAGAATACATGTAATTACCCACGGTGGGCTTGGGGTCTGCCTTGAAATAGAGTGAATAGGAACCACAGGGGAGTGGCTCAGACCCACATCATGTGTCCTGACTTGGCTCATATGTTCTTCCTTGTCCTTACTATTAAATGTGGAAGACACTGGGGCTCCCCAGGATGGGTTGGCAAACGTTCCTGCCCAGAGCCCTGCACACGCAGCACGACTGGCGCCCTGAGAGCAGAGCCGCTTCCGGGGCCCCTGCCTGCCCCGCGTGGCAACCGCAGCGGCGACGCTGCCTGTTCCGGCTGCCCTTGTTTTAACATCCTCCCAGGACAGACTCTGGAGGGGCCCTTGATATATGGTGTCCTCAGAGACAGGACGCGGATGCAGAGGGTGGGGTGGCAACCCGAGATCGTTGCAAGAAGATGCTTCTGTCCCTGGAGTTCCACACATAAATTAAAAGCCACAATTTTGAATTTCAAGAAAGTATGGATTGTTCTTTCCCAAACTTTGGCCTTTTCTGCTCAAGATAAGTTGGAAAGGCATGTAGCTTTTCCTCCCGGATGACTTCTTCTGCTCTATTTTAATCATCTGCCAGGTGTCCAACAAACAGTGCGCCTGTTGCAGTGACCAAGTGACGAGCAGCAAGGACCTTGCCTTGGCATGGACCAGCCACACATCAAGAGTTCTTGGCTGGGTCTTTCCTGGGAGCAGACAGGATGCTAAGGGAAAGGGGGGCAGGCGATGGCCCCTACAGAGGCAGGCAGACATTTGTGTCACTGCAGAGCCTAAACCGGAGCCCGGCAGGACACGCCACCTGGGCGGCCCTCTCCCTGCACTGCCCCAGTTCTGTCCGGTGTCCCTCACTGTTCTCGATGTGCACTCTCCTTACCCCGGGCTCGCACCTGGCCCTGCTCCAGGGAGCATGCTCGCGCCCACAGGCTCGAGACCACAGTGCTGGTCACCTCCGTGTGTGTCCTCTCAGTGGCCTTCGCACTGAGCAAACCGACGGCTTCAAACAACACCTTGTTTTCCTGCACATCTTGCTCTGGCCATCCCAGGTGTCAGGAGACATCGATCCATCTCTTCTTGAAACTCCATCTGGACATGGATAAATGTGTGTGTGAGAGTGACACAGAGAGAGAGAGAGACAGAGACACAGAGACAGACAGAGACACAGAGAGAAGAAACATTCCATTCTTAAGCTAAATTGTTTAGATGATTTGTGTTCACCTAAACCTTTGTAAATAAGGGATTGCACTCAGGACATAAAACGCAATTATTATAAAAATAATCTAAGAAGTTCCCAAGTTTAGGCAGAAAGTAGATAAGGTTCATTCCAAACAAGTGGGAGGGGACGCCCCCATCCCTTCCCTGCCTGCTCCAGCATGTTCCAATCCCACTAGGCTCTTGAGTGTTAACCACAGGACAGCAGAGCAAACATTATCAGCTCTGGCCTCCTCTCCTGCTCTGTCCCAAGCACAGAATGGGGCACATGTGACCTTGATCCCAGGACCTCGCTGCCGTCTATGACAGAAGGAGCCCTCTTGTAGCTCAGTACCCACTGCAGGCAGTGTCCATTTACTCTAATCTTAACCTGCACCAGAGATGTGAGGGTCAATAATGGAGAGAAATGAGATCCTCCCTGCCTACCCTCCCGGCTTTCAAGTGAGGCAGACTCAGAGCCCCTGGTCAACATTTAGGGGAATGGTTAGTGTGGGCATCATGCAATAGGCAGGATTATATATTCAGAACCTGCTGGACATGGGCCCACTAGGTTGAATGCTGCCATTTGTATTTAAATGTTACATTCAGATATGGCCACTGGTGGCTTTCCAGCAGGATGAGTGGGTAAGACACAGGACCCATACAGACATGTCCTGTCAAATGTCCTCTGGCACCAGGCAGTGGCACACGGTGGGACTGGGCTTGTGAGCACAGATGCGAGGACTTTATTTCTCAGACCATACTGGTGTATACAGCAGGCATACTGCACAGACACAGGGGCCTTTTACTTTGGCCCACTCTAGACTGCTGGTCAACCTTGATTCGTTCCCTTGGAGTTTTAGGCCCTTTGAGAGCCTTCTCCATCTCCCACTGCCCATGGAAACTTCCTTGTGGACCTTTATACAGCTGAGGCAGACTCTTCACCCAACTATTAGGTGCTCTGTGAAAATGATCCAGTCAGTTCTCTCTCATTGTGAATAAATACCAAGGTCTTATTCAGAAGGCCTGGCCAGATCACTCAATAATCAAATAAGTACTGACTCCAAAAAAGCATAAGACAGAGTCCTTGACACCAAGGAACCCATGGTCTTGCATGGAGCCAGAAAGGAAGTTGCCAGGATGAATAGGCATCAGTCCACTGAAATATGCTGGGGTAGTTTGGGAGGTTGGGCGACCAGAAGGCTTCACCGAGATGTGAACACTGAGCTGAGTCTTGAAGGATGGAGAGGAGCCAGGTTAGTGGCAGAGAGAAAGAGAAGGCTCCAGACCAGGAGACGAGCATAAGCGTCAGGAAGGGGGAGACTATGGGGTCACAGGATGGAGAAGAGCTGGCCAAGTTGGCAGATGCAGGCGGCAGAGGAACAGGACATGAGGCTGGAGGGAAAAGTGAGGCCGGACTGAGGGGGATTTTTGGAAACCAGGCAGAGGCTTCCAGACGGTGACTTCCCAAGCAGGAGGGTGACAGGCTGGGCAGGGCGGGTGAAAAATCTGGCCACCACACGTGGGAGGGCAAGAACGAGGCTGCTCAGCCGGCTGCGGAGCTTCCACCTGACCAAGCAGCCCGATGGCGACCTGAGTCCATGAGCCCCACACAGCCCCTCTAGGCAGGTCTGGCTTTCTGAACTAGCGCCGAGGAGCCATCAATTGCCTTACTGGGTATCACCTGCTGCCTAAAGGACTATCGCATCTCTAAACCGTGAGCTGGGGTCCTTCTCCTTGCCCACCACACTTTCCACCGTGGGCCCCAAATCATGGCCCCTGGGCCAGAGCTAAGCCACGCTGTGAGGGAAGAAGGCACGCTCCTAGCCTCCCCTTTGACCTTCTCTCCACCTTGATGCTGTCCTTTCCCCTCAGGTGCCCTAAGGCTGCATGCGTTTTCCTTTTCCTCAGAATCACATTTTTCAGAGCTGGAAGGAAACTAACTTCAGGGCTCAGCTACTCCAGGAGTCACCAAATGTTTCCTGTAAAGGGCCAGAGATTAAATATTTCTGACTTTGAGGGCCACGTGGCCTCTGTCATAGCTACTCAACTCAGCTAGTGCAAAAGCAGCCATAGAGATGTACATGAGTGGTGTGGCTGTGTTCCAATAAAACTTTATTAACAGAAGCAGGTCGTGGGCAAGATTTGGCCCACTCATCATAGTTTGCCAATCCCTGATCTAGTTCAACATTCTCCTTTTATGGATGATAAAGCTGGGCCTGACTTGACTGACTTGACCAATGCCACGTGGCTAACCAGAGCCAGGACCAGAACTCTGGAGGAAGCTCCTAACGTAAGGTCTCTTTTACTGCACACATGACTCCTTCCTTCCGGCAAAGCTGCATCCAGGAAAGATTGAATCCTGTTGACTTAGTGATCCCAAAGGCCAGGAGACTTTGTAGAGAAAATCAAAACAGATGAAGGATGGCAGTGGCGGTGGCGGCGGCGGCTCCTTCTTCTTTTCCTTCTCCTTTTTCTTTTTCTTCTCCTCCTCCTCCTTTCCCTCCTCCTCTTCTTCCTCCTCCTCCTCCTCTTCCTCCTCCCCCTCCTCTTCCTCCTCTTCCTCCTCCTCTTCCTCCTGCTCCTCCTCCTCCTCCAAGCTGCATTCATTCAAACAATCTTAAAATCCCACCAGGCTTCTACTGGCTCCTCGCACTCATGAGGCTGGCCCTGGCAATAATGCCTGAGACCAGTCTGACTCAACGTTTAATTATGATTAATCTTTCCTCTGGGCCTTACCATCACCTACTAAGTAGCACAATCCATCTCACTACTGGAGTCAGCTTCTTGGCGTGGGTGTGCGAAACCCTATCAGCACACACACACTTCCTTTCTGTGAGGTGGGTCCAGTGTGTCCCCCTCCTGACGGGGGGACGCTGATGGGCACAACTTTGGCTCTGGGACCCCGGAAAAAGCCCAGGTTTCCCCGAGGTTTCGGTCATGCTCAGCAGTAAGAGCCAAGCTCTTATTAGTGTGACTTTCAGCTACAGGTACCACACACCCCCAATAAGAGGAAGGCAAGCACCTTGGGAGGGAAAGTTCGGGGTTCCATGATCGAGGGGTCGTGCACAGTGGTCCGACACTATGTGCTGAGGCACCCCTCCTTACAGACGTGATGATTTCACATATTTGGACCACCCTGTCAGCAGGTCAGACTTAAAATATTATACTTGGAATAGTGAAAAATTGCCAACATCTCACCACTACCTTTTGATTAATGGGTAGTTCCTTAGAGATTGATCCATTTGTTTGATTTTGTTACCTGGAGTGACGGATGGATACTTTAAAGAATACTTAGTTTTAGAGTTACTCTACATGAGATAATTTTTATATGCCTTGTGTAGCCGCGTTCGGAATAATTGGACTTTATTGCCTTCCTTCCATGCATGAACTGACATTCCCTGGAGAAGCAAAACAGCTTCAGACTTTGTTGCTTTAATATTTCAATGTAGATCAGCTGCTGTATTCAAAGAGAGGCTTTTTACCAGATGGCCAGCCAGCCTTGTAATGACATTTCCCATTTCCCGTCTATTACTCACCAATGGAAAATAATGTGGCGTGAATTCCCCATTTCGGGTAATATGTGGTTATATACTGATTGTACCTGAATTAAAGATAAATGACTTATCATGCAGTAATTTCTTAGCTCTCCAGGGAGAAAATAGGAGAAACGACAGTTCACTGGTGTTTGGCAGGAAACAAGAATCATCACTGCTAAGGCACTCGCCAGGGCACCTAAATTTAACTTCCTAATTCCTTTTTGTTTTCCTTATTGCTTATTCTTCTGTTACTCAGAAAAAAAAACCAAAGCAAACAAAACCCAAAAACCTTATTTTGGCTGTATGAAAAATTTAAGCTCAGATTTCAGGAAGGGCGCTCAGATACCTTGGTTTTGGTCACATGCCCTGGGTTGTCGCTTTTCTCTGCACCAGACCTGATGCAGACTTCAGGCGGCAAAAATGAGCAGAAAAATCCCAATTTTATCATTTGACTCAACCACACGAAATGGGCTTAGAATTTTTACTTTTTTAAAAATAATAGCTATCGCTGTTCGATATTTGACACGACCTTATCAATACTATAAAATCACCCTTGTATTTCAACTTCTCTATCTCAGCCTTGGAGGTAAATTTTCTTAGCTATCCAGTGTCCTCCTATATTGTTAAAGAGGAATAAGTAATGATAGTATTATTAATAAAGTATGAATAGTTACAACTCACATTTATTCAGCTCTTAATATGTGAGAGGCAGGGTGCTAAGAGCCTTGTACACTTCATGTCATGGAATTACCACCATCACCCTTTGGAGCCAGTGCCATTAGTGTCATTGTTTTCCAGTTAAGGAAACTGAGGCCTGGAGAGGAAAAATAACCTGCCCAGGTCTCACAGTCCAACCTCTGTGCACTGAGGAAGCGAAGGGCTAGGAAGCTTTTCTTTCTGGAATGTTCCAGCCTTTCCATTGTCAGAAAGGTGACCTGGTTACTTCCCAGTTTCTGCTCTTCTCGCTGGGTCCCAGCCTGCCCAGTTCTCACAGGAGGACAGAGTCAAGGCACTGGGCTGGGGTCCCTTTTTCAGTCAGCCAGTCCCGAAAAATATGGGTCCCTCGAGATCTCCCTGTAGGGGGCATTTGTCCCTGTCCTAGAGATGGGGTGATTCAGCCTGGGTCCCAGGCTGGCTGCTGGCAAATAGCTTGTGCTCAGTGAAAGAATCTGCACACTGAAGGTGGTGGAAGATTCTGGAAGCTGCAGAAGGTTCTGGAAGCTGCGGAAGGTTCTGGAAGCAGCTTCTTCCCTCCCTCTACCCTCCATTTCCCCTTCAGGCAGAGTCTGCTGCAGAGTGAGTGGTAACCTTGCCATGACCCTGCCTCCACAGAGCCCAAGGAGAGAGTGGACCAGGCTGACAGTGTTCACGGAGGAAGAAGGTCACCTGCCCTTTTATAGACACATTTGTATCCATCCAGACGGCTGCTTTGGCTAGAAAGAAATGCTTCCTCCTCACCAGAATTACAAATAATTTGAGCAGAAACATATAGGCAAGACATACTAATCATGTTCGAAAAGATGTATCTTTCCATACAAAAGGTTTTCCTAAATCTAAGAAACTTTCTCGCGATCTGTATTTATATATCGTGGCGGCTTCTAACACAGAGTGCACAGCTACTTTCCCTCACTTCCCACCTCCCCTACAGATTCAAAAGGCAAATCCTTATCCATGTACGTGCCCTTCCCATCACTTTCTTCATTGGTAACTTGCATGAGGTTCCAAAGTCTGAGACGCTACAGAATTTTTTCCATAATATTTTCCCATATGCTTACTTATATTTGTTAGTGTAAAAAAAACTAGCATCATCCCAAATAGTAAATATGGAAAATTTCCCATAATACTGCCCTTATTCCTTATTTACATGCTAGTCTAAAAAATTTGCATGACCTGGCATGTGAAATAAATGTAGAAAGAAACTGTTTTATGCAGAGCAAAATACTGCTGTACAGTTTTTATGTTATGCACATGCCAGAGCTGGCACGTCTGCTTCCATCCTCTCTTCCTTCCGTTCACATGGACCCAGCATTACAAGAGCCCGCGTGAGTGACTCCCAGCGAGGTGCGTTTTGATAGGATGATTAAAAAGGTTAGCGTTTCCATGTTAGCTTATGCTTCACCCTGCATTTCAGTTAAAGATTAAGTTTCTGCTTCAGGTTTTAGCTCAGAGGCAGGTTTAGGAGTAGACTGGAGTATTTTCTTTATTTAAAAAAAAAAACAAACCCTTGCAGATAGAGTTTGGTTTATTTTTAACAGGGATAGAGGCACTGTGGGAAGCTGGCTTCCAGATCCCATTTCAGCTGCATACTGCCCTCCACGCCACCTGGGTTCTCCCTGATGAAAAGGGGTCGGGGGACTGCCCAGGGATCCTGCCGTACGCTGGTTGGCAGCAACTCTGCCTTCTCTCAGGCCAAGACTGTTTTTTTATTATTAAAATATATATATATATATATATATATATACATATATATATATATAATCTCACAAAATGTCCCATTTTTAACATTTTAAGTATACAATTTCAGTGGTAATAACAGTCACAATGTGGTGCTACCATAGTCACCACCTATTACCAAAACTTTTCCACCACCCCAAACAGAAACTCTATACCTTTAAAGCAATAGCTGCCCATTCCCCCTCCCCCAGCCCCCGGTAACCTCTAATCCATTTCTGTCTCTCTGCATCTGCCCAGTCTAGATATTTCATATAAGTGAAATCAGTTTTGACCTTTTATGTCTGGCTTCTTCCACGCAGCGTGATGTTTTCAAGGTTCACCCATGTGACAGCTCATGCCAGAACTTCATTCATTTTTATGGTTGAGTAATATTCCACTGCGTGGCTAACCCACATTTTGTTTATCGGTTCACTGTTGGTGGACACTTGGGTTGCGGCCACCTTTTGGCTCTTGTGAATAGTGCTGCTATGACATGGGTGTGCACGTCTGGGTGAGTGCCCGCGCTCAGTTCCTTTGGGTAGACACCGAGAAGTGGGATTGCAGGGTCAGATGGTAAGGTATGTATGTTTCACTTTTTGAGGAACTGTCACAGGCTGGGTCGCTGCCCTCATCTTTGTGTAGCAGTTTCTTCAGACAAGCCCCTGTGCCCAACTTGGGCAGCCAATCAACCTTTATTGAGCACCTACTGTGTGCCAGTCCTGCACCAGAGTGGAGGGCAGCCCAAGAGAAACAAACACGATGCCTCTCTTCACAGGGGTAGTTCGGTAGAATAGACAGCTGTATAAACAAGCAGAAAGAAGGAAGGAAAAGTCGTGGGATAATAAAAATGTAATTAAGTGAAATCCAAGTGATAACAGATAAAAGTGTAGGATGCAGAAATAGTGGAGGGAATAATGAGCTCTGACGGAGGCAGAGGGGCAGAAAGAGCCACACGGGAAAGGTGATGACTGCTTAGGGCTTTGAAGAACCAAGAGGTAGTAAAGAGGTGATAATTCAGTCAAGGAGTTTCTGTTTTAGTTGAACCTGGTAGAGTCATGGAGGATGGCCTGGAGAGTGGGTGGTGGGAAACCAGATGCAATTCTTCAAACAGTCTAAATTAAAAAAAAAGGGGGGAGGGGGTGTACATCTACATAAACTAACATGGAAAGAGCTTTGAGACACACTGCTGACTGAAAAAAAAGTGAAATAAATTTCTCTAAAAGTAAGTTTGTGAAACAAATTATGTTAAATAAAACAGCTCTGAAAACAATGCTATTCAATTAGGGACACATATGTGTCTGTAAATGCATTTTTAAAAGCTCCGTGTATTATATACCCAAACCCGATAAGAGTGTCTAGGGGAGCTGGAGGAAATTAGGATTGGGGGTTAGAGTGGACTTTAGTATTTTTCTGTAATGTTTATTTTTTTTTTAAATTAAGGAGGGTATATTCAGTATTACCTACGTAATTAAAAATATTTTTTAGCATTTTTAATCAAGTATCTATTTACTTTCCATCATAACACATGGCCCTTAAGGATATTACACTATGTCTGCAGGAGCCTGGGTTTGGTATTTCAAAGTCAAATGGATTCCGGAAAAATGGAATTACTGATCCATAAAACCCAGAGTTCATCTAGTCTAATTCCCTTATTTTACAAATGAGGAAATGCGGGTTTCTCGTGCTCTTTTTCTTTATAGCCACAGGAAGAAGTACATAAAAATAATTCGTGGAAAAGTCATTGCTTCCTTTACGTTTTCCAGGCAACTATGAAGAACTGCATTCAATTTTTTAAAAACATTCATTTGACCCATGGCAAAACATATTTTCTTTGAAAAGGATATGATCTATTAAAAACCGTGCTTGAGTGAGACATACTCAAAAGACTGTTTAGTTGGGAGGCAGTGATTTCAGTTTACCTAAAAGTCACCAGGAGACCTTGAAATAAGCCAACCTCCGGGCACCTCTGTCTCCTAGAATCGGAGCTTTTCGGAGCCCTCAGAAATACTATTACATCTTGACAGAGGGGGAGGACTTTTATCCAGGAGGACAGAATGCTAGCCTTAACAACTGTCTTCAAACTTGCCAACAGTGAGATTCTAATTTGATCAACTCTCACAGAATCTCTCATTAGAAAGCCAGGTTGGTGGATGTGAAAAAGAAAGGATAGGAAAAACAAACACAAAAGAAAGGAAAAACAAGAAACTTCTGGGGGGCGGATGTGGCTCAAATGGTTGGGCGTCCGTCTGCCATATGGAGGGACCTGGGTTCGATCCCCGGGACCTCCCGGTAAAATAAAAAATATATATATGGAAGGTGCATGGGCTGCCAGGCTCTGTGGGCTGGTGAGCCGCCAGGCCCTGGGAGCCATGCAGCAAGATGGTGACCTAACAGGAGAGAGACGCAGGGGAGAGACAAGACGAGATGCTCCGAGAGCTCCAAAAGCCAGGAACCAAGGTGGTGCAGGTGGCAGAACACCTCTCTCCTACGTTGGAGGTCTCCAGGATCGAATCCTGGTGAAGACCGGAGGAGGAGGATGAGAAGAGATGGCAGGAAACAGACACAGAGAATTGCCCAGCGAATGGACACAAAACAGCAAATGGGGAAGGGGGGGTTTAAAATGGATAAAGTAAATAAATAAATCTTAAAAAAAAAAAAAAAAAAAACTTCTCTTGTTTGGTGAAAAGAGGAATCAGTATTGTGATGAAAGAAAATACCGAAGTTGTGATCAGTGATATATTTGCCCAGGAAAAAGTCTTCCCCCCACCTCCAAGTATCCACAGCGGCTCTGTGACCATATAAGCCGCTGCCCTACCAAATGACTGCACTCACAACCCTGTAGTGGTGATTGATTGACAGTGTGCTGAGGCCTATCCAGCTCTCTGAGTCACGACACCCCTGTTGGATCAAGGTTTATTTTGCTAGCACCCAGAGACTCGCACATCTAACACCTGGGGTCCTACTCTTGAAATTCCTGTCCATAAAACAAGTAGATTCAGCATGGTCTGGAACTCCCGAGCGTGGCAACCAGCTGCAGAGAAAGCACATTCCAAGGGGCTCAGGCAGGACGGCACATCTGGCTGCACCTTTGCTCGGCAAGTGTGGGAAGAAGGAGCTGGAGAGAGGGCCAGGGATGGTCCGAGTGGGGTGGGTCTGCTCAGTTTCCACGCAGCTGGAAGGGAGCTCTACCGCAGGGTCTCAGGACCCAGACTGCTGGGCCTGGGAGCAGCTGAGTCATAAACCCACCCCCCTCCCCCCAATCTAAGGAGGCCTCCAACAGGCCAGATACTCCACACGCATGAAGATGCTCGCAGCCGGCAAGGAGACTCAGCTGCCACGTCCAGCAGCAGAGAGCTAAGGGAAGGCAGGCCCACGTGCTCCCAGGGCGATCACAGAGCCACTCAAAATGGCACTCACTAGACACTGTACCCACATGGGGAAATGCTTAGGATTGGATTAAGAGAGAGAACTAGAAACAAGGCAGGGCGGCAACAATGCTCTGGTAATAAACTGGTCAAACCTGACGTGCACACAACATGTAGGAAACACAGAGAAACAGAACTAGCTCAGTTTACCGGAGTGAAGCACTTCTTCACTTTTATTTTTTTTTAAAGGAAGTACCGGGGATTGAACCTAGGACCTTGTGTATGGAAAGCGGACGCTCAACCATTGAGCTATACCCACTCCCCTCTTTCTTTTTTTAAGTTTTATTCCGTTAGAGGGAAATAATAATTTTATATTAATAAAAATTGTATTATTGAAGTAACAATTTGAAAGACATAATCCCTGCTTTTGGAGAGTCCCGGGAGCAGGGTGGGGTGGCACACGCGCAAAACACAAGGTGAACGCGGAAAGGTGAAAAGGGGGGTGCTAGAGTAGCGCGGTGCCACCCACGGGGGACCGCAAGCCCGCGAGCTTCAGCGCTCTGTGACAACTACAGGGCGACAAAAACCGTGGCCAGCACCACGCCCTGCAGTGTGGCTGCTAACAAGAGGTCCTGCCACCACCTTCCCTACACCACACCCCATGCTTCGGGGGAATGCCCTGGAGAGAGGCAGGGGGTGGCCAAGGGCCACGGCGCTGTCCCACCAAGACGACGCACAGCCCGCCCTCCTACCAGGGCGCCAGCCGCCTCTGCGGCGCCCATGGCCCAGCCACACGGTCACCCGCCCTGGGTGCACTCGGGCTGCCGTGAGGCCATTTACGCTATGGCTCAGGCGGCCGGTGCAGGTGCCAGCCTCACGCTGGGTGAAAGAGGCCTCGGCACTTGTATTTCAATTACACGACAAAACCTTTAGCTGAGCTGGATGCAGGTCCGTGGCGAGAGGAAGTGTAATCGCCTTCCTCCGGGATGATGGCGGAACTCAACCAGAGCCCGGGAGGGTAGCAGTGAGCCATCCATCTTCTCGTATGAGCAGAGTCACAGAAGTGTGATTTATGCAGGGAAAAAAGGAAGGGAGGAAACAGTATACACTGTCCAAGAACAGGACAACGGTTACTTGAATTACAATACATCGACTCCATGGGCAATTACTTATCTATTTTTGAAAAAGACTTTGGAAAGACCATGCAGCAAATGGAAAAAAGTGTATGATGCAAAATTGAGAAAATGTACTATACAAAATTGCTTACACGTTATAAGTATGTAAAAATATTTTTGAAGACTGGAAAGGAATACAAAAACATATGCATTCACTGGTTTGCTGGAGCAGTGGGATTATGGGGCGTTTTTTCTCTATTGCCCCAAATTTCTATAACGTGATGTATAATACACAATTCAAAAAAATGGTTATCAGATAGAAGATGGATTTTGCCGTTTTTGGCAGGCACTTCCTAAAGTTCAAATAGACACACTGAAGAGGGCTGGTTGGCAAGAGGTTTACTTTGAGGAGCCCACAGCTTAGGTTCTCCAGCTTGATCCCTGAGGTCAGCTTTACGCTTGTTCTATTTGGCCCCCAGGCTCTCGTCCAGGGGTCAGCCAGCATCTGTCTGCTTCCAAGGACGTATCCAGGGACGGCCAGCGGAGGCAGTGGGTGATGATGAACAAGAGTTAGGGCCAGGCACCCACCCAACCTCAGGGCCTGTCACGCTTTCTTACCTAGACCGGACTCTTAAAAAGTGATTTCTCTGCATTACATTTCAGTGTTGGGTCCTTGGCTTTGACCTACTGTGATAAAGAGCAGCCGAGCAAAGAAGGTTCCTGAATCATTTGTGAAGCTGGTGAAGAAGTTGCTGATTGTTTTGGTTGATATCATTTATCCACAGATCCACGAGGCAAATTATTTTTGTAATTCTGGTGCCAGTAAAGCTCATATTTCCTGGAGAAATAGTATACTTCTTTGTACCAAATAGCAATATTTTAATTTTTTTTTTTTTCATTTTTGCTTTGGCATCTAGAAAGCTCAGAGTTCAATTTCACATTTTGTTCACTAACCACATTAATATATGTTTGAAGCATATTTTCCCTTCCCTCCTACCCAGCCATCCTTCTATAAGTTAAAAAAAAACATCTTCTCTTTTATTCAACAGACTTTCTATTATCATAAACTGCCTCAACTTCTTTTTAAAAGAAGACAGTATCTTGAGGAAATTGACCATCAACAGAGGCAGTTTCTTTCCTTGGTTGTAACACTGATTAATGAAAAACAAATCCAAAGCCCAGGCAAATCCATAATGTGGGTTTTATATATGACAACTGTGCTGGGCACTTCAAAAAGTCAAAGTCATAACAGAAAAGGCTGGGAGACTGTTGTAGATTAAAAAGAGATAAAGAGACATAACAACCAACATCTTGACATTTGACTGGATCCTGGCTCAAACAACAACAAAAAACAAAAACAAAAAAACACAGCTAATAGGAGATATCTTTGGTACAACTGGGGAAATTTGCAAATGGCCTAGATAATAAATGATATTAAATTAAAGTCAATTTTATTAGGTGGGCTAATGATATGTGGATATATAGGAGAAAGTCCTTGGTAGATACCAAATGAAATATTTATTATGGTGAAGTGCCACGATGTTCATAATTTACTCTCAGTTGGTTAAGGAACAAAACAAAACAAAACTAAATAGAACCAATGTGGCAAAATGTTAACAATTGTTACTTCTAGGTGGACAGGCTACAGTTGTCCATTGTACTGTTCTTTGAACTGTGCTGTATGCTTGAAAGCTTTCATAGGTTAGGAGGATATACCAAAGCCCAACACTTGTGACATAGATCAACCAGATATGTTAGACCTGATAATAAGGCACTTCCTGGAACCTCAAGTAGACCCCAAATGGCTGGGGTATATGTAAATGATTTTCAAAGAGCACTTTTAAAACTTAGCACGAGAAAGAGAAAAGCAACCACCACCACGGCAGTTTTGCCCCTAAGACACCCTATGGACAGGTCAAGGGACCGCACGGCAGGGGAAGGGACAGGATTTCAGAAGGCGGTGCTGCCCGGGGGCCAAGCTCCATAAGAAAGGTGAGTGCCTCTTTCCCTCCCGGGTCCGCGCTCGCTCACTTGAGGCTGCTCCACCTGCCTGCCTCTTCCGTGGTCCAACAAAGCACGTGCGCTGGGATCAGGATGCTGCAGTTCTTCAGCTACCCCGAACTGAAGCCACCTTTATTCAGAACTATTTACTCCCCTAGCCTAAGAGTACAGGTCTATTGCAGATACGCAGTCTGGTTGTTTCCAGTACATCCGTGGGGCGCTTTCTGTAACTGAAGCAGGTACCCACAGAAATAAGAAGGCACTGCTCTGAGGTACCCGCTGCCAGTGTGCAACGTGGAAGGTTGCTCACGTCCCAGTCATGTCCCTTCTCCGTCCTGCCCACTGCACCGAGCTTGCTTCCCAACCGTGCCTCATCAGTGCCTCTAAATGTGGGTTTTCCAAGCCTGGCACCTTAGTCTGACCCCAATCCAAACTGCTGGCTGGACTCATGTCAATTTAAAGGATGCTGAGAATGAGCGTGGACTCATTCATTCATTCACTTAAAAATATTTTAAGCACCTATCATGTGCCAGGCACTGTTCCAGATGCCAATATTTATTTGGGAATAAATCAGACAGGTCCTTGCCTTTATGACATTTAAAGTCTAATGGGAGATACAGACAATGAAACAAGCAAATGAGAAAAAAAAATATATGTGTGTTTGCATATATACATATAAATCTAAATATATATATAATTACAGGTTGATTTGTTTTATAAAGGAAATAAATGGGGTGCACTGAGAGTAGATGGGGGTTCAAGGAGAGTGTCTCTGAGGAAATGACTTTAAAGGAAGCCCTAAAAGAGGGGAAGGGGGGTGTCCCTGAACGGATGACGAGAGCTGGGTCTCTCCGACACAGAAAGAGCAGAGGGAAGTGAGAGCCTGGTGGGTTCCAGATCAGGGCAGAGGGCAGAGGGACCGGCCCAGCTTGTGTGCTTGGAGAATGACCCCAGATGCGGTTGGAGAGGTGGCCTCGCACCAGATTCCACGTACACTTTGGAGACAGGCTTGACGGGCTCTGCTAAAGGGTCAGATGTTAGGGTTAAGAAAAAAAGGGACATCAAGGGGGACTTCTGGATTTCCGGTGTGAGCAAATGGTGGTGCTGGCTATGGAAAGAAGGGCAGCTAGAAGTGGACTGGTCAGCATAAGGAGCATGGACGGCAAGAGTCTGTCAGCTTTTCACCTACTAGAGATGCCTCCTCCCACTTTGGGTCAGTCAATCTGGTACTTGTTGAGGGTTCACCATGTATCAAGCTCTGCATTTTTATCTCGACCATATTCTTTTTCAAATAGGATTTGAAATGACTTGCAATAAAAGCCACAGGTACAAGAAAGCTATTGAAAAGGGGATAGGGGGAAGTACAAGTGTCAAGTAACAAAAAGATGGAAGTAACCACGGCCAAGTCCTAATCCTAAAGAAACCTGCTACTATTGCAAGCAAAAATGTAGCTCAGAGCTTCCTAGCACCAAAAGCAAAAAGGGAAAGGTGTGTTCTATAATGTTCTTTGTCTAATAAAAGGAAGCATACTGCCTTACCTGGAGACATAAAATGTTGTCTTTACTCTGAACTTTGAAAAGATTTTATCACTACATAGTTTCTCTAAGAGTCAATGATGAATACAGTGGAAAGTTATGTCAATAGCAGTTTTACACAAAATGCAAAGGTCTTCTATATAAAACCTTAAAAAAGGTTTTATACAAATGCCGAGTGGAGTGGGCAATAGGGGGGCACCCTCAAGGGCACAGGTGTGCAGTGAGGGATTGATTACTTTGGCCCCTGTCTTTCTTTGGTTTTGTTTTAATAGTGCCTTACAATTCTTTTGTCTTAAGATGCACTTCTCTTTTGTGATCCTCTCTAAACATAGTCTACACAATTGTGTGTATGTGTGTCTGAACCATTTGAGAGTTAGCTGCACCTTTCTAAGGCATTTGAATAAACATCTCACCCCATCCCCCTACCTGGAAAAATCTGGGAGAATAAGCCTGGCGCAACAGAAGTTCCAGACAGTGTTCACGTCACAGTGAAAAGAAACAAGGACCCACGAACTTCCCGGCCTCTGTCCTCTGATCCACTGGCACAACTAAATAGCAGGGGAGCCTCTTCCAGCACAAGCTACTCACTGAGGGACCCGCCCTGCGCAGGCAGCCCCCGGGGCCAGCCCGGACCAGATTCCATTCTGAAAGGCCTGGAGGCTGGAAGGAAAAGACACGCCGCCGGCGCCCGCTGCCCGGGAAGCCCAGAGTTAGGGGACGCCCGGGGTGCCCAAGCCCCGGGCTGCCCCGCGCGCACTCACCCCTCCTGGGCGCCTTCACGCCAGCTCATGGCTGCCCATGGGTCCGTGGCAGGGGCACAGGGGCGCTCCTTCCCCGCCGCGGAGCTCGCGACCGTCCTGGCTCAGCCCCCACCTCGCGCGGCTGGCGTCGCGGGCCCGGGAGCAGCGCGCGGGAGCCCTGGGTCGCTGGGGCCACGCGGAGCGCAGCGCCCGGCGCGGCGCGGGATGAATAATTGACCGAGGAGTGGAATTACCGCGCTGCGCGCTGGGCCCCTCCCGCAACCTGTCGCGTGGCTGCCGCCGCCGCTGCCCCGGGAAGTGCTGCTAGTTGCAGAAGCGACACCTGTGCCCGCCCGCGAAAAACGCACGGCCTGCGGACGGGGACACGTTTGCAGACTCAATTTCAGGGCAAAAGTGTGGGCATGAAACAGAGGAATTAGCACAACCTGGCGAATTACACTGCGTCCCGGCAGGCTTCAACCCCACCCTCACCCCACAGGAGCGTTCAGGGAGGGGGAACGCATCTGCTGGGGCTGGGGCTGGGGCTGCCCTCTCCCGTGGAGGGAACCCAAATTTCCAAACTAAGGGGTTCAGACAGCAGCCACCTGCTCCTCCACTCTCTGCCCCTTTTCTCCCCGTTCATTTCCTCCAACATATTTTTTGAGCACCCCCTAAGTGCCAGAGCTGTGTAAGGGGGGTGGGAGAGGGCTACCGCAAAGAACCCAACAAGAGATGTCCTTGCCCTCAGGGAGTCTACATTTGGGTGGGGGGAGGCAGGCAATAAAGAAACAATGTAGCATGTGTGGCCACGAGAGCACAGGGGGAAGAGAAGGAAGGGGGTTTTCCAGGCGGGTCCAGCAGATCTTAGAGTCTTGGGGTCTTTTAATGAATGTTATTGGATTATGGCACTTAAACACTTCGCATGTTCTGGGCACTATGGTAAGTGCTTTACCACTTTATGTAATTTTCACAATCACCTAATGCTCTGGGTCTTCTGATGCCTCAAAGAGGAAATTGAGGCAATGGGTCACAAGGTCACACAGCTAGTGGAAGGTCAGGCTGGGGTTTGAACCCAGGCATCTGATCCAGGGCCCACTCCGAGATGCTGTGCTACAATTTTTATATATTAATGTTTCCCTCTACTTTTCAAATGTGTGGTGAGGCCAAAAATTAACCTCATGCCTAAAAACGCTTTGAAAAGTGAAGGGCCACCCCCACCACACAGCAAGGTGTTTCTCATTCTTATGGCCTAAGCTCCTAGGTGACTCTTAAAGCCGTTGAGTGTGATGGTGTATGATCACAGGGACCATTTACTAGGTGAGGAAACCGAGTCACCCAAGGGTCCCCCAGCTGCCTGCAGCCAGGGGGCCTGTGTCACCGATTCCACCTGCCAGGATGAGCTGCACCTGCTCTGGCCAGGATGCTGCGGCTGGGTTTCGATTTGGGGACCCAGTGGGTGACACCTGAGAACACAGGAGTCACACAGGCCGCTGGCTCCCACTGCCCCTGGTTTCCATTACAAGGGTGCTGGCTGCGAGCCGGGCAGCAGTGGCCTCCAGGAGCCCCCGGGAGAGGGGCAGGACGGTGCTGCACCCTGCTCAGGCCATCTCACTGGCCAGGCTCTGTCACCATCCGCCCCTCTCCCCAGGGGCGGGCAGTGCTAAGGACAACAGCCTTTCCCAGGCTGCGGGTGCCGGGGAACCCAGCTGGGGAGTGAGGAAGGAGGAGGCGGCCAAGAGTCCCTGGAATCCAGACCCCACCCAGCGTGCAGGCCTGACAGAACACTGGGCACCCTAGAAACCCTGCTCATGCCCCAAAACTAGAGCAAAGTTCTCCCAGGTCTCAGAAGACCTTTCCTGCCCCCTCCAGCTTTCTTTAGGAGGAGGCAGAGATCTGAGGCCCGCGAGGATGTGGACTTCCCTGCGCTTTAACACAAGCAACTCTTCCTCCTCTCTGGAACGCATTCTCAGATGCCGGGAAAGCTAAAAGGAAAGTCTCCAGGTTTTAGTCCAATATGCCGTGGACTTTGGGATGAACTCTTACTCCTTCCTGCTGACCTGACTGCAAATCAGCTTCGGATGGGGTTGGACAGACTGGAGGGAATGGGCGGCAATCACGCTGAAATATGATGACAGGGGCAAGAACATTGGCGACGTAAGTCCTGTGTATGGAGCAGCCATGGGAAAACAATTAGGACAATAAATCTACTAATTGCTGAAAGCAACTTAATACCAAAACCACGATGTTCTCTGCTGTTGATCCTAACTACTGCAGCAGGAGCCAACTGCATTCTGCTTGCTAGAGGGATGGTAAATACCCAGTCAGCCCCTTAGCATTTGTGGATACTGAGCAGAAAAGCTTGCTTGGCTTTTGATCATTGACAAATAAACAGCTCTCTCCTGGAAGCACTTCTTACATCTAGGTAGAGATGGAAAGAGGCCAGGCAGGGCTTTGCTACCCGCCATGACTCTCTCTTGCTCACCATTGCCCCCCACTTTTTTTTGGAAAAGGACTTTATTTTTACCTTTTGAGTATTATACAAAAGTGCCTTTTGTACTTTCTCAAGGAGTTGCTCGGATTTTGGAGTCTTAAGACTAGATCTTTAACAAGTAGAGATTCAAATGCAGCATTTAAAAGACTCTTGGAGTTTCAAGGTTGAATGTGTAGAAATGAGAGAAGAGTCTTCATCAGAAATTAGGCAGTGCTCCAAGGCACTGGGGTAAATGCAGGAATGCTGTGCATTTGGAGCCCTGGCTTCTCCTTTGGTCCAGAAGACTCTCCCTGTGTGGAGGAATGCCACCCCCTAGCTAGATGGCCTCTGTGTGGCTCTCTCAAGCTGTCCAAGTCTGCAAGGATTTACATAACTCAAACCTAATTTTTTTTCACCCTGAAATATTCAGGAAAAAAAAGGCCAACATCTTTCTTTTTTTGAACTGTTTATTTCTGCTTCCATTTTGTGTTTGACTGTGTCTCAACTGGAAGCTGCGTTTATTGAACTTGGGGACTCTGTAGGTATTTATTGTGATGATCTTAGGATTACCATGAACACTTCAGCATTTTTTCCTAATTAAAATGATCATGGCCCAGAACTTGGGGGGTGGGGCGGGGTGTTGTGGGTTGAATTGTGTCTTCTCAAAAAGATATGTTCAAGTCCTAATTGGCTGGTACCTGTAAATGTGACTTTAATTAGAAGCAGGGGCTTTGCAGATCTGATCTAGTTAAGATGTGGGCACACTGTACTGGGGTGCGGCTAATCCCATGACTGACAGTCCCTTCCCTTAGGGAAGAGGGAAGATACTCGGCCGCACAGGCAGAGCACCACGTAACCAGGCAGGCAGAGACGAGCGACACAGCCACAAGCCAGGACTGCCACAAGCCAGGATGGCCGGCATCCCCCAGAAGCTGGGAGAGGCGGGGAAGGAGCCTCCCCTAGAGCTTCGGAGGGAGCAAGCGCCCCGCTGACGTTGACTTTAGACTTCGGCCTCCAGCAGCAGGAGACAAACGTTTCTGCTGTTTAAAAGCCCCTCAGTTTGTGGTCATTTGCTATGGCAGCCTTGGGAAACCCGCCATGCTTGGCTTCTGCTGGGACACCCCAGGAGATGGCTGCCCCAGCCGGCAGGCGGGCCGGGCGAGGCGGGGTGGGGAGGGGCCCCGCACACCCCCTTTGCAGACATCGGACCGCACTGAGGACAGTTTGTCTAAGAGGCCTCAACTCTGCCCCCAGCTGCAAGAGCTGAGAGCCAGTGGAAGCAGCCCAAACCGGTTCGCCTGCAGAGCTTCCACGGAACCGTCAGGGACTGAACCCTGCACGGACTGAAAGTTTGGTTGAGAGATAATATTGCTGGGCTGTCCAATCTCTAGCTACTTTGAACTTGATTCTTGGACTAATTCAGAAATCAGACACTTGCATCTGGGAGTGCATTGTTTTTACTCCTTGCAGAATTACTGGCACGAAATTGCACGTGACCCACTTCTAAAGGATGCATATTGAGAAAACAAATACTCAGGCCCCAGCCTTGACTGATTCAGCATTTCCAGGGGAGGACTGGGACAGCTGCCTATTTCAAAGCACCTCTGCTGATACTTTGTATCAGGTAACCGTCCTGTTTTGTTTCTTTCAGGCTTCATTACTAGAAACAGCTGGACTTGGTCTGTGCAACTGTTTTTTTGTTGTTTATTTGTTTTTTAGGAGGTACCAGGGATTGAATCCAGGACCTCATACATGGGAAGCAGGCACTCAACAGCTCCCCTGTTTGTTTTAATCATTAGACACTGTGATGTTTCTAACTGATCATGTTATATCTTTGTGCTGACTGTAGGAATCTCAGGTTCAAATCTAACCCTAGCAAAATGTATAATATCTTAGCACAGATACTTTTTCAAAAGATTTTTCAACAAATTAAAAATTTTTAAAGATTTATTTATTTACTTTCATCCATTTTTAACCCCCCCACACACACCTCCATTTTTTGCTGTTTTTGTGTCCATTCACTGGGCAATTCTCTGTGTCTGTTTCCTGCCCTTTCTTCTCATCCTTCTCCTCCTGTCTTCACCAGGATTCGATCCTCGGGACCTGCAATGTAGGAGAGGGGCATCCTACCGCCTGCACCACCTTAGTTTGTTTCTGTTTTTTTTGGCACATCTTGTCTTGGTTCTCCCTTGTGTCACTCTCCTGTTACGTCATCATCTTGCTGTGTGGCTCGATGGGGCCTGGCGGCCCACGTGCCCTCTATATTTTTCTTTTTTTAAATTTTTTACCAGAAGTTCCCGGGAATTGAGCCCAGGTCCCTCTATATGGGAGACAGATGCCCTACCATTTGAGTCATATCCGCCCCCCTGCTATATATCTCTTAAGGTTGAGCAAAGATACCTAGAGTTTCCCATACAGGATGGTCATATAATAAATCAGGCTTGGTTTATCACCAGCATTCCAAAAACCAGACCTAGGGAGAAAAACTAGGTCTGGGGACACAAGCATGGTTTCTAATATAGCAAATGTTTAGCCCACCCTGATTACCACAAAATCAGGACAGCTAGAATATTCACATTTGAACAAATCAATTTTATTGATACATATTAATAAAGCATAAATCCATCTAAAGTGTACAACCAACTGGTATTCAGTATAATCACATAGTTGTGATTCATCACTTGAATCCTTTTTAGAGCATTTTCATTATTCCAATAATAATAAACAACAAAAACAAAACTTATCACCTCTCAATCTCTCTGTTTCCCCTGTCATACATAACTGTTATTCTGTTTCCTTCTCTCTAGTATATTTGTATTTATATTCTGTAAAAACAGCCATATATGCTCTATCACCCATATTCGTGTTTTACATGAGGTTTCACTATGTTATACAATCTCGTGTTACAATTTTTAGCATTCCTTCTAGTAATATTCAGGTCCTTAGATTTTACGTTTTGGCCACTGTCATCCCCATATAATAGCTCTGCTTGTCCCAAACATCATAACGTACTCTCACCACAGACACTTTTTTTTTTTTTTTTAAAGATTTTATTTATTTATTCATTTATCCCCCCCTTGCTGCTTGTGCTCGCTGGGTCAGCTAACCACGCTGTGCGGGCGGGCTTGCCTTCACCAGGAGGCCCCGGGAACCGAACCCGGGGCCTCCCATATGGTAAACGGGAGCCCCACTGATTGAGCCACAGCCGCTTCCCTCACAGACACTTTTATCTTCATCTTCTACTTGCTGCCTCTACTTTCCTTCCACAATCCACCTCTCTTTCCTCATCATAAGCTCTCGCCTTTTTATTATGAGAAATTTCAAACACACACAGGAAAGTAAGAGTAATATAACAAGTCTCCATGTATCCTTCACCCAGCTTCAGTAATTTTCAGCTCATAGCCAAACTTTAAACATTTATTTTTAACCCTATTGAAGTTTTGAATCTTTGTAAGTTCCCTCCAAATCCTTTTTCTAATGAGATGGAGAGTATAAATAATCACAATTAACCGGTGATTCTCCTCAGGAGGAGATTTTTGCCCCTCAGCGGACATTTGGCAAAATCTGGAGACATTTCGATTGTCACAATCTGGAGGTGGGGGGAACCTACCACACACGGGGAAGCCCCACTACGGAGAGTGCTTCAGTCCCAAATGGCAATAGTGCCGAGGCTGTGACACCTTGCACCAAATGAAAACGAATACTTTTCAAGGTAGACTACCCTTACAAAATTGACTTTGAGTAAAGCAAACACTGCATTTTGCAAGTTAAAAACTGTGTGAAAGACCATAAATTCGGTAGTATAATGTACATTCGTGGCACACACATGAGAATGATTTCAAGAAACCACTGTGGCTCAGTGGTTGAGCACTGGCTTCCCACATACAAGGCCTGGTATTCAAAAAAAAAAAAAGAAAAAAGAAAGGAAACTGCTTATTGGTGACCCTCTCTGGCAAGGGAAGCTTGGGGACCAGAGGACCAGGCTGGGATAAAGACTCACTTTTCACTTTAAACCTGTAGTGGGTTCAGTTGTGTCCCTGCCCCAAATATGTATAAGTCCTAACCCCCCTACCTGGGGGTGTAGCTTTATTTGGAAATAGAGTCTTTGCAGGTGCCATCAAGTTCAGATGAGGTCATCCTGGATTAGAGGGACCCTCAATCCAATGCTTGGGGGTCCTGACGAGAGAAAGGAGGGGCGATTTGGATGCCGACACAGGAGAGGCCAGGTGCAGTGATGCACCTGCAGCCAAGAAACACCAAGGACTGGTGGCCAGGAGCCAGAGGCCTGGAGTGGATTCTCCCTCGGAACCCCCAGAAGAAACCAGCCTGATGTCACCTCGACTTTAGATTCCGGTCTCCTGAACTGGGGGGAACACAGCTCTGCCGTCCTAAGCCCCTCGGGTTATGGCAACCCTAGGAAATGAAGACAGTTCCTTCTTGCGTCTTCTATATTTTAGAACGCACATATGTCTTACCACTTAAAAGAATATTTACGTTGAATAGCATGAAATGCAGGATGTTTTCAAAGGCTCAGAAATACTCCAAAATCTTATTTTTTAAAAAGTGCTTTTTAAAATTGTTATTGAAGGAGACAAAAAAAAAAAATATTTAAAAAAATCTTCCAAAAGAACCTTCCAGAGCATCTTGAGCCTGTCAGAGCCGAGTGTGGCTCAGCAGAGCTGGGGCCATTAAGTGAATCAGAAACACGTGGCCGCGGCTGCAGCCTGGTTCCCCGGCTCCCCGCGTGATGGATCGATTGTGGGAGAGGGACGTTAACGAGATGGTCCCCATTACAGCCTCTGACACTAATGAGCACTCAGCTCCAGGGGCAGCTCTCCCTGGGCCAGGCTTGCCGGAGGGTGGGATGACAGGGCGGAGCAGCCGTGCAGCAGCAGGCTGCCAGCAGTGCAGGGAAAGCCTCGAGCCAGGGAGCAGCTGCAGAAGCAGAGTTCCCGTCTTGACTCTGCCACGGAGCAGCCACGTGTCCTTGGGAAGTTGCTCCCATTTCCCGGATCTTCCAAAGGATGAATTCTCAAAGGCAGTGGAAGGCCAGCCCCTTGCTTCTAGGCCCCTTGAAGAGAGCGGTTCTCCACTGGTCTAGCAAATTCGGAAACACCACCCAACCCTGTGGCTCTTAGGCACCCCCAACGGCTTCCCTGTGCTCTAGGGAGGAGGGAAGATGCAGCAGGAGCGGATGAGCTTAGGCTTCGCTTCCCCCCTCTCTCCATCCTCGTCTTCCTCTGTGTTCCCTGGTTTCCAGTCTCTCATCCTTGCCACGCTGCCTTCTCCCTCAGGGCCTCTGCACAGGCCGTTCCTCCTCCGTCCCCCCTTTTCCTGGTTAACATCTCCTCACCCTTCACCTCCTCCAGGAAGGCTGCCCTGCCTTCCTGAGGCTGTCCTCGTCCTCTCTCGAGCACTCGGCTGAGACACATCTTCACGTGTTTGTGCAATTGTGTGGTGAACATCTGGTTCTCTCTAGGCTAGAAGCTCCATGGAAGCAGGGCCTGCATCTGATTTGTTTGCCTGGTCTTGGGGCAGCATCTGGCACATTCTGACCCAGTGACCAGGGGAATAACTGAAGTTGTCCTGCCCCCCCACCCAGGGCATGTGCCCACTAGCAACTTGCCCAGGTACTCCAGGAAGAGGATGGAGGAGCTGAGGGGCCTCTGGGATGTGTGGGAAACGCGCCTGGGTGGCCTGGAGCCTTGGGTGGCTTCTCCAGGGGTGGGGGTGGGGTCCAGTTCCATGCCTGGAATGTCACCCTGCCCCAACCCCAGGCTCCCTCTGATTCTGTCCTCTCCTACCCAGTCCCTGACAGAGTTAGGAGGACCACATTGGTGCTGAATTGGCCCCTGAGGCCAGTCAGTAGATGTGGGTAGCCCAGGCGGGGAAGAGCTAAGGGATTCTGCAAGACCATCTGGGAAAATGGGGACCCCATTCCAAGGAGACGTGAGAGGACAAAGGGTCTCCCCTCAGTGACTCCAGACTGCAGTGGACACCCCCTCTCCAGGCTCCCATAATGCCCTGGGCATATTTCAATTGTGGAACTATGTGTAAAGATGACTCAGAGGAGGGGCTGAGCTTTTCCCCTTCCTTTAATCCCCAAACTTGCTCAAGGATCAAGATGCTCAAGGATGGACTTCCAATATCATCATGTGCCCAAAGGGTTAATTAAAAAAATTTTTTTTCCACTTTTTCATCTTGCTGTGATTTCTATGGGCACAAGCAGAAATAGAAACTGAAACAAAGGGATGTTTGCTTCAGGCAAGACTTTTCTATTCCTCCAGCTGGTCCTAAACACACACACCCCTCAGCTACCAAAAATTCTTGTGGAAGCCAAAAGTGGTAGACTTTGTGTAAGAAATGCTGTAAACTGAGAAAGATGTATTTGGTGTTGAAAAGCGAATTGATGAGGAGAAGTAGCGTGTGGGCTCCTGGGAAAGGCGAGCTGCTCTGTGGATGGCAGAGGGCTGGGGGCGCGTGGCCTCCCCGGGAGACCTCTGTGGAGGCCCCGAGGGACATTTGCCCTTTGCTCACTTTCTACACAAACTAAACCCAGAGGAAGGACAGGCGGGTCAGGAATTGTTTCTGGGAGTCACGCCCTCTATAAGGCTGAGCAGAAAAGAGCAGGCGTCCTCAGAAAATCCACGAGGGACCAGCACAGCTGTTCTGAGTGCCCAGGGTGGGGGCTGTAGGCGTCTGGGGCGGCCAGAGGAAGGCACCTCCCGGGGGTCTGGTAAGGAGACCAGCGCCCCTCGTCCAGGGCTTGCACTCTGCTGTCACCTTCTCCGGGAGGCCCCGGCCCCTCCACTGGGCCACCTTTCCTGAGCAGCATTCAGGCTGCTTCTTTAATGTCCCTCTCCCTCCTGGACCAGAAGCTCTAATGCAGGCAGAGATGCTTGCCAGGCTGTTCCCTGGTCCATCCCCAGCATCTAGACACCGCCTGGCACGGAGATGGTGTGGAATTGGTATTTCTGGAATGGCTGAATGAATGAATGAACTGAGTGCCATCGAAGGCTGCCTTGGGATGGAGACTTTCCTTGAACCTGACTCATTTTAAGACCTTGCCTTCCTAAGTGCCCCCAAAGCACTAGGTAGAACCAAGTGATGTTTAAATTTAAGTGACTTTAAAAGAATTTTCTGTTAAGGACATAGTGAGAGTTTCACAAGTGGCCTTGAGGTGACCGAGACAGGCTGCGATTGCAACAGGAGATTTGGCCGTTGTTGCAGCGGCGACTCCAGCTTAGCTCCTTCCCCTGACTCAGGAAGCTGAGTGAGCTGTTCCTCTGTGGGTGCACACCTTAGTTTGCTAGGGCGGCTGTAACAAATAAACCGGGTGGCTGAAAACAAGAGAAGTTTGTTGTCTTATGATTCTGGAGGCTATATGTCCAAAATCAGGGTGTCGAGAAGGCCATGCTCCCTCTGTAGGGAGAAGCCTCCCTGGCCTCTCCCAGTTTCTGGCAGGAGCTGGCCATCCCTGGCAGTCCTCGGCTTGTGACATAACTCAGTCTCTGTATCTGTCACATGGTTGTCTTGCCTGTCTGCCTGTCTCTCCCTTTCTTAGAAGGACGCTAGTCATATTGAACTAAGGATGCCCCGACTCCAGTGTGACCTCATCTAACTTGCCTAATTCCATCTGCATTGTCCCTGTTTCCAAGTAGGATCACATTCTGAGGTCCTGGGGGTTAGGACTTCGACATAGCTTTTGGGGGTACAAATTCAACCTATAACAGTGTGGAAGTAGATGGAAACGTTTGTAGACTTCATTTTACAGTAACTATACATCATATTCTGAAATGTCATTTTTTGGATAATATATCTTTTGCTGAAAGTTAGAAACAAAATAAACCAGGGAGGAGACTGAGGTGAGGGGAGGATATAGTTCTCAAAAGGAACTTTATTTAACTTTTCCTGAGATTTTTAATTTTGCACAAGGAGAATATGTTCATGTCTTATCTATGTAACTTAAAATTCATAATAAAAAATTAAAATAAAAACAAAAAACAAAAAACAAAAAAACTATACATCAATGCACCTTGTGGCAGAAGTTTAATAATTATATGCTGAGGGGAAATTGAGGGGCCCTAAAATAAGTTGGTTTGCCCAGAGTCATCCAGTCAGGGGAGAATGAAAGGGGATGGCCTGACCCAGCTCTGGGGTGGAATCTGGAAAGTTCCAGCCATGGCATGTGACTGCCCAGGGCTGGCCCCATCTCCAGTCTGTCCCCGATGTGGGCCCTGGGTCATCCTGCCCCCCACCCCGGCTCCCCCCAGCTTCTTGCAGCGGGTCTCAGTCCTCATTTCTGGCTCTCTCCAGCCCTTGAGCAGAGCCCCCTGCTCAACTTGATTCTACTTTTCCCCCAGAAGGCTCTCCCTGCTCACTTCCTCGTATCAGCATTGGCCATCGCATTGGGCAAGAGACACGTGCCACCAGCCCCGGTCCCAAAAGAGACCATGTGGCCGGGTCAACCGCCCCTCCGGCCCCTCCACTGGGAGGAAGGAGCAGGTTTCCAGCAGATGCCCTGCTGCTGCCCAGACCAGCCCTATCCCCTGAGCACTGCCCTTGCCCGGCACTCACCACCTCAGTGCTTAGCACTGTTTCCTAGCTGCCTGTTTTGCTTGCCTGTCTTCCCTCTTTGGTCAAACTCCTTGACAGTGTGCGCATTGGGTCTGAGACACCCGTGGGGGTGGGCCAAGCACCTCCGGCTCGGCCCCAGCCACAGCGGCTCCTTTTGAAGACCCCAGATGAGCCAGGCGTGATCCCTTGGCTGCCTGTTCCAAGGGAAATGCATTTTCACATGAAAAGAAAAACAAGGCCAAGCAAAATGCTCACTCACAGGGGGAGAGTGACGAGACAGACAGCGACTCAGTCCAAGGATCTTGTCCAGTCAGCCGAGATGAGTGTTCAGCACTTGACCTTCACACTCGGATGCTCCCAGCCACAGACACCCAGTCCTTCTTGGCTGATGTTTGAATCATTTTTTAAAAGGACTGTTGAGCAGGGGAAGGAAGTCTGGAAGGAGCTTTTCTCATGTGAGATTTCTACAGTTTGCTAACAGTAAAAAATGGGAGAAGTGATAAAGTTACTGCATTCATCAGTCATCCACCCTGAAACATTTGCAACTGATTATGTTCTTCGAAGTTGGCACTGAGTCACGAGGCCTTCCTGCAAGCAGCCTGCTGGCATGAGCCAAATGCAGAGAAACTAGACGGTACCTCAGAAGCACGTTCAGAAGAAAAATTCTCCCAAGTAATAAGAAAGGTATGGGGACCGGTAGTTGCTTTGCTCAGCAGCAAAACATCCAGTGTTGCTTAAAAAATAGTAAATTAAGAAAGAAGAATTGCTCTTGGAACTACAAAGAAGCGTGGCCTTTTGCTGCTGACATTTACAGACAAGGGGACTCTCTGAACCCCTGGCCTTGTCCAATGTGGGAACAGGAGCTGATGGTTGGGTCCAGTGGCCTGACCTGTGTCCAAGCCAAGTTGTCCTGCCGCAAAACTGGTTATCCTAAAAGGGTCACTAATGACGTTTTCTGGAAATTGTTGCCCCAGATGCTCTCACTTTAGGCTTCTAGAGATATCCATGGTTGCATTGGATTGAGACTCATACCTGAGCCAAAAAATTGACCCTATTTTTGGCAAACTGTCATTTTTATTGACCTGTGAATAAACGAGATTTGAATCCCCACCACAAAACTAAAAAATACCTTAGTGAACTGGAAAGGACCTCTCTGTTTCCTAAGATGCATGTGTCAGGGCATCGTGCTCTTCTCAGAACAGAGCGGGCCCTGCTTTGAGGACGATGGTCCCTGATCTCCCGGTGCCAGCCTTGTCTCCCCTCCTCGCCCTCCTCTTGCCTGCTTCTGGTTTGGGGAGTCCTGGCTCATACCAGCTGCTTGACCCTGGGCCAGTTGTTTAAGCTGCCCGAGGCTTGGGGCTCACTCAGCTGTCCCACCAGCCCGGAGCAGGCTGAGCTCAGACGCACTCAGCCCTCAGCCTGCCCTCCATGGGACGGGCACTGGCTCTGCTAGAGACTGTTGAGCTGGGAAGGCACTGGTCAGAAGCTTGCAGGGCCTCGGGAGACCCGTCACTGGGAGAACTATGTGCCTGCTGGCTGAGGTCATCGGGGTCACGGACAGGGCCCGCCATGCTCCTGCTTCTTCCTCTGATGGACAACTGGTTTCCTGACGTAAGGGGGTGGGAGGAAGGAGAGAGGGAGGGTGGACGGGGTGGTTTCGGCACAGTAGAGGCCCTGCAGCTCCAGCGAGCCAGGGATGCCTCCTGCGGGCTCCCTGAAGATGGAACTCCCAGCCATCTTCTCCTCGGCCCCCGCTCCTGGGCCACCCCAGCACCCCAGGGCCTTTTCTCTCCCACCCCAGGCCCACAGAGCCCCATGCCCTCAATGGGCCCACCTTGGTGACTCATTAGGAGGACCGGCTTGGCCACACAGAGCCAGGGGAAGCTGTTAGGGGACAATTGCCTGGCGTTTCTGGCTGCCCTGCACGGCAGATGAGCAGGCGACGGCCAGGCCGGTGACACCAGCCATTGTCCTGGTCAGCCTGAGACAGGAGGCAGCTGCAGGCAGCCAGCACCCAAGGGAAGGGTTCCACTCCTGTCTACAGTTAAGTCAACCGCCTGAGAGGCGTGGCACGAGGTGCTGCTGTGGGTCGAACTGTGTCCCCCCAAAAGTCAAGTTCAAGTCCTTACCCCTGGATATGCTCTAACTTAGAAGGGAGTCTTGGAAGATGTGATTAGGTAGGAGGGGGCCAAACGGGATTAGGGTCCTTGAAAGAAGAAATTTGGACCCAGACAGGCAGACGCCAGGGAAAGGTCACATGAAGACGGAGGAAGCAGAAACTGGAGCCATCAGCTACCAGCCAAGGACCGCCCGGGGCGGCCGGCAAGCACCAGGAGCTGGAAGAGGCTGGAAGGACCCTCCCCTACTGGCTTCAGAGGGCCGTGGCCCTGCCGACACCTGGAGCTCAGACTCCTGGCTTCCAGAATTGAGACAATAAATTCCTGTTGGTTGAAGCCCCCTGGTTTGTGGCACCTGGTTTGGCAGCCCTAGGAGACTCAGGTGCCCAGACCCCACCACGCGGTCTGGAGCCCGCATGACTCCAAAGCCCAAAACACCACTCGCCACCACCTCTGCAACGATGCCAGCCAAGCAGGGCTGCTCCACTCATTCCCTGCTTCCAGGAACACTTGGGGGCTTCTGAAGCAGGCTTGGCCCCTGGCACTGCAGCAACCCCAGCTCCGCCCTCAAGAGGAAGACTCGTCCACGTGAAACTGCAGCCCCGGCTTAGAGGTGCCCGGGGGCCCGGACAAGGGCAGTGCCAGAAAGGGCCACACGCACCAAGTGCCTCGTTCTGAGCGTCTCTCACCTACTCCTCGCAGCATTCGGAGGAGATAGGCACCAGTATTGGTGCCATTCACAAATGGGGAAACAGAGGCACAGAGAGGTGAAGAAACTTACCCGATGTCACACAGCTCAGATGAAGAACCTGAGATGTGAGCTCAGGGCAGGTATTTTTAACCCCTGTCCTGGTGCTCCCGGGAGTCCGGACCTCTATATGCCTTACTTCCCCAACCACATTTTAAGGTCCTTGAGAGCAGCGGAGTTGTGTTTTGTTGGTTGGTTTGCTTTTTTTGTTTTTTTTAGCAGGATGCGTTATCATCAAGGAGACACTTAATAAATACTGATTATGTTCCGCCCCAATCTCCAAAGCACTGGGAGGCTTGAGACAGCCCAGTGGCATCCACAAAATCTCGTTTGCTTCCCCAACCCGCTCCACTAGAAAGACTCTCCCAAAATCACAGCCCACAAATGGCATTTGCCAAACTCCCCCATGTTTGTAGAATTGTTTCCTTAACTGTTGGGCACTCCCAGCACGCTGCAGGCACCCCGAGAGCAAACACCAGCCTCCCTTACATTCCGTGGAATCCCCTGCCCCCCCTCCCCGGTGCCACCCGACCTTGGCCCGGGGTCAGCATCCACCGATTGATTTATAGTTGTCGAATGAATGAATGAAGGCCTCTCACTGCCTAACACTCAGGTTTTTAAGAGTTGTTTTTCTAGTATTTGGAATATATTTGGAGGTGTTTCAAACTAATTGCCAAGATAAAGCAGGCCAAAACCTCCTCGGTTTTGCCAGAAATCACTGGAAAAGATAAGCAAGAGGAGGAGGCTGCAGGGCTGGATGACTCCTGGTTGCAAATTTCTGCCTTGAACTGGGGGGAGTGTTCCATTCCCGAGGTGAACACGGCTGGCTTTGTGTGCCCAGCTCTGCTGTTATGCTCACAACTGAACTTATCAATGATGTAGTCTCAGTAAGTTGTAAGAAAACAGCCAAAATGTTCCAAGGTCTTAAGTTTTCTCAAACGTTCAAGCATTTCCAATGTTTTGTAAAACCGAAAGAGCTCAGGAGCCCCCAGGGGCTTGCTAGGGTGATGACTATACCTGGAGTTTATGAGGAACTCTTCTGGACTGTCTTAGAAATCAGCTCATTGCAGCACCGTGGACTAGAGATGTCTGCTCCCGCCTAAGTGAAGGCTGCTGCGGGGAGAGGGGAAAGAAGTACAGCTCCCACCCAGCACTTTCAGCCTTAACTGAAGCGTCCAGCACTGCAAATATGGACGCACACAGCCAGTTCTTCCTCTGCTTTTCTGTCATTCTGTATGTGTGTTTATGTGTGTGCGTACGTGTGCACACATACTCACAAAACCCGTTTTGCACAGAAATCTGAGTTGGACTGCACTTCTCTGGGATGCAGACTTTTTAAGGAGTTTCACTTGGTTTCCCATCCGGCATCTCCAGTTTTATCCCCCAAGAAGTCACTCCGCAAACCCTGGGCCCCAATCGCAGTGCTCCTGCAGGGGCACTCTGCGGCCGCCCGAGCTTGCCTGGCTGACGGTGAGTAATTTCTTTACTTCATTTCCTGATGCTGAGTGGGGCTGTCTTGTTTATTGGCTGGCAGATGAGAGCTGCAGCCACAGCTTGCCCCCTGGGGACCCTTTCATCTTCTAGTTAACAGTTCTCAGAGCAAAGAGACTTGTTGTTTTGCTCCTCCAGGGACCTCAACTGAAAAAGTGTGCCCTTCCGTATCTTCTAGTTAAATGGGAAAGTCCTTCATTTGTACCAGATCCATCCCTAGTGAGGGGCAACTAGGTCAGAAGGCTACTCAGTGACGGAGAAACAAGCACATGGGCCGCCCATGGACCCTCGCATACTCCGCAGTCCAGTTGATCCCGGCACTTTTCTTGGGTCTTGTGGCCCGCAGGCTGTGGAAAGGGTGGGAAACCACAGCCTTTGAGTTAGGCAGGCGTAAATTGGGAAGCCTGGCTATACCCCTTCCAGGTGTGTGACTTTTGGCAAAATTCTATCATCTCAGCCTTACTATGCAGAGAATGATACTAATCCCAGTGGGTGGCTGATAACATTAAATGGGATGAGGTATGAGCTGCCCAGGGCTGCTGTAATAAACTGCCACAATTGAGGTGGCCGAGATGAGAGGAATTTTTTCTCTGACAGTTCTGGAGGCCAGAAGTCTGAGCACCCTCCAAAGGCTCTAGGGGTCAAACCTTCCTTGCCGCTCCCAGCTTCTGGAGGTTCTAGGCATTCCCTGGCTTGTGGCCATGTCATTCCGATCTCTGCCTTGGTCTTCACGTGGCTGCCTGCCTTCTGTGTGTGACCGTGTGCCAATGTCGTCTTCTTATGCAGCTCTAGTCACTGGATTAGGACCCACCCTGTCCCAGGATGATCTTAGCCCAACTTGCTCACATCTGCAAACACCTATTTCCAAATCAGGGCACAGCCAGGCATTCTGCATGGGCGGGAATCGGGGCGGCCGCCATGCAACCCAGTCCAGATGACCAATACGCAAAGACTTAGAAGAGCGGCCTTAGAACAGTGCACAGGAGGTGCTGACTACTCTGCATTCCCTTCCCCCCTCTTTAAGCACACTTTGTCTTCCTGAGAGCGCTCAGTAAATGGAATTGCATTCCCACTGACTTACACTCATTTCGGCAGAAACCTTTCTTTGTTTCCGATTGATTTTCAGTTGAAGATGCTCCTACCTTGTTTATGTGCTATGCTTTCCCTTGCTTCCAAGAACTAAGTTAATGATCCCCAATGAACTGCTTGAGTGTGTTTGGAGAGATCGCTTTTTAAGGAAACCTGAGGTAGATCTGTTTGTCAGCCAAGAATCCTCTGATCTGCAAAGCCAGCTGTGCATGGGATGACAACAAATGTAATTTTTTTTTTAAGGAGGTACCGGGGATTGAACCTGGGACCTCATACATGGGAAGCAGGTGCTCAACCACTTGATCTACATCTGTTCCCTAAGACAAAAGTATTTTAAAATTCTTGGGATACGGATGTGGCTCAAGAGGTTCGGCGTCCGTCTACCATATGGAGAGACCGGGGTTCGATCCCCGGTACCTCCTGGTAAAAAAAAAAAAAAATTCTTGCCAAGGTGGACCAGTGCTAACATCTTCTAAGTCAAACTTGGTATCCTGTCTGTCTGTAAGCCCCACTCCAGTTAACCCTTGGATGAAACTCCTTTTGGGGGTTCAACACAGCCACAGAGGGGCCTTCCCCAATGGCAAAATTCCCAAGGCCTAATGCTACTGTAAATCCTGGGTCCAAAGGGAAGCCTTGAAAGATGAAGTAAGGGGGGAAATTCATTCTCACCAAAATTCAGATGGGCAGAGAAAGCATTGCTTCTTTATTTTTTTTCCAAAATTGAACTGATCTTCCTTTACAAGTCCCTATCTGCTGGGTAGAAGGGAAAATATACTGAGTCTGGTTTTAAATCTAGTCACACTGTAAGCTTTATATCAAGGTTAAATTTCTTGAACTTCATAAATGCACTTAAGGTGGTTACATAAGTGAATATCTTTTTTCTTAGGAAATGTTCATGGTGGTATTAAGTGTTTGAGGAGCATGATGTACAACCTACTCTCAAATATTTAAAAAATAGATGAATACAGAGGAAGATAGATGATAAAGTGATTGCTAGATATAGATAAATGATGAATAAATAGATTAGCTAGAGAGACAGAGGTAGAATAATAAGTCAAATGTGGCAAACTACTAAAAGGTGGTGGATCTGGGTAATTGGGTGGGGGTATGCTGGAGCTCTCTGTATGGGTTTTATATTACTTTTGCAACTGTCCTCTATATTTGAAATTATTTCAAAATAGAAAGTTTATTAAAACAAACAAACCTAGTTCCATCCATAACTATACTTCTCAAACTACCTGTTTTAAGGGAGCCCTCTTTTTGTTTTCTTTGCTGTTTTTAACTCTGAATCTATTACAAATACTTTTGTAAAACCCCATAAAAATGCACTACTAGAAAATAAAAATTTAAGAAGACATACAAAATACAAGCCTAAACTTTTTATGATCAGTTTCAATAAACATGAAATTATTCTGTCAAGATTCTACAAGACGGTTAAGGATTAAATTGTGTCGCGCTCCCCCCATCCCCCCACCCCATAGCAGTTTGATATTATTTATGAATTCCAAAAATAGGTATTGGATTGTTTGTTCCTCTGACATATTAGATTGGATTGAATTCAGAGGTTTCACTTTTACTTGATTAAATAATGGTTAAGGCTTTGATTGGGCCATGTCAGTAGGATATTGAGTCTCTGACCCATTGGTGGGCAGAGAAAACGACATGGCAGAAGAGAAAGTTGGAGATTTTTTGAGCTGGAGCCCCAGGAAGCAAACACACAGGAGGAGAACACAGAGGAATAGCGATAGCTCCACAGACACAGCAGAGGCCCCAGGAAGAGAGAGAACCTGATAGTCTACAGCTGACCTTGTGGAGAGATCAGAGCAGCTGAGCCCAGAGAGGAATGAGCCCTGGGAGAGAGACAAGACTTGTCCCAGCCTACAGCTGACACTGGAAGAAACTGGGACCAAAGAGCCTTAGGAGGAAGAAGCAGGCTGAACGTCGGCAGCCATCTTGCTCCAACACGTGGCAACAGACTTTGGTGAGGGAAGTAGCTTATGCTTTAGAACCTGGTAACTAACTGTAAGCTTCTACCCCAAATAAATACCTTTTATAAAAGCCAACAGGGGAAGCAGATGTGACTCAGGTGACTGAGCTCCTGCCTACCACATGGGAGGTCCAGGTTTGGTTCCTGGTACTTCCTGGAGAAGACGTACAAGACAGCGAGCTGACGTGATGGGCTGCTGTGAAAGCCTGGCACAGCGAGCTGATGCGACAAGATGATGCAGTGAGATGAGCCATGAGACAGCGAGGAAACACGAGAGATGCAATAAAGCAGGGAGGGGAGGCGGTTCAGATGATCAGTGCCTCCCTCCCACATGGGAGGTCCCTGGGTTTGGGTCCCGGTGCCTCCTAGAAAGAGAGGACCAGCGCACGACAAACAGATGCAGCCGATGCAAAAACGACAAGGGGGCGGGGAGAAATAAATAGATCTTTAAAAACAAAAAGCCAACAGATTTCTGGTATTTTGCATAAGCACCCCTTTGGCTAATACACCCCCCAAAAACCATATTCAGGCCCCCAACCCTTGTTCTGTAGGTGTGAACCCATTTGTAAACAGGACCATGGAAGATGTTATTAGTTAAGGTGCCCAGACTGAATGAGGGTGGGCTTTCATCTGATATGGCTGAGGTCCTTATAAGCAAAGGAAATTGGACAGGGAAAGAGAAGCCACAGGGAGCAGCCAGAAGCTGGAAGTCAATGGAACTCAGAAGAGAAAGGAGAAGATGCGCCCTGTGCATTGCCATGTCACAGAAAGGCCAAGGACCAAGGATTGCCAGCAGCCAGCCCCAGAATGCCATAGTCTTCAGGGAGAAAGCAGGGCCTCACTGATGCCTTGATTTTGGACTTCTCCTGGACTCAAAACCATCAGCCCATAAATTCCCATTGGGTAAGCCATAAACAGTATGGTATTTGCTTTAACAGCCAAGAAACTAAAACGCAGAGTTTCTAAGTGCCTACTCTCCATTTTTGTACTTATATCATCCCATGCCGGCAACAGTTTGAGGGTTTGACCTAGTCCTCAGACTTTGCTTTGAGTAGCCCTGATTTAAACAGTCCCCATAAGTTTATCTTAATCTGCCAGATTCCTCTCCAAGCCCACATACCCCTCTAAGATGGTGTGTGGGCATGTGAAGGGAGGAGAGGAGCTTGTGTACCCTGGTGGCATGGCAGAAGCGACCTCCATGGGTGGGCTGGATGTTCCCTGTGGGGTCCAGTTGGGCAGCTGAGGTCCATGACTGACCCATGCAGGAGCCACTCCTTCTTGACCTGTCAGGAACAGGCGGGACTCTGCCATGGCTCCATCTGCTGCAGGCCACTCAGCTCCCACCAGAGTGGGCGCTTGGCAGGTTCTCTGCCACTCAAGCCATCTAGGCCCTGGCTAGCGCCACCAGGCTCCCTTGACCACAGGGGGCCCTCCATCCTCCTGGTTTCCCAGGAGCCCTGTGTTAGTGATGGACCACCCAGCAGGGGATGCCCCCCCAAATAGAGAGAGAACATGAGCCCCTCTGTATTCCCTTCAACTCAGTGAATGCTCTCCCCTCTCTGTGGGTCTGAGCCAGGAGACACATTTTGGGACCCCCATGCCTCCCTGCTAATTCCTTCTTCTCTCCCCTGCCTTTGTCCCACCATTCTCCAGGGCTGGAGGGAGCAGGGCCCCTCCCTTCTCCCTTCTCCCTTCTGCCCCATAGACAGTTGATGGTCCTGTCCTCCAAGCCGGGCTCTTGCTATGTAAATGGGATAGGAAAGAACTGAGGACATAATTTCTTTCAAAAAGGTCTGGTTTTCGAGTTTATTGCTTTGCTGCAAAATCCTATTTTTAATACCAGAAGTTGACTGTTATTAATTTTTCATTTTCTTTGCATTCCTCCCACAATACTCTTAGGTCCCTTGAGGCATGAAAATGCAGCGAAGAATGTTTTTATTATTATTATCAGCATTATTATCCATGAAGGGTGGCAAAACAACAAGCTAATGCATTTGCAAGCGTAATTCCTCTGATTAATCCACCTGCATCCATTATTAGGTATGGAGATGAGGCTCCTGAAGGACCTGCCTCGGAGGGGTAGTGCTTGATGAGGGTGGGGATCTGGGACAATGGGGTTCCCGTGGGGGTTGGTGAGCCTGCCCGGGGGCACCCCTTTAGCACACCTGAGCACAAGGAGGACCCCAAAGCGGGAAATGAGCTGCATCAAAGGAGGGGAAGCCCCCAGGGAAAACAGAAAAGCGTGAGAACCAACTCCATCCACTTCATAACTCGTCCAGGCTCACTCTTCAGCTAAAGACTAAGTTAATTCCCACATTGTGGCTCTACAAACATCACAATACCTCTTCTGGAATATTCTTGAGGAAAAGGACCCCTTCCTCTCCATTCCCCATAGTTGATAGCATCCAAACCACACGTCGCCTTGTATTTATGATTTAAAATATTCAAAGGACGCCTCCCCCTTCGGTGCTATTTTTGCCTGAACAAATTGCAGCTGGCCCCTTTCCCGCCTTGGGGGCGGACAGTGCGGGTGGGGGTGGAGGCGTGGCTGTGCCTTTCTGTGTCAGGGCCCCGCAGTTTTTTGGTGAGCCCCCCGGCCTGCGAAGTTAATAACCCTGGCTTCATGGGTAATTTGGGGTAAGTTATTCATTCTGTTTGTCATTTGTCTCTTCTGTACAATGGGACAAATAATAACATGGCATGATTCTGAAGCCATAACAGGATGATGGAGATGAAAGTGGTCTCACCATCACTTAACCATAAATGCTGGGGCTACACAAATGCAGAATGAAATGTTTTCATTCTTCAGCGGACTCGCCTTTCATGAAGAACTCTGCGTTCTGCTCAGGATTTTTTTTTTTTTTTAATGCAAGGAGTAAAGTAAAAAAGAAACTAGAGCCGCCCAAGGCACATGGGTTAGATTCTCCGCTGCTTGTCAGAACCAGAAAAGTACCAAGCTGATTTAAGGATTCTGAAGGTTTTCGTCCAGGCCCGGTTGCAGATTCTCTAGGAATGCTCTGGGACTAGGGTATCTCCATGCAATTGTTCGAGTTTTACATCTTAACTCGCTACATAAAATGCACGGTCTGGTTTTGGCTGCCCAGCTAGACATGTTGGCCTGGTTTCCTTACTGTAGAGCTCTGTCCTCATAACCAGACATAAAAAGCAGTGCTTTCCTTTTTCGAGTTGCAAGTCAATGTGCTGTAAACATGGGTCTGAGGTTAGACTATTGAATTCCATGGGTATCAACAATCTGTCTTATCCCATTAATCAAAGCTTTTCAATGTGCACAGTCTTGTGAGTCCGGGCCGTCACTGATAATTCTCTGACAAGGAGAAATGCAACCATGTAGACATGTGCTTGCAGAGGAATTTTTCCCCTTGTTGGGTTTATGTAGGAAATGGTTATTAGAAGAGATTGGCTTGTGTGCAGTTTTGGGAGGAGGGGAGGAGGGCTTGCGTCTGGGCCAGTGGGGATGTGGGTGAGGCTCAGAGCCCTTTCACAGGGCTCCCCAAGCCCCAGGAGGCTCAGCAATTTGTTGGGCTGGGTCTCCCCGTGGTCTCCTCCGGACCCTCCTCCAGAGCGGCAAAACAAGTAATCCTCAACTCCACTCACTCTCCCCCAGGCGCTGTTACGCCATGTTTGAATTATGTTATCAAGAGACAGACTCTGGTTTAGTTCCAACCCCCCAAATGCTGAGGAAATGTACTCCTTCCTGATGTGAAAGAACATTTGAAGATGTGCCTGTGTGTCTAAAGTCTGGCCTCCCGGCCCCCCCGCCCCAGCTCTGTGAAGGTGAGGCAGGTTGCCAACGTTCCCCCCGAGCTAAAGCTTGACACGAAAGGGGAGTTCCAGTGGGTGTTGAGGTGGCCCCAAGGGCAGAAAAATTAACCTTGTTTGCATTGAAATAATACTTTCCCATTACAGAAATCCGGTATGTGCCAAGAAGCTTCTAGGCTGGGTGTGACTGCCCAGCGCTGTGCTTTTGCATGGGGGCAGGGTGGTGGAAGAGCTGCCAGTTACAGCTAAGCTAACAAGAGCCACAAACTAAGGACAGAATTTGAAGGTGTTTGGGGCAAAGGGTGGAGTAAACATTCGGGGAAGGAAAACACTAGCACCTTGGATTTTTGGTCCTTAAGACTACAGAACTACCAGAAAAGCCCATTCCCAAGGTCTGGAACGGATGTGGTTTCAGCCCCTCCAGCATGCTGAACTATGGATCCAAACTCGTTTCCACACAGCGTTGGCCATTGCTGAGAAAACAGACAGGGGGTGAGCCACTTTGATGATGCCCCTCAAAATTTAATTCTAGAATTACCTCCATGGTGCTTCACTGAGGACCCTCGGTGACATGTGCTGCTATGGCAGGCAGAGTAATGCCCCCCAAAGATGCACCTCCTGCGCCTGGGAACCTGTGCCTCTGTTATGGTTCCTGGCAAGGAGGATGCAAGCTTGCAGATGGAATGCAGTTTGCTAATCTGCTGGCCTTAAAATAAGGACAGTATTGTAGATTATCCAGGTGGGCACAAGGTAATCACAAGGATCTTTTAAACGTGGAAGAGGAGGCAGAAGAGTCAACAGCAGAGAGATGCTGTGTGAGAAAACTGCTGGCTGTGGAGATGGAGGGGATCCACGAGCCAAGGAGTGTGGGTGACCCCTGGAAGCTGGAAAAGGGCAAGGAACCAGATTGCCCTGAGAGCCTCCAGAAGGGCATGTAGCTCTGCCGACACCTTGATTTTAGCCCAGTGAGGCCCATCTCAGACTGCTGATCTCCAGAACTGAAATATAATAAATTTGTGATTTTTTGTGGGGGGAGGTACCAGAGACTGAACCCGGGACCTCGTATGTGTGAAGCAGGCACTCAAGTACTGAGCTACACCCACTCCCTAAAATTCGTGTTGTTTTAAGCCACCCAGTTTGGGGTCATTTGTCACAACAGCCACGGGAACCTAATACAGTTGCCTCAACGCTTTCCTCGGATTGACACGAGTTACAAAGGAACGAGTTTTGCTCTTCTGTCTGAATCACTCCCCTGGTGGCAAAGGTCAGGCTGGAGCAGAGGTCCCTGTACCCAGCACGTGCACAGAAGGTGGCACCTGGTGGATGTGAGGTAGCAGGTGGGTAAGCAGGTTTATCTCGCTGCTGCTTCTGACTTCAAGCCTGAGGTCACACCTTCCCTCACCAGTTCTTTCAAAAAGTTGTGTCTTGAACACCAGAGCCAGTGGTTCCTCATAACCAACCCATTTTATATCCACCATCCCTAAGTAAGTTAGTAAGTCTCACTTCTATCACTGACTAAACACGGAACTCTTGTTTAGTAACTTGTTATGAAATGGTTAATCCAGTTTGTCTTAATTTCCTAGGTCTGCTGTAACAAAGTACCACAAAATAGGTGGCTTCAAGCAACAGAAATTTATTTTCTCAGTTCTGGAAGCGACAAGTCCAAGAGCAAGTGGTCTCAGCAGGGTTGGGAGAATCAGTTCGTGCCTCTCCTAGCTTCTGCTCGTTGCCAGCAATCCCTGGCATGGCGTGGCTTGTGGTAGGAGCACTCCAACTTCTCCTCCGTCTCCTCCCAAAATCCTCCCCTCTGCGTGTCTGTGTCCCTGTCCAAGCTTTCCCCTTCTTGTAAGTATGCCTGTCCTGCTGGATCTAGAGCCCACTCCAATCCAGTATGACCTCATCTTAACTTGATTGATTTGAAAAGGTCCTATTTCCAAATGAAGTCATTCACAGTTTCCAAGTGGACATGAATTTCAGGGGTGCCTTAGTGTGCCAGGCTGCTAAGACAAATGCCACAGAAAGCCTTGGCTTAAACAACAAGAATCTGTCGTCTCACGGTTCTGGAGGCTCAAAGTCCAAAATCAAGGCAATATCGAGGCCATGCTTTCTCCCCCAAATCTGTGGCATTCGGGTGCTGGCTTGCTGCAATCCTGGGGTGCCTTGGTTTGCATCTCTGTCTCCCGGCATGTGGTGACATGCTTGATCTCCTGGTGCATTTCTCTGCCAGTTTCCACGGACTTGTCCTGTAAGCTTCCTATAACCCGAATTAAGACCCGCCCTGGTTCACCTTAACTGAAAATGACATCTTCAAAAGGGCCTATTTACAAATGGGCTCAGACCCTCAAACACGGAGTCATGTCTTTGTTGGGGCGCATAATTCAATCCACCACAGGGGTGACATGTCAAGCTGGTACTATCAGAGGACTTTCAACACACGTATAGGAGATATCCTATGTACTCAACGAGACCAATGACTTGCCATCAAGTGCAAGAGAAAACAATCATACCTGCCTCATAGGGTTATCAGAGGATTGAATGACGGAATACTTGTAAAGCACTTAGCCTCATAATAAGTGCTTGATACGTGTTTCCTAACTAAATATAAACAAACAAATACTTCTTAAGAATTTAAGACATCTTCGACTCGGGAGATCTAATGTTACCCAACACTCTAAATGCTAATCACAGCATAACCAAGTAATTTCTCCCTTGCGGTTTTTACTGAAGTTTTTTTTTTGTGTGTGGCATTTTGGTGAAACTGGACACCAGCAGTGACTCCATTCCCCAGGGGGGTTCCCGGGGCTGCACGGTCGTCGCAGCCTCTCTGCCTAAGCTCCTGCTGCTGCAATTTATGAGATGCTCCGTGCAGCTGCTCTCTCAGAATGATTTAGATGGCCGGGGCTTGATCTCTTCCAAGTGCGGGCACCAGCAGGCTGCCATGTGCGGAAGTGTCTCCCTACTGCCCCGCCACACGGCCAAGTCTCCAAAGCCCGAAGGAGGTGGCTCTTTCGCCGTGGGCTCCACTTTCCACCCTGGATTAACTCAAAGGGCCAGGTGACGATGTGGCCTCAAGAAGCCCCGTTCACTGGCTTCATCAGGATTATAAATTAGGGGCCCCAAGTCGATCAGCGAGAAGGCCGGAAGACATCTGTCTGCCATCGGGGAGCAGGAGGTACTCGCAGCTCCCCAGCTGACTTATGAGTTCTTAAGCTCCCGGGAGTGTGAAGGTTGGGATAAAAGGAAAAGGAGAACATTAAAGATGCCGGAGCTATATTTTCCAGAGCCTATCTTCATCCCATTGTGAATTGATCCACAGCGCTGGATATCATCAAATACATAATACCTCAAAGCCAGTGAGGAAAGACAGCCTGACGTCTAGCACTCACCGACAATGAGGCGGCTGATGGGAGAAGCCTGCCCTGCGTCAAGTTGGAACTCTGACGGCGTGAGCATCCAGGCAGACATACTCAGAGAATGCTCTGGCCTAGAAATTGAATCCAGTTCCTTTTTCCTGCGGTTGTTTTGCAATACACTCTTGGAAGGGAAGGTTGATGTAGGAGAGCAATAATTCTCCAAGGCACACAGCTTCAATTAAGAGATAGAGAAGCCCAGAGGGGCCCACGAGCTTCAAGAGGAGCCAACAGCAGATTAATGGATGTTGAAGAATGCTGCCTCGGAAGAGGCGGATGGGCTGATTTATGTCTATTCCCTTACACCGAGGCATTTAACTCACGGGCATTCCTTAATCAGAGCATGATTACATGACCACTTTCATTTAGTGGGGTGGGGGCGGAAAGTCCTGTTTATTTGCTTGAGCTTTAATAACTTAGCTCTTTATTACGATTCTCTTGGCTAAAGCATTTTTGTAAACTGAGAACAGTTCCATTTATGTCCCTCTGTCACTCCCTTTCCTAGTCCCATATATATCTTCTTGGGCTATTCTTCACATGTGAAACATTTTCTTCTATTGAGCCTGAAATTGTCCAGGCTCCCTTCCCTTCAATCTCAGGTATATTTTACTGAGGGTGGTTTGAGAGAAATCAGCTCAGCCCTTTTGTTTATGGAAGGGGAAGGGGGAAATCACTGCATTCCTTAGCATAAACCAAAATCACTCATTATTTTCATCCATTTGTTCCATCCAAGGGAGATTTATTTAGCACCTGCTCAGTGCCAGCTCTATGGTAGGCAAGAGCAGTTTAGATATAAATAAGATTTTCCCATTTCCATACATGCTTGCAGTCTAGTACAGAAGACAGACAAGAAAATCAGCAATTACTGCCTAGAGGACAGGCAGATAGGAAATGCTTCTAGGAAATGTTTGTAGGAAGAGAGGGCCCTTGAGCTGAATATTAAAGGAGAAGTAGATGGGGTGGTCCAGCTTGAATTGTGAGAGAACTTAGCTTATCCAAGTAACAGCCCTGTCTTAGTTTGCCACGGCTGCTATGAGAAACACCGGCTGACTTAAACAACAGGAACTTATTGTCTCATGGTTTTGGAGGCCCACAGTCCAACGTCAAGGTGTTGGCAGGCTTGCCTCCCCGGAGCATGCAGCGTTCTGGTGATGGCTTGCCAACCATCCTTGGTTACCTTGGCATCTCAGCCAAGGACAGCTGGAGCATGGGAGAATGGAGTAGGACTGATGGGAAGCCAGGCCGGTGAGATAGAGGGGACCAAAGGGTCCCACCGGCCCTGTGTGGCCCCCATGGGACATGCTGCTCAGAACACGACTCAGGAAACGCCCCACCGTCCTGCTGTGGGAGCACTCCTGGCTAACAGCCCTCTGCTGTGCTCCCTTCAGGGTCTGCCGCAGCTTTTGAGCCAAGGTCATGGTCTTCTCAGACTTGACCCATCCAGGGACGGAGCATGAAGGAGGTACAAGGCCCCAGCTGGTTCCACCTAACGTGGGCCTTCCTCTGGGCAGATTTGCTCCAGAGCTCCCTGTTGGGCCTCCTTAGTGCCCTGGGACGGGCCTGGGGTGGGTGGGTGTAAGGGGGCAGGGCACTGAGCATAGTGGCCACTCAGATGCTTTTGGCTGATAACAACACAAAACTGAAAATCATAACCATGAGGGGAGAGTTCATCTTTCTATGCCCCTTTTCCTCTTCTCACAGAAATATGCTCCCTATTACTCCTTCAAAAATTCAGATTAGAGCTGTATCTATATTTTTTTATGGGATTGACTGGACAAGCCATTTTGATGGAATTGACTCATCATTTGAATCCAATAACCAATCAACTTGCAATTAACCAATTGATTTTCTCTTTTATTACTTAGAGTGGTTCTACTGAATTTATAGACCTGAAATTATATTAGTGTTATGAAGCCATTCATAATAGCAAACTATAAGTAATATGGCATTTACAACATAAGGACAATGAATTATTTTATTTCAAAAGCTTCCAACTATTAAACCAGCTTCTTACTCTAAAAATTAGAAGTGAAAGGGGAGGTGTTAAGCTATCCATTGGGATTACAAAATAGCCCCACCTTTGAGAGGAAGCGCTTCATCATGAAAGAATGCTCGCTATAAGTGTCCAAAGATGATAGAATTAAGAAATCACCTTGGATGAGATAATTAAGCCAAGGATCATCAATGGATGCTCAAAGTACTCAGGCAAGGGCTAATGGGGAACCTGATATTCAAGGGCCAAAGCCTTGCCCCACAAGTGACTTGCGGGTCACAAGGGTGGAAAGAAAACTTTATCACGTGGAGGGAGAGATCTGTGGGCACCCTATTAACCCAGGGGCCAGTCTTATTAAGAATGGGGTACACTGGCACCATGTGTGTGACATGAAATGGACAGCATCAGCAGCGAAGGCTTCTTGGTAAAAAAAAAAAAAAAAAAAAGTTTCACCTGAATTTAATCGATCTTTAAGCTCTAATATCCAGTGTACAGGAAGCAACAGAGGCTAGGGCACTGCCCGTGAAGACAACAAGTGGAACATGGGGCGATGAAAAAATACATTCTTAAATTTTAAAGATGCTTACTGATGGAAATAGTCATATAGAGTCATCACTACTTTACTGTAGCACTTGTAGTAATTGATTTTAAATTACAACAAAAGATAGATTGACACAATTATGGCAAAGTATTAACAAGGTTACATGCAGATGGTGAGTATGTGGATATTCATCATTCTACATTCTCCAGCTTTCTGTATGTTTGAAATTTTTCATAATGCAAAATAAAAAAGAGGAGGATGGTGGACGACAAAATTTTTTAAAAATACGCATAGTTTTTACCAAGTATTTTGTGGCAGATTAAGACGTTCTTAATCTTAATTCACATTCCTGTGAGTGTGAATGTGTTTGTAAATAGGACCCTTTGAAGATTATTATCAGTGAAGGTGTGGACTCATTTGTCAATAGGATCTTCTAAAATCCTATATTGGTTTAGCCAACTGAATCAGGGCAGGCTTTAATCCATATTACTGGAGACCTTATAGAGAGGAGTCAGAACAAGCCAGAGGAAGAAGCCAGAAGAGTACAGAAGAGTAGACCCAAGGATAGAGAGTGCGCCGTGTGATGGGGGGCAGACACGCAAGGCTGGCATGCCAAGGATTGCAGCAAGCCAGCACCAGGACGATACAGACTTTGGGAGAAAAACATAGCCTTGCTAATGCCTTGATTTTGGACTTCTAGGCTCTGAAACCATGAGACAATCAAAACTTCTAGTTTCAGCCAAATCATTGTGTGGTATTTGTCATAGCAGCCTAGCAAACTAAGATGTACTTTGCTGGCTCTGTATAGAAAGTCACGTACTCTTGGGAGTTTTGTGAAAACAATGATAATACCGGCTGAGATTAGAAACAATCTGAGTTGAGAAAATTCAAGTAATTGTGCTGTGTAAGATTAAGATTAAGTCAGGTTGTACAATTAAAGGGCTTTTAAAACTTCTTCCTCTCTAACTCTTGTAACGCAGAGCTTACACGACGTAATGTGAAGCGGTGCTAACTGGTGTCTCTGTTATGTCATTGGCGACGTGATCGGCGATGTCCCGGGCGGCAGCAAAAACTCTGAGAGAACATGTCCTCCAACATTTAGAAACACTTCTGAGCGTATGGGCTCCCGGTTTCAGAGCGGACCTCAGGATTGGAAGAATTCCAGCGGGTAGAAGGAGGGAGATGCCTGTGAAGGAGTAAACCTCAACCCCAACCGCGATCTGGAAAGATGGGGTTTCTTGGAATGGAATGTCTCTTAGAACTGAAGAATATGCCATTCCAGCCAGGTGCCCTGATTGATGTAGACGGATTCTGCCAAATTCTATTCTCCAGTCTGGAAATTCCAGGATACTGCTGGTACCAGTGAATGACATTTTCTTGGAATGTCACCAGGGGTTATAAAGTACTTCCCCCACTCCTACATTTCTAAAGTATGAAGATTAAAGGTCAACATATAGAAAAGTTAAATTATCATAAAAACATCATTGTGGATTTAACTGGCAACAATCCGCAAAGAATTGAGTCTGATTTGTCTCCAGCCCGTTTCTTAGGGACTCCCTCCCCCTTAATGAAATAAGATATAGCCGTGGAATTGCCAAGTTCAGCCTGCACTGAAATACAACAGGCTTTATTTTACAAGCACGCTCTTTATGATTCTGTAATCTCTAGCATACAGGGGAACCTTTTTTTGCAAGTCTGGTGCCGATGCTCTCTGGGCTTGTTATCCCAGGCTTTTACTGCCCTAGTTTCATTTTGTTTGGTTTGGTTTGGGGATCACTGTGTAATTTCAGCCCTGGTGTATCTGATTCTGTGCAGGGTTCTTGTGTGGGTTGTGTGATTGCTGGATGAGCCCCTCCAAAGTGGCAGAGGACCCCTAGGGTGCACTCATACAGCCTTCTGACTTGAGGGTGATATAGCCCAAGGTACATGGGGCCCTGGGGGACCCCCATCAGCAGAGTGTGGGCTTGGTGCTGCTACCCTAGCCTCTGAGACCTGCATGGCGCACCCTGGTCTCCATGGCGACCAGAGGAGAACTTGGTCTTCTTAGCACAACCTTAATCAGTTGACATTAGAGATTTATCACCACCCCTCATGCCATTACATGGTAATAAATGAAAGTTGGTGTCATTTCTTATCAGCCTAAGAATTTTCAAGCCTGGCTAAATTCCTTTTTCTATACCCAAGGAGTGTAAGAAATTGTTTGCTTTTTAAACTGATACGTTGGAAGACACTTTAACTTAGTGGTCGAAACTGGGGCTCCAAAGTCAGAAACCTTGATTCAAATCTTCATTCTGCTTTTTAATTTCATGACCTTGCAAACAGTCTAATCTCTCTACGTCTCTGCTCCTCATCTCTAAAATAGGTCTAATGATGGCACTAATTTCAAAAGATCTTTGAGAGGAATGAATGAGGCAATGCGTGTAAGCTGCTCAGTTCCTGAGATGTAGTTAGTGCCCCCTAAATGATAGCTATTAATGTTTCCATGCTTGTTCCTCCCTGCTCTAAGCCAAAGCTGAGAATGTGGTTTCCCAAGTGACACAGGGTATTTCAAAACAGTGTCTGCTATATATGTATAGGAAATATGCTGTACGAATTGGAGAAAAAAATATATAGTTCTAGGTATCAAGACTGCACTTACTGTGCTTTGAAAGGTATATAGGAAAGGGTGTATATTATAGATAGCTTCAAAGCATTGGTGCCAATTTAAGGTTGGGTGTTACGTAGAAGCCTAACCATACAGCTTTGAAATTTTGCAATTGAATGATTTGTCTTATGAACTTTCCTCTCTCCTAAACATCCCCACCAAACTACCACCACCACTAGAAACCTTTAGAAGCAAAGAAATACTACTAGGGAAGTGGCTGTGGCTCAATCAGTAGGGCTACTGTTTACCATATGGGAGGCCCTGGGTTCGGTTCCCGGGGCCTCCTGGTGAAGGCAAGCCCGCCCGCACGGCGTGGTTAGCTGACCCAGCGAGCACAAGCAGCAAGGGGGGGATAAATGAATAAATAAATAAAATCTTTAAAAAAAAAAAGAAATACTACTAGATGGTTAAAACTATAACACATTTCTTCATTTATTTGCTATCTAATTAGTCTCAAACTGGTTTTGTATGATGAAATCTACAAAAAAAATCACTAAAATTAATAAGTAAATATAGAAAAATGGAAATATACAAAGTCATTATACAAAATCAATTATATTCCTATACACATGTAATAAACACTTAAAAGCAGAATTGTGAAAATCAGTACCATTTACAATGGCATTAAAAAAACCATCAAACACCAAGGTACAAATCTAGTGAAAGCAGTGCCCAACCTCTACTTGAAAGACATTTCTGAAAGAAATTAAAGAGGCCTAAATAAATGGAGGGATATACCATCTTCATTGATTGGAAGACTCAAATATTATTAAGATGTCTATTTTCCCCGATCTATTGATTCCATATCAAAATTCCAGCAGGACTTTGTGAAGAAATAAGCTGGTTCTAAAATTTATATGGAAATACAAAGACTCTAGAATATCCAAAACAATATTTAAAAAGAGACAAATTTGGAAAACTTCACTGCCTGCTTCAAGATCTTTTAGAAAGCCACAGTAATGAAGATAGCGTGGTATTGGCAGAAAGACAGATATATAAATCAACTGGATGAAATCGAGTCGGGCTGTAGACTGACATGTACACAGTCAATTGATGTTTGACAAAGCTGCCAATGTAATTCAATGAAGAAAGGGAAGTCTTTGTAATAAATGTTGCTAGACCAACTGGACATGCTATAGCCATACAATGGCGTACTGTTCAGCAATTAAAAGGAATGAACTACTGAGGCAGTCAACAATATGGGTGAGTCTCAAAAACATTGTATTTAGCAAAATAAACCAAACCCAAAAGAATGCATACAGTTTGACTCCATATAGGGAATCTGGATAAAGAACAAAGACAAAACTAGTCTATGTATAAATCAGAAAATGATTGGGACTGGAGAGAGCTTAGGGGAACTCTCTGATGTGACCAAAATGTTCAATATCTTGTTTTGAATGGTGGTTATGAAGGTATATAAAATTCTTAAACCTTGTTGAACTGAACACTGAATATCTGTATTTTAAACATAATCAATGAAGAACTATTACAGGAAGAAATATTTAATTATAACATACTTTCTCTATGTTATATCTATTTTATTTTCACTACAATGCTTCTGAAAAGAATACACATATTATGGTTGTATGGATTAAATTGCAAGAATTCTTAAATCATAACCCTATTTGAAATTCTTAGAATTTTATTCATATTAAATTGTTTTGAGCAATAAAAGTATAACAGAATAGAGAATTGTGGTGGAATAAGTTCTCTGACACAAATAAACTACTTTTTCCACTTAAGCTAACTAACACAGCTTTGACTGAATTATTTTTACATCCCTGATAAATTTCCTGAGAACACAGGGAATGAATGCCTTTATTTTATTTTTTAAAGATTTATTTTATTTATTTCTCCCCACCCCATTGTTGTTTTTCACTTGCTGAGTCTGGTCGTCTTACTTGTTTCTTTAGGAGGCGCCGGGAGCCGAACCCGGAACCTCTGATGTGGGAGGGGGGCGCCTAATCGCTTGAGCCACCTCTGCTCCCTTGAATGTCTTTTTATTTTTTATTTTTTATTTTTTTAAAGATTTTATTTATTTATTCATTTATCCCCCCCTTGCTGCCTGCGCTCGCCGGGTCAGCCAACCACGCCGTGCAGGCGGGCCTGCCCCCACCAGGAGTCCCCGGGAACCGAACCCGGGGCCCCCCATATGGTAAACGGGAGCCCCACTGACTGAGCCACAGCCGCTTCCCTTGAATGTCTTTTTAAAGGCAGAGGCTTTTTAGCCATCAACCAGTTCCTGGCACTCAGCCTCCTTCCTTCTCTTCCTCCTTGCACCTTCATCCTCGGTTACCAGTAGGCACAATTTTAAGGATATATAAAGTCACAGTTAACAAGAACAAACTGAAAAGCAGACATCCCCATCTCTCCCAAGAATAAAAACGGGTAGTCATGTCACCACACTAGCTTCTAACAGAATCCTCTTTAACAATATAGAATTAAAGTTTGTACATTTGCAAATGAATCTAGGTGATTGATGCTGGGTGGGCAGCAGGCAAAGTTCAGGAGTGCTTTCATCTATTCCTGGCTTGCCCTGAGGTCCATCGGCTCTAACACACCCTGATGCTTAGTGATGTCAAGCCGTGATAATCAGCTCGTAATGATCAATACCATTCATTGAGCACTTATACATGAGGTACAGTCCCATGCAACTTACCTGTATTAACTCATTTTTACTTCCACAATACCCCATGAGGTAGGACCATCATTATCCCCATTTCACAGATGAGGAAACTGAGGTACAGGAAGGTTAAGTAATGTCCATCTAGTAAGTGGCAGAACTGGAGTTTGAATCCAGAAAGATGGTGCCCAGAAGCCATGTTCTTAACCACTTTCTCATGCCACCCCTCTAACGCTTCAGCAAAGGGAACGAATGAAGCTCTGGACAGGTGTGCCGCGCTGTGTGCCACTGGATAAAGCACGCAGTCAGGAGTGTGTGCGTTGTTCCCGGGAGAGGCAACGTTTACCAACACAGACAGACGCACACAGCCTGATGGTTTCCTAGATGTCCACGGGCTTGAGATTTATAACGCTGAGCTACTGACGAGGTCCCCGTGGGTTCACAGCCGGCTTTGCTGACACCTAGAGGCATGCTCCATCTTGCTTTTGAAGCATAACTAAGGACAGCACCTACCTTTCCCACAGACCCTGGAAACGAGCCTCTCCAGAATTCCTTAATGGAGAATGAAATGGCATTTCTATGACAACTCTCCCTAAGAACGCACACAGTCCAGAAACTCATTGGATTTTATCTTTTCTTTGGAAACTGGTCTGGTCATTAATCTACATGAAGGCAAAGTCTCTGCAACCCAAAATTTTATCCCATTCCCATGTATTCAGCGATTAAACAAACCATCTCTTCTTACCAAAGTAAGAATAGGACTATATTTTGCTGACATACCTGTAGAATGTGTTTATATATCTATGTATTCTAGTCTGTCACAGTCACTTAAGAAAACAAGCGGGTGAATTAATCATTGACCACACAATCTACTCACTAAGAAGTATAGATGCTTCTCATCCTTTCCTTCCATCTTTCTTTCATTTCTTTACCTCCTTCTTCATCCTGCTCCCAGCTCACCTGCTGAGTCATTATTTTAACCTTCCACAGCTGGCAAAGAATAAAACCTCAAAATAAAATTAAAGAGACATAATTTACCAACTATCAGTGCAACTCACCTTGTTGATGTGCTTGCAGCCAAATCCAGTACGACATGTGCAAGCTCTGCCAGGGTCCCTCTTGAACATCTTACTCAGCCGCTTGCCCAGGTGGCCCCCTGGCTCTTGACTTTGGCCCAGCTGGCTTGCTGGGTGCTCTCTCGGCAGCGTCTCCCTGCTTGCCCTCTCCACTCATCACAGCCACCTGGGCTGATCACAGCCACCTGGCTTTCGGGTGGGACTTGCTCTGCCCATCCTTCCTGGGGCTGCTGGACTCTCACTGGCACCTCCCTGAGGCCTCTCGATGATCCCGGGCTTGCGGCACACCCAGTTTCAGCCTGAGCACTGCCCTTTCAGTACATGCCACACGCTCTGTCCACTGTGAAAAAGAGTCCAGTGTCTCTCTCAGGCTTCGCTTAAAGAGTCACTCTTCTCCTAACAAAAGGCCAATCGAGCACTAAGATGGTTTCGCTGACATCAGTCCCGGCTCGGATGGCCTGTTTTCTTAGGCCTCATTGTTTCTGGTGAGCGCTGGAGCCTCTTGGCGTTCAGATTCAGAAGGCCCGGCCTGAGCATGGCATCAGGACACAGAAAAATATCTGCAGTGAAAGCAAGGGTAGGAAGAGGGTCCCTTGGGAGAAACATGAATGCAGAAGGCCCAGTGGGGGCAGGGGCGTGGGTGGGAGCAGCCCGTGGGCGAAGCCTACCAAGGAGGCAGGGGGAAGGACACATGGGAAACAACTCTGCAAAAGGAAAGGCGAAGAAGGCCAGGAAGGAAAGCAAGAGCATTAAAAATGGTCAGACCCAAAGATGAGAGCTGAAACGGTTTGTTGGCTGGGAAAGGTGAGAGGGAAAGAAACTCCCTCTGTGGTTCCCTCATCGCCCAGCCCCAAACCCAAAGGTAGGTGTTATGGTCTCCTTGTGCAGCTGGAGCCTGGGTCTGGAGCGGGGGATCTTAACCAGGGGTCCGTGAGTTTGAATTGAAATTCAAAAAAACATTATTCTTGTGGGGACGTGTTGGTGTGGGTGTGATATATTTATTAAATAATACACAGTATAGTGTGGACTTAGTCAGGGGTCTGTGGTTTTCACCTGACTGACAAAGGGGTCCGTGGAACAAAAAAGATTAAGAACCCCTGGTCTAGAAAGGTTAAGTACCTTAAGCAGTGTGATGCCTTATGTGATTCTAGAGTTTGACCTAAAGCTCAGTGTGCTCCTCTTTGTTGTTCTCGCCCACCTGGAAGAGTCTCTCTTCCAATTCAACTCAAGTTTGACCAATAATATCATCATGGGCACCACGGAGGTGTGGCATGGTGGGCTGGGAAGCACACCAGACTTGGAGGTAGACGGGCTGGGTCTGAGTCCCAGCTCTGCTGCTTATTTAACTGTGTGACCTTGGATGAGTGCCACATGCTCTCTGGATTTCTTCTTTGATCTTTAAGCTGAGATTGGATATACTTGCAGAATTCATAAAAGAACAGGTGTCAAGTGACTAGGACAGTGCCTTGCGCTCAGTGAGTGGAAATGGTTCCCAATTCTCCCTTCTCTCTGCACTCACACCTTTGCCATGTGACTTGGCAGCTAGTTCCAGCAGAAGGTGGAGTTTATTTCTCCATTTTTTGATCTGGGCATAGCCATGTGACTTGCTTCAGTCAAGGGGACATTAGACAATGTGATAGAGGTCTGAAAGATGCATGTATTGTGGCTTCCTCCCTTGCCCACCCCTCCCCACACTGCCGCTGGAAATCCTTCAGCCACTACGTAACAAGCTCAGGCTAGCCTCCTGGGGAGATCAGAGACTATGTGGGGAGGGGCCTCCACTCTCAGCCAACCCAGCCTTGCACCTGAGGTCCCAGGCACAGGTGACAAGCCATCCTAGATCACCTAGCCCCCACCGAGCCAGCTCAGATCAGAAGAATTGCTCAATCACCCCACAGAATCATAAGAAATAATAAATGTTTGCTATTTTTAAAACATGAAATTTTAGGGTGGTTTGTTACACAGCAAAAGCTAACTGGTACAACAACTAAGAACTGGTCATTATAAGCAATATTTATTGAGACCAATTTACCCAGATCCAGTTCTCTGCTAGGCACTTCCCAGTCCACCCTGCTGAACCCCCTCATGCCCAGGACAGAGTCTTAGAAAGCACAGGTGCCCAGTGACTGTCATTTTAAAAATATCGAAAATCTGTTTTTTTCTGTGCCTGAATCCAGAATGCTTAAAAGGATACTAAAATGCAATCAAGTTGCATAAGTTAAAAAGTGGGTATGAAAGAGGAAAAAAAAGAAGAGGGTGGGAGAGTTAAAATTAAACTAAGCCCACAGAAAAGAAACAAAACCAAACATAAACATCGATATGATGATGTGGGTAAGAAACCAACTTGTTCTAAGCTTTTCACACCTAACGCCCAAAGGGAACCCTGGACAATGACACAAGTTCATGTCCATAAACTCAGGGGAACATAACTTCCCAGTAAACAGTGCTAAGCCCAGATGGGCAATCATCAGCCTTCTCATAAAAGGGACATTTGTGATGTGACAATATCCTCAATACTTCCCTTATAGTAGAAACAATGGTCTACCATTCAAAAGGTGTCTCTTACAGCCATTCCTACCATGGTCAAGTGGTACACACTTGGAGAGAGTGGTGATTTGATCAAGCTTTTTTCTTCATCTTATTACAAGATGGAGGAGGCACCACACAGGGTGATTATCAACCCCTTGACCAGTCTTTCCTCTCTAGAATGTCTCCATTTCTTTGGACCGTGAAGCGTTTTATCAAGAATTTTCCACTAAGATGCAGCAGCTTGGTGAGAGCCAGTGAAGGTGAGAATGGCCAGAGCTCGGCCTACTGAGGGCCCCAGAGGGCAAAGAGAAAGAGAAGCTTCTGGATGAGAGATGACATGTTTCCTTCATTTCATATTTCAGGCAGAGATGCAGCTTAGCCGCCCAGGATATTTCCCCTTGGATACTGGACATGTTTATGGTGACTTCCTCGCTCAGCCCCTCCTTAGGGAAGCAGACTGCCTAGAGGTCATCTGCAGATAGCCATGCCATGCCTTTCAGCAAGTGACCCACCTCTGTCTGGCTAACAACCTTTGACCTATGCCCTGGCACAAAAAGATGCATTCAGCCGAGCAGAGCTCCTGGCTCCCAGAGGAAATGAGAAGATGGCTCAGAGGGTGGTGGGCGCTACTGCCGAGTTGTCACCGTGTGGAGTTGGGCCAGGGGCCCACAGAGGTTCAAGCACAGCCTGAAACTACACCCAAACAGAAACCATGAGGAAGCAGAAGAAGCCAGAAAGCATAAGCAATAACAGCAGACAGAAGAAGCCAAAGCCAAGGACCGGGAGAGCGAGGTGGGGGCTGTCCCCAAACCTGCCTTAGGGTCTGCACACCTCCCAAGGCCACCCCCTGGCTCTGAGTTCTCACAAGCACATACTCGGTTTCCCCTCAAAGCATGACCGTCCATTCTTTGCACCAACAATCCAAGACAGGAAACTAAACTGACCTGCATCTCCACCTCGCTGTGATGCATTTTGCCACTTACAGAGATCCCCGCCCAGCCCACCCCAAGGAGGACAGGCACCCAGTCATGGCCTCCCGCCATTAGGAAATCACCACCATGGCATGCCTTGGTGAGCAGGACAGAGAAGCAATGGGGTTTCTGCATGTTCACATCACTGACAAAGGCAGGCAGGATCCTGGGGTCTGATTTGAAGCTGGGGACTTGGACCTAAGTGGCTGCAATAGTCCCAAAGAAGTAAAAGCCAAAGATCAGAGAACTTAAAGGAATATGGAGGGAGGGGTGAGGAAACAGTCAGAAAAGCAAAGAAAGGCTGAGAAGCAGTCTAAAGGAAGGGAAGCCCCAGGAGGGTCTGCAGGCTGGACATTTGACCCAGGATCATAACTCAGGTTGATGTGAGAATCCATGGCGTATTTCCTGGCGGGGCCGTCTGCCCAGGACAGCTCAGATCGAAGCGGAGACCTGGCAACTATTCAGTGAGTGCAGGCAGGGTGCAGAGCCGAGGAGGAAACGGAGTGGAAAAAACAAGCCGACAACAAAACTCTGATAGTTTAATAATATTGAAGGAGACAAAGGGGTAGGTGAGGCACCTTGGTAACCAATTGTTGTGGTAAAGGCAAAAGCACAAGAATGTAAATCTTCACCCTGTGCCCATCCCTGTGAGCTGGTGTGGACTGCTCATGCAGCATTCAGCACGGTTTATGTGGACCAGGCACTGCTCTAGGCCAAGGGGACACAGCAGGGAACAAAATGGGAGAAGAATCCCTGCCCTCCCCCTCCTCTAGTGGGGCAGACAATAGCAAGCTCAGGGTGTAAATACACAGCAGAGCTGACCGTGACAAGGGCTAAGGAGAAAAGTCACACAGGCAAGGAGAGTAGGGAGCATCCACGGCTCTTCCACCTGCAGAGAGAATGGCAAGAGGCCTCGCTGAGAAGCAGGTGTTTGGATAAAGACCCGAAGCCTGACAGAGGGGTGGGATCAAGTGGTGATGATTCTGGGGGAAGAAAAGTTCAGCCTCAGAGGAATAGCACGTGCAAAGGCCCGGAGATGAGTATCTGGTGCATCCGAAGGTCAGCAAGGAACAGCGTTGCCAGATAAAGGCTTAAAGAAAGGGACTGACACATATTTAGGTTAAAAATCTCAGCAAAGAGAAATTAAAGATTAGGAGTGAGAAATTGGAAGGCTGTGAGCTGTGATCTGAATGAGTCCACCAACTTTCCCCCCTTTCACCAAAAGAGGCAAGAACTCTCAGAAGAAATGATATTCTGCTTGGAAATGACCATGGTAAATTTTTTAGCAGTAGTCAGGCATTTTTTTGGCGGGGGGGTTGGGGAGGGAGCGGGGAGCTAATAAATGGCTTCTATCTCAGTGGTCAAAAAGCCGGATGGAGAGCAGATGCCAAGGGCAGATGTGGATTCCCCCGAGGAGAAAAGATAAAGCTGAGATGGGAATCAGGCCAGGAGCAGGGGCTGAGAGTTCCGCTGCCCAAGGTCAAAGTCAGCCCCCTAATTTCATCCTGGTGCCGCCGCACAAGGACTGGGTTACCTGAGGCAGCAGGGTAGCGTGCTTGCTTAAGTCTCTACCCACGGTGGCCCCAGCACGCACACAGGTAAGCAGACCAGCCGCCAGGAAAAAGCCTTAAATCTCCAAGACCAGAAGCTTCTCTTTTTTTTTTTTTTTTTTGTTAAAGATTTTATTTATTTATTCACCCATCCCCCCCTTGCTGCTTGTGCTCGCTGGGTCAGCCAACCACGCCGTGCGGGTGGGCTTGCCTTCACCAGGAAGCCCCGGGAACCGAACCCGGGGCCTCCCATATGGTAAACGGGAGCCCCACTGATTGAGCCACAGCCGCTTCCCCAGAAGCTTCTCTTTACAGTGCATGGCATTAACTAGAAAATTAAACTTGGTAATGGCACAGCAAGAAGTGCAGCTCAGGGCTCACAGTTCCCAGGCCTCCACCATTCCAAGACAGACGGACGGAAAAAGGCTTGCGTGAGCTGCCAGCCCCCCAGGAGCAAGGACTCCAATACACACTGCGGTGACTGCTCGGTCATCCCAGAGGCTGCTCGGTCTGCACGGAGTGGGCCCCACCGCCCTACAGCCCCTCCTTGGATGTGTGCTTACCCACCGAAGTCTCAGCCGGCTTCTCCTTCCCGCCAAAGGCCGAGCCCCAAAGGAAACCCTCTCCTGCTACCTGTGAAATGCAGACAAGGCAGCCACAAGGGTCCTGAACAAGCTTCAGCGCCTGGGCGTGTCCACCAGGTGCCAAGTCACCGCCTTCAGGGCTGCAGAGTCGGGGGGTGCCAGTCTCCATAGGGGGTGAACTGCGGCACACGGCATCCCTGCACAGCCCGATCAACACCCCACTCATGCCATTCCTTCTTCTCTCCTCCAGAGATAATATCCTCCCCCTACCCCCTCCAGGACCCCCCAGGCCTTGCCACGCAGTACCGTCTTCAAAACCTCGGAGCATCCCTTTCTCACCAAATCGCTTCCTTCCGTCTTCCAATCACATGCTCACAGGGGACCACTCTGAGTACCCATTTTTCCTTTGGTTCCTTGACCTGCCCCGTTCCTCTGCGTAGTTAGCACTTTCCCAAGGCATTGCAAGGCATTTCATTTTTAAAATTCACCTTAGTAACTTCTGACTTTGTAGGTTTAACCCCTTTTAATTATGGTATCCTGCCCCCCTACCCCAACCAAAGCACTCTGAAATGACCAGGGGTCCCCTTTTCCCATCTGCACAGCTGGTCTGACACAGGCAGAGCTCGGCTTTATTGAAATAAAGACGTTTTCCAAAAGGACGGTGGCCATGAGTCAGCAGCGTGTGCCCGGGCAGGGAGCGCCTAATGAGTCCCCTGCCCTCCCTCACGCCTCCTTCCTGCTAGGGATGTTTGAGAGGGACAGTGACAGCCTCCATGGCCGTGGGTGGATGGGGCCTGCCCAGTCCACCGCGCCCCACGGCCTGCATTCTGCCTTCTCTTTGGGCATCAGGGCTTCTCTATGCACATGTGGGCTTCTCTCTGCTGGAGCTTTTTTGTTCCAAGGTGCCGACCACATCCTCCCACCTCTACTTTGTCATTTATAGAGGTTTCTCTTTTATTTCATTTCTCCGCTGGTTCAGAACTTGGGCAAGAAGAGGCGGCACCTTAAAAGTTCTCAGCTGGGAGCAGATGGGGCTCAAACGGTTGAGCGCCTGCTTCCCACATGAGAGACCCCAGGTTTGGTTCCTGGTGCCTCCTAAAGACAAAACGAAACAAAAACAAACAATAAGCAAACAAATGAGGAGACCAACTCCGGGGAGCTGATGTGGCTCAGTGGTTGAGCACTGGCTTCCCACTCAGGGGTCCTGGGTTCAATCCCCAGCACCAGTACCTAAAAAACAAACAAAAAACTCCAGCAACATGCAGGGCTGACATTTAACACTCAGCACTTCTCTGTTCCCTTAATATGAAAAAAAAAGTATACCTGATGCTGTAATAGAGAGTGCCCGACCCCAGGCAAACTTGAACTTCCCATTAAAGGCCAGCGAGGGAATTGATTTCTCCTCCAGGGCTGCTGCCCAATGATAGCTAGAATGCATTGCACACAAGGCCATAAAAGGAGCAGGGGCGCGCTGGGAAAAGGAGTTTAAGTGAAAATCTAAACAGCAAAGTCTCAAAGGCGAGGAAGTCGCCAGCTGCCTCGGCGGTGACGCTTCATCCTAACAGAGTCTGTTTTATACAATAGGCTTCCAGCATTCTCTATTTGCAGAAATGTACAAACACAGCCTGCGTCCTCTGTACCTGGAGAAAAACCTGGATCAATACAAACAACAGAGGCATGAAGGAAAGAGAGAAGAAAAGAATTTATCGAGACTGTTTACCTTAAGACGGCCTCAAAGACCTGCACAAACACACCTGCTTCTTCAGTGCCAGGGGGTTGCCGAGCAAACGTGTCCCTCCTTTAAAGAGAAAGGAGCACAAGGAGAGACAATTGCAGTGAAGCCCCAAAGCCAGCTCCCACCCCCCACCCCCAGGCGCTAGCTTCTCAGCCAAAGTGTAGGAGCCTCGAATGGAAAGGCTAAGAAGTGGGTCTGGGACCGCAGGTCTGTGTTCTGAATTAACCCGACATCTCACGCTTGGGAAGATGCTGTGCTGGTGGATGTTTAACAACCCAATCCCAGGGGAAGAAACAAACAAACTCTGCTTTCCGTGGCGTAAAAATGCTCCTGCGGGGGCTGATTTCAAGCCACCAGCCTGCCGCCTCCATGCGGTTGTTGACAAGAGCTGTGAAGGAGCATGCCCTTTGTCTGGTCTGGTATGAGCAAATATTTCCACGCTGCACATGGAATAGACACGAACAACCTCGAGACTTTAGCGAATAGTGAAAATGCACTAAAATAATTAGGGAGTGATGAGTTTTGAGTGTCGATGGCTTTTGTTTTTCATGTAACTTATTGAACTGTGAGTTTGTGTATTTTAACTTTTACCGAGAATTATATTGCGCACCCCACTCACAGAATTCCTGAAAATTAAGCTTTTGGGTGGAGTGAGGACAAGCCAGTTCCAGCACATGGCTGCCTGGGGAGATTTTTTTTTCAGGTACCTGGGGCCAGATTGAACCCAGGTCTCATAGGTGGGAATGCTTGGCCACTGAGCCACGTCGGCTCCCCTGAGTTGGTTTTGCCATTTGTTTTTGCTTGTTGTTTGGTTTTGTTTTTTCAGGAGGCTTTGGAAACTGAACCCGGGACCTCCCATTGGGGAGGCTGGTGCTCAACTGCTTGAGCTACATCCACTCCCCTGGGGAACTTTTTTGAAAATACCAAAGACCTTTCTCTCTCCTCAACCCCCACCTGCCCGAGGCCCCCTGGGCCGGAATCCCCCAGAGTGGGCACCGCCCATGCAGATTTTAAAGAGCTCACCAGGTGATTCACCCTCAGGTGAGAGCCATGGTGCATCTCTCCCCTCCATTTTTTTAGAAAGGGCAACAGGTTCAGAGCGTTGGTTCCCTCCTGTTGGTTGACAGGTGCTGGAGAAGGGGTCTATTAGGTTCTGCCTCTTACCCCAACCTTTCCCACCCCAGTGATGTGGGCAACTTCGGGACTGTTTCTGGAATGATGTGCCTTACATTAGGATCTGTATAGCCAGACTTCATTACTTTTTAATTATCTTAACAAGAGCTGAAATACAGTTCACCTTTATACCATTGATGAACAAAAGGGCCTAACAAGGAAATTTACAGGTGAGAATGTCAACGAGATATCCAATGTTCAAGAAACTTCTAAAACCAGCCTTGTATTTATTTCCATGCAAACAACCTGTATGCTCTTAACCATTGATTCTTATTCACTAGGCGAGGGCTGCCTGAACTGGCAATGTTTGGTTAGTGGTTAAAGTTATTCTTTTTACTTAAAAATAAAGTTCCTCTGGGTAGCAGGGTCATGTGTGGTTTTAATTTACTTTGATTTACACTCTTATACTTTTTCTAAATTTTCTTCAGCAAGCAAACTATTACTATGCTGCCATATATTTTTAAAATGTTTTTATAATCAAGGAAAAGTTGACATTATAAAAAAACAACATTGACCACATTTCTTTCCGTACCCAGACTTTGCACAAATCCTGTCTGCCTTCTCCCCGCTAGGTCTTCTGAAGAGAGGCACGAGAGGCTCTTGCTGGGATCCCAGTTCCTTTAAGCTTTCTTTTTTAGGACTTACCCTTACTCTTCTGGGGATTTGCGGCTGACGTCCTCCCAAACTCTCCTCTCCATTCTGGGACGGCAGATGCTCCCCCATGTGTTCTGGGCATCTCCCCGGCACTGAGCACAGTGGGAGGACTCAGCTTCCAGCTCCTGTAGGCCTGGGAGCGGTTACCAAGAAGCTGTTAGTGAGAGAACATTTCACAGGTAATTGTGGACTGGTCCCAAGGGATATTAAAACTGAGCTTCAGTGAAGGCCAATCCAGGTAAGCCCTGCACAAACAACAACAGGCAGAAGCTAAGAATCCTGCGGATTCTAGCGTCTACTCCGTCCCCTCTTCCTGTTTCTCCTGGGAGACCCCTGGATGCCGGCACCATCCACCACGTCCCCACTGTCTCTTTATTACCAGTAGGGTTGCCAGACAAAATACAGGACGCCCAGTGAAATTTTGAATTTCAGATAAGCAACAAGTAAGTTTTTGTATATGTTCCATGCAATATTTTTCTTTGCTAAATCTGGCAACCAATGCTAATTATAGAAGGCATGTTTCTGGGATTGGATGCCAAGTTTGACTCATTTTTGTTCCCCATCCTTCCTTCCCCAGGTCCCCCAGCCTCGCGCAGTGCTCAGCCCGTACGGTAGGTATCCAATAGATCAGTGCCAGAAACTTGAGGAGGCATTCTTGATTGGCACAATAATGGTGATGGGGGGGAGCTCCTGGTATCTAGTGGGCAGGGGCCAGGAATGCTGGATGACCTGCCAGGCACCAAACAGTAGCTCTCAACAAAGAATTGTCCCAGATCCCACATGCCATTCCGGTAGGCAAAAAACAGGCTCATAAGAGCCTAGAAATGACCTCCATGTTGCATAAGAGCACAAAAGAGAACTTTACACTGTATTTTCCAAGAATGCAACTACGGTGTAAACCGAGGGAGGATTGTGTTTTGTTTTGCTCATAACCCAGAGATCTTCTCAGGTCAGAAATCACAACTGTGGTTTCTGAGACTCCCGCACAACACATCTGTGTCCATCTGTGCTTGCAGCTGTGGATTCCCCACCATCGCCTCTTTCTAATGTCTTCGTTTCATCTTCTAGTGTAGCGTGGCCAAGCACTGAAGTGTGGAATATATATATTATATTTTTTAAATCAATATGAGTTTATTGAAAGAGGACTGTTTGAACCGGGTGATCTCAATCTGAACTAAGAGTCTCATAAGTAGAATGTTTTTATATAATATGCCAAAAACATCATTTTCCTTTTATATCTCCTTTATGTTGTACTTAATATACATGTATACGTGTAATGTGTATACATTTCAAATTATGTATATGTAACACGAGGCAATATTTAAGTATCTACGGTTTCATTTCAGAGTGGTAAAGAGATAGTTACAAAAGATTGGTTATAGAAAGAGGTGACCCATGGGACGGTCTGTGTCCTGACTATGCTGGTAGCTGCACAGTTTGGTAGATTGAGTCGTACCCCAGCAAACACATGTTCCTAATCTTCTTTCTTAACCCCTCCCTCCCTCCCTCCCTCTTTCCCTCCCTTCCTTCATTAGAGAACTTGTGGGTTTACAGAACAATCATGGATAAAATACAAGATTCCCATATACAACTCTATTAATGCCTTGCATGGGTGTGGAATACTTGTTACAATTGACAAAAGCACATTTTCATAATTGTGCTATTAATGGTTTAATTTAGGGTTCTTAATCTGTATTTCTGTGTGTGTGAACCCATTGTAAACAGACCTTCTTGAAGATGTTACTTTTAATTCAGGTGTTGGCAGTCGAATGAGGGTAGGTCTTAAGCCAAATTTCTGGAGGCCCCTAAAAAGAGGCCTTTTTTATGAGAACCCGGAAGTCACACAAAGCCAGAAAGGAGAAGACATCACCATTTGACAGGGGACAGGGATTCAAGCCAAGGAATCCCAACGGCCCAGCAGCCAGCCCAGGAAAGTTACCCAACTGGGAGGAAGCAGCCTTCCAGCCTTCAAAACCCAGAGCCTATAAATTCCTGTCGTTTAAACCAACCTGCTGTGTGGTATTTGTCACAGCAGCCTGGCAAACTGAGACACACGTGTGATCGAATGATAGAACTACACACACACACACACACAGATTGTACCAATGTCAACTTCCTCAAAGAGGCATTGGGGAACACTGGACTGGATAGAAATTCTCTATTTTTGCAACTTCCTATGAATCTAAAATTAGTTCAAAATAAAACTTTTTTTTTTAAAGGAAGGGATAGCAGCCAGTCTCAAGCTGAGTTGAGAACCACCTAGGAGACAAATCTGAGTGGTTTCTCTTTGGCTAGAAGGCAGCTCTAGGTCTGTATTGAAAACTTGCTGCAAGAATAATCAAGAATTATTAGCAGGAGGAAAGCCTGCTGGAGGGAAATGTGCAAATACAAAGAGACTCCATTTGGGGTTTCCTGCCCGGGTGTAAATGGAGAGGTGAACTGCCATCTTCACCACCAGTGGGCAGCTGGTCCAGCCACTAGCTGTCCCATGTTTTAATCCCCCTCGGTAGAAGAGGAGACTCAAAGCTGGCTCCTGGGTTTCTGTCTCCATCTCCCTCACTCCTTCTCTCTCTCCCTCTCCCCCACCTCTCTCTTTCTTTTTCTCTCTCTCTCCCTCTACCTCCCTCCTCTTCCTCTCCCTTCCCCCCTTCCTCTCTTTTCCTTTCTCCCCCTCTCCCTTTCTCTCTCTTTCCCCAATCTCTCTCCTTTTCTCTCTCCCTCTCTCTCCCTCTCTCCTCTCTGCTTCCCTCTCCATCTTCATTTCTCCCTCTCTACTCTCCGTGTTATCCCAGGATCACCTCCTGGCAAACTGGACATCTTATGAACCCCTGATTCTGCAGGAAGATTGGGTCACAGTTTCACAGTGTTTCAATTTTCCCCACTCCCCCTTTTCCATTATAACTCTGTTTCTTTGACTTTTCCCTCTCTCAATCCTCTTCTTTACTTCTCACCTTCCTTTCTTTCCTTTCTTCCTCCTCTCTCCCCTCTTTTGTCCTTCCTTCCTTCCCCACCCCATGGCAGACTCAGGGCCTAGGCTCACGGCACTCTCTCCCCTCCCTGGAAGGGGCTGTTTCCCAGGGTCCCTGGTAAGTGGGGTGTGGGCAGAGGAGCTGTATGCTACCTCCAGGCCTGCTGTGGGATCCTCGGGCCTCCTTGTAGCTGCTGGAAGCCATCTGAGATGCACGTGTTGGAAGAACAGAGAGCCAGACCGACCCTGCCGGGCCCTGAGATTTAAGGGTGTGTTTGTTCACACACAACTTACCCTAGCCCACCCTTTCTAATGTGCTCCTTCCCTCCATGCCAAAGTCCTGGAGGCTTGGGTTGCCTTTGCACATTTTCCATCTGCTGCGCTCTCTAGTATGATTTCCACGGGCTTGTCAAATGCTTTGGCCCATCAGACCTCGCAGTCCAGTGTGTTTGCAGGCCCCGGGGGCATGCGGGGAGGGGTGACCCCGCCAAAGACATCCCATCCACAGCAGGCATTAGACAGGTAGCTCGCCTCCATCCCACTCCACATCTTCTCAACCGGTGGGAAGAACAAAACCCAGGACCGTGGAGCAGGGCTGGGAGCTGAAGCCAAGGCACGAAGCCTGAAAGCAACCCCCTAAGACCCTGAGCCCCCCACCCAATATGTGCCTCTCAGGGAAAGCCTGGCAGCTGCTGCGGGGCTGTGGAAGCTGAGCAAGGAGCCCTTCCTGGGATTCAGCCTGGGGGCGGCTCTGGAAGGTGAAGTCTCCGCCGAGGCTGCACACAGGACCGCCCAGATCTCCAGCCAAGGGCCACTCTGACCACTGACCCTATAGAAGGGGGAGAGGGAGTGCGGAAGAGAGAAGCAGAAATGGGCGAGGAGCTCTGCCCGTGGTACCCCACAGGGACAGCAGGGAGGGGGAGCTGGAGGGTCCTCGAGCACTGCCCACTTCATTTCTCGGATTTCCTTCTGGCCACACAGCCTTTTATTTATTTTATTTTATTTTATTTTTTTTATTATGGGTAAAAATCAAAATTCTCACAATACATACAAACATTTGTAAAATGATATATAAATATATATGCATATATGTGTATTTGCTTACAAAAATGTTATTTATATATATATATATATACATATATTTTAAGAGGTGCTTAGATTACCTAAAATATTACATGGAACCCACTGGGATTCCCATGTTGCCCACCTCCCACACCTCCCACCACATCCCACACAAACATCTCCCACAGTGTGGCCCACCAACCTCAATGAACTTACACATCCTGGAGCCTTGCCACCAGCCATAGACCACAGTTCACACTGTAGACCACACTCTCTCCCACTCAGTTCTGAGTGGTGTGTGCTAATTTAAAATGGCCTACATCCACTGCCACAACAGTACTCAGGACAACCTCCAACTCCCAAAGAAGCCCCTGTATTTCAACTGCTCATCCCCTCCCTACCCAAAAACTGTCAAGTGGCCACTGGCTCCACCTCATTGTTATAATTTCTTGCATTGCAAGAATCACCATATGTGAGCAAGAGAATACCATCAAGTCCACTCTAGTCCATAGTTCTTCCCCCAATCCAGAGGCGACTGGGATGGTGATGTCCACTCCAACTCCAAGTGAGAGAGGGCTTATATCCCATGGATATGGTGGGTGGGATGATCCTGCCTGCAGATGCAGACCCTCTCCATTCCCTGGGATGGCCATTTCCCATCGTTGTCTCCTCACCAGGTGACTTGGATAAGTCCATTGAGCTGTAGGGTAGGAATTGCAGCTCCACCTAGATTTCATGCCTATTTAGGGGCCTTTTCAAAATTTACCTCTTAGAAACCTTTGGTGGGAAACAAACAACATTTGAATCCAATAGTGACCATCAGACTCCATTCTGAGGAACGAAAGCATGACACAGAGCTGAGGCTTCGCAGCCACAGGCAGGGCAGGGAGGGACGGCGGCTGCTAGCGACACCCTCCCTCAGGAGGAGCCGCCTGACCCGAGCCTGGGTCGCGACCTTGGGGTCGGGGTGGAAGGGAGTGAGGGGCTTGCTCATGGCATTTCTGGTCCGTGGTTTGTTGGGGGGAGAGACGGGCAGAAGAAATGGGGGAATGAGGAGACTTGGCCTGGAGGCCCCTGCCCGGCTGTGGGCAGGCCTCGCTTTTGGCTTCCTCATCCCACCCCGCGGCAGCGGGGACACAGCAGGGACACAGACAGGTCCCTGCTAGCCTCGCTTGCTTTCTAGCAGAGGTGACATGAAGCACACCCGCGGAGGGGTGGGCGGGGAGCACAAGGGGCACGGGGTGTGAGGGTGCCCGAGGAGCTGGCTCGGGGAGGACCTGCCTGGGCAGGTGACGTTTCAGCAGAGGCCTGGGAGCACTGCCAGAGCGAGTCCCCTGTGGAGCCGAGGCAAGGGGCATTCCAGGTCCAGAGAGCAGAAGTGGGACGTGGGAATGTGGAGGACGCGGGAATGTGGAAATGGCCGGAGCCGGCCTCGGCCACAGACAGACAGCACGTGGAGCTTGAGGAGGGTGCAGGGAGAGGCCTTCCTGACACCGGGTCTCTGAGATTCTGCCCCACCCATTGGGTCTCAGCCTTTCCCTCTTGTGTTCTGAGGCCGCCTTTTCCCCCCGTTGGTGAGGTGGGACTCAGGCCTAGGGTTAACGGGTGGCTGAACAAACGGCACCTGCCACTGCGGAGATGCACGGAAAGCTGTGTATGAATCACAGGGACTCATAGCCTGGGGAAGAAGGCTGCCACCCGCCACGCAGGGCCACGCCACCCACCACCAAGGGCCACGCCACCCGCCACGCAGGGCCATGCCACCCACCATCAAAGGCCATGTGAGGATGGGATGCGGGAGCAGAGGGTCCCAGCAGGGGCCATGGGAGGCAGGCTTTGTAGTGACCAGAAGGTGGAGTGCCCCCTGGCTCCCGCAGGGGGGTGTGATTGGCAGTCAGGAAGGGGACTAAAGTCCGCCACTCGGGGGAAAGCAGGCACGGTGCCTGGCCCCCTCCGTGAGGAGGGTGGTTTGACTAAGGGATCTCAGGTGTGAGCACAGAGGGGAACTTGCGGTTTGGGGCTCGTCAAGGCAGCAGTTAATACTAAACTCCGTTTCAGCGCCCACGGCCCGCCTTGGGCTTCTCCATTAAAACACAGACAGCCCTGGAAGGCGCGGGCCTCTGCTCTTTGGGAAGGGGTGGGGTCGGAAGCCACATTCAGACCCTTGATATCCACATTCACTCGAGGACAAAGGACCCCAAGCCTGGCCTCTTTCAGGAGACCGTGCTGTTTCTGTCTGGGGCCACCCAGCACAGGCCTCCTCTCCCCCCTTCCTGCGGGCTCAGACACCCCTTCGGCTCCACTGCTGGGCCTTGTGTGCCCCCTTGATGCAGTGATCGGTCCAGGTAGACCACACGACCCAGGAGGGCCAAGCACAGCCCTCCTCTGGACTGTCGTCCAGACATCGAGAGAGAGAGACCCTCGTCCCACTGGGTTTACAAAGCCGGGTTGCTGGGGCCAAGAGCCTCGCCACACCAGAGGGTCCTCTTGTAGAAGGAGAGAGTGAGGGGAAAAGAAGCAGGGGAAGGACAGACAGACAGACAGAGACCTGATGGCCACTTCCTCCAGCTCTTCCTTCCGTCTTATGAGCCGCCTCCAACCTTCCCTGCTGTGAGGAGCTTCCAGTCCCTTCGGCCTCCTCTAGTTTGGGATGAATTTCTGTCCAGACTGATACAGAAGCCTACTACTTAAGGCTTCCTAGCTCTTCATTGAGACGGGCATATTAGAGTCTCTTTTATTGGGCGGTTTGAATGAATCAAATTAAATTTCCTAATAATTTGATTTGAATGGACAGACTAGACTTCAAAGTCATTTCCCATTTCCATTTCTGGGAAAGCCAAGCAGATTTGAAAGATGATTATAGGTGTCTATTCTGGAGAATAAATAAAGCCCTCCCAACGCTCAAACACATTTTTTTTGGTTGGGGGCAACATGAAGGCTTGCAAGATTAGTTGCACTTTTTGAGTTGCCTTGAATTTTCACTGGGCTATTTTTTTTTTTAAGGTTTATTATTTCCCCCATACCTGGTATTTTGCACTTGTTGTCTGCTTTCTGTGTCCATTCGCTGTGTGTTCTTTTGTATCTGCTTGTCTTCTCTTTAGGCAGCACGGGGAACCGATCCTGCCACCTCAGCTCCCTGGTCTGCTGCGTCACTTATTGTCTCTCCTCTGTGTCTCTTTTTGTTGCATCATCTTGCTGCTCCAGGTCTCCATGCAGGCCAGCACTCCTGTGCAGGCCAGCACTCCACGTGGGCCAGCTCTCTGCTTGGGCCAGCTCACCACACGGGCCAGCTTGCCTTTCACCAGGAGGCCCCAGGGATCGAACCCTTGACCTCCTATATGGTAGATGGGAGCCCAATCACTTGAGCCACATCAGCTTCCTCACTGGGCTATTTTTGAAGAATCTAAATTTCTCTCATGAAATAATAATTATTGTACAAGTTGGCTGTGAGTAATGAAACATTAAATCTACCAAAACGTTATCGCAAGTTCCTTTTAATTTTGTATCAACTACTCAGTAAAGAAGAAAATGCAGAAGATATTAAATCAATTTTAAAATAATTCACTCAACCTAAACCAGCAAAATATGTGCCATATCTGGTTTGCCTGACCTGGGGTTTCTAGTTGCCTTCCTAACTTAACAGTCTCCTTACCTTCTTTATTAACTATCTCAGTTTACCAGGGCTGCTATGACAAACACCACAGACTGGTTGGTTCAAACAACAGGAATTTATTGGCTCACAGTTTTGGAGGCTAAAAGTCCAAAATCAAAGTGTCCGTGGGCCATGCTTTCTCCTAGACCCTGTGTCATCGTGGTGGTGGCTTGCCAGAGATCCTTGGCATTCCTTGGCTTGCATCTCTGCCTCCATCGCATGGTGATCTACCTCCTTCTCTGGCTTCTTCTGGTTTCAGATTTCTAGTGATTTCTGACTTCTACTGAGTTCTGGCTTCTACTTCCATATAAATTTCCTTCACGTATCAGGACCTCAGCCATATTGGATGGAGGCCCACCCTCGTTCAGTCTGGGCAACCTTAACTAGTAACATCTTCAAAGGTCCTATTGACAAATAGCTCACACCCACAGGACGGGGGGTTAGGACTTGAACATGTCTATTGTGGGGGACATGACTCAATCCCCAGCACTAAGACAGCTAGATTTTGTACTGTGTGGCAATATGCTCAGTCAAAAGGCTGCATTTCTTTCCCTTTCTTTCAGATTAAGGGAGTCAATAAGATGTAAATAGAAAAATTCTTTGAATAAAGAAAAGATACCCCATTTGCCTTTTTCCATTTCCATTCTGTCTAAAATCTAGAGGCAATAGCTGGAGCTGCAGCAGCCATCTGGGGACAACAGGCCCACCTTGAGAATGAAGCTAAGAGCTAAGGATGGCCAAGCAAAAAAATGGAGAAAATCTGAATCCTAGATAGAACCACTATACAAACCCTGCACTGCCTACCTCCAGGCTTCTTTCATATGAGAAAAAAAACCACCCAATTTATTTAGGCTTCTAGTAATGGTAGAGTTGTTAGTAGTATTCAAACAAAGTTACTGATTCGGACTGGAAAACCCACTTTCTGAAATTTGTGATAACCTAAAACAAGTAAATATCACAGGGGGAAAGAATCTCAACATTTTGTAACCTGGTTCTGCATGTAAATCTCTATCGTCAAGGCTCCTAATGCCAACCATGGCATTCCAGAAGTTGCAGATGGGAAAACATAGCTAGTTCCCTCCAGACATGGATTTCTTTTGCCTCTCAAAACCAGAAACACAGAACTGGCAATCCAAGTCTGTGCCTCCCCCGCTGCTGGGAAGGTCAGTTCTTCCCTCAGGGCTCTTGACACTTCCTCACCTGCACGCCCACCCATCCCCCGTGGCACCTCGTGGCAGCTGTGACAGTCACTGGTGACAGTTCACCGTGCTGGATCAAATCAACCTTGTCTTATTGTACACCCCTCCTTTTATGTATCTGGTCACAGTATCAACTTCCTCTTGTGGTAGGAAGGGCCAGGTGTTCCCTGTCCTTGAGTCCTTGTGTTCTTAAACTTGCAGCCTCCTGGGGGCAGTAGATAATAGTGACTAAGAGCTGGGCTTCAGAGTTGGGGAGCCCCGAGTTTCATCCAGACATGAGACTTCATGTCTCTGAGACTGTTACTTGGTCTAAAATGTGGGCATTGTCCTTTGAAAGGTAGATAGAGAGGCGGTTGGGTAGAGACCTTGCTTAGATGTGTGTATTCTGTGCACACTTTCTCCTTTCTCTCAACTAAGCTTAGCCATCCTGTCTTCCATTCCGTCAAAGGTAGGGGGAGCAAGATAAAAAGAGGAGTTAATCTGATTGATTGGCAGCAATCCATGGCTGATAATGGCCGCTGACTTTTGACAGTGACACTAACCCACTTCCGGTTCTAGTGCCGACTGCCTCGCCCCTCCTGGGCTCAGTTTATTCATTCTAAAGGAAGTCTGTTGAACTACATGATCTCTAATTCCCACCTAATTCTGGCTTCTATATTTTCCAGTATTTTTTTTTCCAACTGGGTGCTTTTTGGTAGCACTTTCTCAGATTGCCTTTTCCAGCCTTGCGTGTTATTAACTCATCCAGGGGTCTACATTTAATGACAGCAGCTTCTTCACCTGGAAACCCACAGACATATTCTATCAGCACTTTGTAGTTTTATCTGTCATTTCAGTGCTCAGCTGGATGACTCTGCACACCCAGTATTGCCACATGTCATGGTGCCTGACTTTCTGTTTTTCTCTGTAATGGTAAGGTAAGGCATCCAACAAAATTGACCAGGTTTACTGTGGTTAACAGGAAAAATCATGAACCATAACAAATGTGCACTACTAATACATACTATTAATAATAGGGTCTGTATGGAAAAAATATATCAAGTGTACACTATGAACCATAGTTGGTGGTAATAGTCTGATCATGTTCTTTCGTAATCTGTAACAAATGTTACACAGCAATGTAAGGAGTTGGTGGAGAGGTGAAGTATGGGAATTCTGCACATTATGAATGATTGCTTTGTAAGCTCACAACTTCTCTAATTAAATATATATATATATACTTAAAAAGTGACCAGGCTTGAGTTCTATCATTATGGGAAGATGCTGCAAACTGGCATGCCCAAATGTCAAAATGCTGTCATTTCCACTCCGTCATTGAATCATCCCAGATTCTAATATCAGTCATAAGTATCAAAGCCCCTTTGCACAGATCTTTTGCAATAGAAAGTCACAACAGAAAGAAGAGAGAAGAGAAGGAGGAGTAGGAGATGATTCTCTACAAAAGCTGAACAAACTGCCTGGGCAGAACCAGGGGTGAGTGATAATGACATTCAAGAAAATCCCCCCATGGAATTTGAAGGGAATGTTATTATTATTTTTTTTTCCAGAGGTATAAAAAACAGGTGAGTTTCTACCTTTAAAGTGGTATCCAGCTCCAGAAACAATGAAATGCATGCACACAGACCTAGACAAATCCTCAAGAAACTGCAGAACACTGAGAATAAAGAGAAGACTTCAAATGCCCAAGAGAAATGAGAGGCCTCCAACCCAGGAATAAGAGGTAATCTGGCATCAGCAATACTGGATGCTAAAAGACAGCAAAACACCACCTTCTGTGTTCTGCTGGGAAATAATTTTCAACTCAGAATTCTATAGCTAGCAAACCTATGTAGGAAGTATGAGCACAAAATAAAAACACCTCAGGCATTCAAGCAGTCAGAAACTCTTCTTCGCATACATTCACCTCTGAGAAAGTTGACTGAGGTTGCTCTTTAGCAAAATGAAGGTAAAAACCGAGAACGAGTAAGACGTGGGATACTAGAAATTGTGGAACTAATCCAGGACCCCAATAAAAAATAAACACCAGTGAGACACTTGTGAAACTTTAATTTTTTGCCATGTATGCATATCATTTTCATTCAAAAATAGCATCATAAAACAGTTTGGCAATTCCTCCAAAAGTTGAACATATAATTACTATATGGCCTAGAAATTCCACTCCAAGGCATACTACCAAAAGTTGCCATAGAAAATACACAGATGAATGGGTATGTCTGCTTACCAATAAAACTTTATTTATAAAACCAGGCAGTGGACCAGATTTGTACTGGAGGCCACAGTTTGCCTACCCCTGGCCTGCAAGTTAAGGAATCTGAAAGTACAGAAACTTTTTTGTTGGGCTTCTAAAACACCATGGGCCTTTTCTAGCCCCTAAGCTCCAGGCGAAGGCGGCTGAGTGCACACAGCTCTGCAGGTCACTGTGGCCTTCGAGTCTTAGATGCGCTTCAAGTTCCTTAGCGTAATTGCTGCTCGTGAAAACTCCAGAATCTTCCTGAGGGAATTCCCTCCTCTCTGACGTGCCTTCTGTACAATTCACAGCAACTGGCCCCGGTTTTGAGGCCGTTTTATTACTGCCTTTTGCTGAGTGAGTGCCAAGACTGTGGAAACAAAGAGAGTGAGATTACGTTCATTTTCCTTTAAAGAAAAAGAATAATCTCTCGCCCCATGAACTCTTGTGTTCCCCTCCATTGCGGGCATTCTGCAGTGTCCCAAAGGGGAACAAAGGGTCCACCAAAGAGCCTTTAAATTAGGGGGAAACAGGGCCTCGTGGGGTCTTATTTTGACAGGGGCAATTTCAAATGTGAAGAATCCCACAGGCTTTATTCATTTATTTTATTTTATTTTATTTTTACCTTGGACGAAACTGTTGTGTTCCTATGTGACAGATTGTTTTCAAGAGTGGGGTTTCAGATCTTGCTTTAATTTATCTGATGAATACAGAAGTGTGAAGTTAGCCATGCTGTGTGCTCACGCAGGCGTGGCTGGTCGCTGTGCATGGACGCGCAGTAGGTGCTAGGATTAGAGGTGAGCCCGCTGCTTCTAACTGTACTGCAGGAGCTCAAGGTTTAGCTTTTTCATTTCAAGCGGTGTCACCGTCACCACTCTTCCGTCCCATGGAACACTCCCGGCCTGGCCTGTTGCCTGCAGTCTCTGTGCATGCCATGTTGGTTTCTCCTTTCCCCTCCCTTTTATCACAGGACACGGAAGCACCCCGAGGCCCTCTGGGGTCGCTCACTGTGTAGCAGCACCCCAATTCCCATGACAGGCTCCATCACCCCATGTCTGTGGCTTACCGGCATGGGGAACCCAGAGTGGCCAGGGGACAGTTTGAGCCTCCGAGCCAATGGAATCAATGTGCCTGGTGGAAGCATCCTCCCTTGGGAACTAAATCCTGTAAAGCTGCGGGAACGGGAAGCCAGATGTTGCTGGTGGATCCCCAGACCCATGAATCCTGGCTGGCTGCGTCTTTATGGTTGATTTCTAGAATAATTGCATTGTACTTGGAGAATATAATCTATAATTGAACCTTTTGGAGGGAAAAAAAGTCTGAAGCTAATGTTTTCCCCTTGGAGCAGGCACTCTTCAGAACAGGATTTTAAAGCTCCTTCACGTGGCCTGGAGATTTTTCTGCAAGCCAGAGGCACACATTCGACATTTATTAAGCATGCTGGATTTCCTGAGTAGGTGATACAGTCTTTAAGGTGAATGTGAACATTTGGGAAAGGATGCTTTCTAAATGAACTAATATAATACATAAGACCCAGTGAGAGTGGGCACACCTGGGCCAAGACCGTGGAGAGGTGGGGCCGGAGAGAGGCGGGCCTTATCCACCCAATCCTGTTGCATTCCTTTGATTTTTTTTTTTTTTTTTTTAAAGATTTTATTTATTTATGCATTTATCCCCCCCTGCTGCCTGCGCTCACCGTGTCAGCCAACCATGCCGCGCAGGCGGGCCCGCCCTCACCAGGAGGCCCCGGGAACCGAACCCAGGGCCCCCCACATGGCAAACGGGAGCCCCACTGATCGAGCCACAGCCGCCTCCCTCCTTTGATTTTTGAACTTTGTGAATGCATTGCTTTTGAAAAAAAAAATTAATTTTAAAATAGACTAAGAATAATGCTGTTTAGGGAATCTCTTAGAACTTGGCAAAATATCTGGCACAGCTGAGTTACTTGCTGAGGAGGTTTGAATAGTGCCCCCCCCCCCCAATTCATGTCTTTCTAGAACCTCAGAACGTGACCTTTCTTAAAGTAGGGTCTTTGCAGATGCAATTAGTTCAGTTAAGATGAGGCCAGGAGCCATCAGGAATTAGGAGGAGGCAAAGAAGTGTTTTCCCCAAGAGCTTTCAAAGAACCCTGCTGACACCTTGATTTCAGACTTCAGCCTCCAGAACGGTGAGAGAGTATACTTCTGGTGCTTTAAGCCCCCCAAGGTGATGGCAATTTGTTGTGGCAGTGCAGGAAGATAAGGCGCTTTTTCACACTTGATTTCCCTACTCCGCCCTGGCAAAGCGGAGAATCCAGTCCTGGTTATACCTCAGCCCTTGGGGCATGGTAGCCACAAGCAGCGCTCCTCGGCAGAGGAGGTGACCCCAGAGCAGCAGGTCCTAGCTCTGGTTCTGAGGCCCGGTCAGGACCCACCCCGTAAGGAGTACAGTCTCAGAAACATTTGAGTTTACCGATTTTTTTTTAATAGGAGACACTAGAGAATGAACTCAGGACCTCGTACATGGGAAGCAGGTGCTCGACCACTGAGCTGCACCCGCTCCCCTTGATTGATTTTTGAAGCGAGTTAAATAGCACAGCTAGAGGCTGCAAAGTGTAGGAGCAACCAAAAGTATCCGCAGGGACGGGGGATGTTAAGGGTTTTGGAGTCTACAGCCCAGGTTCGCCCCTGGCTCCCCCACAACCTGGCCATGCTGGATCAGGCAAGGAATTCGGAGTCCCTCAGGCCTTGGTTTCCTTATCTGTAAAATGAGGCGAGATCACCCACCTTACGGACTTAGGAGGATCCCCGAGCTCCTTAGTGAAGTGGCTCATTCTCTATAAAAGAGAGCCAATGACCTCTGCTGCCGCCCTGGTAGGGAGAGCTGGCATGGGCAGAGGCAGGCCATGGAAATGTCCCCTAACATCCCCTCCTCCACTCTCTGGGGCTCTCCTGCTCCTGTGGCCAATGGCCTGCTCACTCTTCGCCTCCCCCAGCTTCCCAGGCCTTCCCAGTCTGGGGGTGCAAGTCCCCTCCCCCACCCCCACCAGGACCCCATCCACTCCCATCCTGCTGCCTGCACTGTTTCTTCCGGAAAACCACCACTCCACTTTGTCACGGGGTCTTAGCGAAGAGGAGCTGGCACAGGATGGGCCCAAGCTGGCCCATTGGAAATTTGAATTTTGAGTGGTGGGACTCGAAGATGGGAAATGGTCCCCTTCCCTGCGTCCCCTCCCTACCACTCTCCCGGCCCTCCACGGTTCCGGGCACTCACCTGCCCATCTCGCTCCTATCTGCAAGTCTATATCGCTCCTCTGAGAAGGCCCCTCCTCTCCCCCAGCCTGGCGCAGCCTGTTGGTTGCCTGCCGGGGGCACCCACTCTGCCTCCCCAGGCGGGCGCGGCTCTAATGCGCTTCTGAAGCACTCACCAACTTGCATTGCCACACGGGCGTGTGTGTATGGGTGTCCCCACCTAACGGTGAGCTCTAGGAGGCCCGGGGCTGTGTCCCAAGGGTTTTCATACCCCAGCCTAAGAGGCATTCTGGCACGCGAGCCCTCAAACCCTGTTCTCGGAATGAGGATTTATTGTGCTCGCAGGAGAGCGTGGCAGAGCAAACAGGCACCACCAAGCTGCCCCAGCCTTGGCAAGCTTGGCACCCACCGTGGCAGGGAATCTGTGCATACTGGTGTCCCCAGGAATGAGGCCTGGGCTGGTGTGAGGTTGGTGGCTCAGCTTGAGCCTGCTCTGCTCAGAGCACACCTAGAGAGCTAGTGGGGGAGGCCATCGGGGGCCTGGGAGCATTGGGTGCCCAGCATCCTCCCAAGAAAGAAGCCACTTCCTGGGGGTTCCGTACCCGCTGGGATGCATGGCGCCCGGCATCCGAGGAAGCAGTGGCTCTGGGCACAGACGTGCCTCCTGCCTGTCCCTCATGGCTGAGTCCCATGGGGAGGGAGAGTCCACACGAGAGCCCATCGAGCTACCCGCGGAGGCCTCTGTCAGCCTGGGTGGGCGGCAGGCGGTTGGGGCAGCTACTGTTTGCAGGGAAGAGAAGCTGCTCTCCACAGGTGCCCGGGCGCAGGCTGGCCAACGCGGTCTAGCACCTCGCAGGACCCAAGGAAACAGAGGAGGCCCCTTCCAGACGGAGCCCGCGGGACTTGGCACCCAGACCCGGTGCCCACGTGGGTCTCCAGATGATTCCGGCTGAAACACAACCAGTGCATGAGGAAACAGAGGGGGCCTGTGACCTCATTACTTCCCGCTGGCGCCCCCCTCCGTCACATCCTCTCCCTAACTCCCACCTCTCCACTTCTGGGCAGGTGTGCGAGTCCAAAAGGGTAGAAGGACTGAGCTGCTGGGCAGCAGGCAGGCCCTTCCTTTCCACACTCTGCGGCCCTTGTGGGGAATGGTGGGTTTGTTGACATTAAAATGAAAGGAACACAACCAGGGAGCGTTTGGGAGCTGTGGGGTGGGGGAGGGGAGCAGGGTTGGGCTCCTGGGGAGGGCGCTGCCTGGTGTCAGCTGAGCTTGCACAGGCCCCCGGGGGCTCCTGCCACCAGGGCCCAGTCCCTGCTCACTCTGACACTGGTGTTTGTAGCCCCTTGACCCTGAGCAGAAATCACCCATGGCTTTCCTCCCCGACTTCTAAATATCACGCCCGCAGCCTCCTGGGCCTGGCATTCAAGGCTTCTCCGCACGGCCCCTGCTCCATCTTGCCCACCTTATCTCCCACTCTCCCCCCAAACTGAAGCCCTGCTCCATTCCAGCTTGTTCCCTATTTCTGAAAAGGACCTATGAGGTCTCACCTCTGCCCTCCTCCCTACGCCAGTCTCCTGCCCTCCCTCTGACCCAGCTGTCTTCGCTCTCCCCTGGCTCCATCCAACTCTACTTAGCCTTCTGGGCTCACCGCCTGGCTCACCTCCTCCCTGGCTCTCAGACCCTTGCCCCGGCCCCTCCAGCCTCCTCCAGGCCTCTCGCCCAGATTCTTCTAGCACCCACCATCTGCCCTACTGCCTTGACCTTGCAGTTAACCAGCTTTCCTCCCATGTCTGACCTATGGCCCCAGCCAGCTCCCCATTTTAGTCTAGGATCCAGCACCTAAACCTGTGCTGCACTCAGAGCTCAGTGGACATCTGTTGGTGGATAAACCATTGAGCAGCCAATGCATTTCAATGTCATTTACCCCCTGGCGTCCACTCCCTTTTACATACCATGGCAGGGCCTTCCACATTCTCATCACTGGTCCTTCCTATCCTGTGGGGACCACTGTGGCACCTACCTCTTTGAGGCCCCGAGAGTGTGGGGGTGGTCCCAAAGGCAGCCTATGGAGGCTTCAGCAAACATGAGCTAACTCCTACGACTGGCATCTGATTCCTCTTTCCCAGAAATTGCATAGACGGTTGGTTCAGAAGGACTTTTCAGAATCAAACGTAAACTAAATTCCCTAAATGGAATTACAGGGAAATCTTCATTGGCCACTATGGAAGACTTTCCACGTGAGCTCTCCTCTTTTCCACCTTTTCCCCACATTCTCCCCAAACTGAACCAGCTGGACATGCCGGCCATGTCTCTCACCCTGGTGGAAAAGCTGCTGTTCTAACTTCTGTGTTCCCCTAAATCAGAGGTTCTTGGCCAGGGGGAATTTTGTCCTCCCTGCCCCCGCCCCCCACCCCACCCCCGGGGGCATCTGGCAATGTCTGGAGACATTTTTGGTTCTCACAACTGGGTAGCAGGTTGTGGCATCTCGTGGGTGGAGGCCAGGCAGGCTGCTAAATATCTTAGAGTGCACAGGACAGCCTCCCACAGCACACAATTATTTGGCCCCAGATGTCAACAGTGCTGAGGTTGAAAACCCTGCCCTAAATGCATTACAAATTGCAGCTTCTAAGTCATCAGTCCATTTGATCTGAGCTGTGATTGGATGCCTTTGGCTGCTCTTCCCCGCCCAGAGACGCTGCCAACGCCACCCAAGAAGAATGAAGAGCTGGTGGCGTCTTCTGGGTTGGCATGGAGCCAGAAGGTACATGACTCCGGCAGGAAATGAAAGCCAAGGGAAGCGCTGGGGTTCTGGTGCATTTCTGGGAGCTGGCTGGGGGGAGGCCTCCCTTTGAAATTCAGAGCTCTCGGTCAAGCCAACTCCCAGGAAGGTCCAAGATGAAAGATCGTTGAGAGACGTGTAAAGAGACCACTTTTGTTTCTAAGCTTATGGAGCAGGGCGGAGAATTTTCAACCAGAGCCAAACCACACACACACACACACCTATTGGGCCATGAAAAATGTGCACATCAACAAGACAAAGCAACGCACGTGACTGGGCGCTTCCTGCACGCTGCACTCACGGCTTACAGAATGAAATGTGAAGGCTTGTTTGTTTAGTGGAAATTCTCAAATCATGGCTCTGCCTGTTGCAGCAGGTAAAACTTGGAGTTTAATTGTGTTAGAGTTTTTCAACACAGGATTTCTCTCTTTGACAATATTTGAACAGATGGTATGTGCAGCAGCATCTATGACAGTAAGGGGACCCGGTTTCCAGCCTGAGACCCGGATCTGAATGTCTCCTACTGTTGGCTAATTTGTACATAGAACCCAGAGTACTGGAAGATCTTGCCTTCTGCATTATTTATATGTAACTGGTCTTATTCTGATTATTTTTGCCGCATTTCCCCCTCTGATTTATTGATTGTATCAGTAAGGATTGCTTCCAGCTGTGAGTATAACAGCAAACCCAACAGAGTGGCTTAAGTGATAAAGACAAGTATCTCACATAACAGGAGCTCTGGAAGTAGAAAATGTCAGCTTTGCTGTCATTTGGCTGAATGACATCACCAAGGACTCTTTCTGTGGGGACATTCCCCATAAGTTAGATTTTCATTCTTAGGTACATTGCCTCATGGTCACAAGATGACTGCCACAGCTCCAGACACCACAACATTTCAAATAGGAAAGGAAGAGAGGGTTGGCAGCATTCTGGAAGCCCATTGCTGCTCATATCTTGCCCATCTTTGACCAATGATAGCTATCTCTGACACCTAGATTTTCCTATCTTAGCCCTCAATTGCTTTAGAATTCAAGGTGGGAAAAGGAGTAGTATTTTTTGGACTCCCCTCAAATCCCAGCCTCCATAGGGAATCCACTTACATTAAAATATCAATTCATTTAACTAATGGCTTCCTGTGTGTTCATTTAATAACTGATGGAACTGTGAACCAGAGCACATGGCCTCTGTGCCCATGAATAATTAAATGAATTATTTAAGTGATTCATTTAATTATTCAGTCCTTACCATGTTCTAGATATTCTTCTAGGAGTTGTCCATACAGCAGAAGGGAAACATCTCTGCTCTCATAGAGCTTACATTCTGCTGAAGGGGTCATAAAAGAAAGAACTGGCCCATGCTAAGGAAAAATTAAAAAGGATGGGGTTGAAATTATAGATTATGCAACAGGAAAGGCTCAGCAAACAACACAGATCTTACTACAAATTTTGTGTGGAAGAAGGGCAAGTCAATCTGTCCTATCACACAACAAAAAGCTTAATTCAGATCCTGTTAACTATTTCATTCTCTCAAAATTCCTTTTGGGCCATTCTTCCTTTCTCCCCGTCTTCAGCACCTGCCACCCCTAAGCACATCTTTCAAGTCTTCTAAAACCCCATGTTCCTCTCCGCTAAGCATGCAGGGAGGCACCGCTGAGCTGCCTGCTTGTCCCCTATCCCCTAAGGATGTCTCCACAGGCGAGTCAGCCTTCCTCAGTTTCCTTGGAACTTTGGGGAGACAGTTGCCACCATCTTGTTGCAAAGGATTATGGGCTTTATCATAAAGCAATGGGAAACAGTTGAAGGGTTTTGAGCAGGGGAATGAAGGGCTCAGATGAGTTTTCTTTGTTAGTTTGTTTTTGTTTTTGTTTTTTGAGGTACTGGAGCTGGGGATTGAACCCAGGACCTCCCATGTGGGAAGCAGACAATCAACCACTTGAGCCACATCCATTCCAGATGTTTTTTAAAAATCATTCTGGCCTCCCTGGGGAGATAATAATATCTCAATTTCATATACCACTTTATGCCCTTTAAAATGCCACCTTAACTCCTTTTCAGACCAAAGTGCCTGTAAGTACATTTTTAAAAGGGTTTCCACAACATTGTCTAATTTGAACCTCCAAAACGATCTTAACAGGGCTTGATTTCTGGCTTTGGAAAATTCATTCATCTGTCTGTTCCTGGATTTCTCATCAATAAAATGGGATCATTGTACCTATTTCATAGGATTATTGTAAGAATTAAGCAATTTAGTACAAATAAAATGCCTAGAGATTGTCTAGCACATGGGACATACCTAATAAATGTGCGCTATTACAACTTGTGACAGTTGAAAAACGTGGCTGCTAATTCTTTTTCATTCCTTCCCTTGGGAGATGGGGTGGTGGCGAGGGTGTCTACATCCCCTCCCCAGAATCTGGGTGGGCTCTGTGACTTCCTTGACCAATAGGATAAGCAAAAGTGATGCTGTATGACTTCCAGAGCGTCATAAAAGGCCATGCCCCTTCCACCTCGTTCACGAGAGCACTTGCTCTTGGAGCCCTGAGCCCCTGTGTAGCCTGCCTTGTCTGAGACCGCCTCGCTGGACAGGCCACACGGGGACTCTGTCCACCGCCCCAACTGAGCCCAGCCATCCAGGCATCTTGGTCCTCCAGACCAGCCAGTGACCTCTGTCCACCAATGTCATGTCAAACGGAACACTCGCCCCAGCCAAGCCCTGCCCAAACTCATGACTGTAATGAAATGATTGCTACTTTAAGCAACCAAGTGCAGGGGCGGTTTGTTACACAGCAATAGCAAACTGGAACACTATGACTACAATTACTGGTCTATTGTTTTTATTACTGTTGCTACTGTGTTTGGTATCAGTATTAAAGCACAGATAAGATAGGTACCATCCTGCCTGCTTCACAGAACAGGAAATTAGGGGGCACCTATGAGCACCATAGAAGGATCAGGATTAAAAGGTGTTTGCCCAGGTGAATCAGGAACACAGTCAGTCTCCTGGTCAAATGTCCTCCTTACTGCCCAGCACAGCCTCTCAACTTGTGTGTTACACGGACCATTTCTGACTAATCAAGTGCCCTCCAGGGAACCGCAGAAATACTCCTGTGAACTGCAGGGCTCCTGCCTCGCCAAGACACCTCCTCCAGGAAAATTGCTCATTTTATGGGCTCTGGCCCCAAAGAACATATCAAGCTCCATATACACTAAACACCACCAAGCTAATATTCATCCCTAGGAACACTGCAAAATTCAGAGCCAAATGCCATCCCTCCCCTTTTTGAATAAAACTAAGAGAAAATCTAAATTCCTGTTTCCCCCTTAATGTAACAGAGGTGCCTTGGAGAATCTGAGGTCTGTAATGCCCCAGCCAAGAGAGAAAGCTGCTGATGACCTTGTAGTCTTCCTACCTGTCAAACTGAACATTGCAATTAATCAACATTTATGTAACACTCTCTGAAAGCTATGTTTGCTAAAGTAAAATATAGCTCTTCTTTAAACACCTTCTACTTGCTATTCAAATAGGAAGTTATTCTTTTGGAATTAGATACATCTGTCAGCCCAGAGTTCCTAACTGCCACCTTCCCACCTTCTCAATAACTTTCTCTTTCGCTTAACTTTTCCCAAGATTTTATTTATTTTTGACAACTCCCCTGGGTTTCCTGACAGGAAAAATCTTTAGGACTGAGGTTATATGGCTTTTATATTCAGTGCTGCATTATTATTTTTTATTATTAGGGCTTTCAGCTCAGAATAAGACAGTAGGACAAATCCATGCCAAATGCAGTCAGGTTTTTATTCCTGCTTTCACAGACCCAATATTTTCTTTAAACCTTAATGGACCAACTTTCTTGTCTCCTTCATCTGTTTGAGAGGTATCCAGCGTGTTCTCAAATGTGTTTTTGTTGGATTGGCATAGGTGTTAGCTCTTTGGTAGGAAAGGATATGGTAAGGAGGCAAAAATTCGCTTTTTTCTATCCGGGCAAAATTCTATCCACTCACTTCTATTGTTTCCTATGAGCACCATAGAAGGATCAGGATTAAAGTGTCCCTTTCCACTGTTAATCATTACTTATAAACCCTTGGCTTATCAAGGGGTGGCTTTTCCAGTTTTAGGTCTTGGCTGAAAAACACACAAATTATTTCATTCTACATTGTGTGCTGTGATCATGCTGTCTCCATGGCTCTCCTACACAGCACCCGATGATCCTCCGGTAATACTCTGGAAGGCTGTCATTCAAGCGAGACAGAATCTGTTAAGTTAGTCTTGGCTATTTTCCGACAAAATTTCACCCAGAAGGCAATGACAGGGCAGAGATTCTCAGCCTAACAGCTTGGACTACGTGCCACGTGGTGGGAGAGGGGCTGAGGAAGAATGGAGTTAACCAGTTTGCCCCCCACCCCAATGCATCTCTGAGCCTTTCCTACCAAAGACCATTCTTTGGGGGTGTCTGGATGCCAGTAGTTGTGAGTGGAGACCAGGGAAGTGAAACCAGGGCCTCTCAGAAGGCTGCAGGCAGGTGGCGGGTTGGTTGTGCTCACCTGCACGTTGATGGGTTCTTTTTAAATTTGCAAACCAGCCTTTGCCTGCCACGGGGACGCACCACTCCTGGGTTCTCTGTTGAAAACCTGTGGCTCCCCAGGCCTTACCTAGTAGGCTGCCTGTGATCGTTTCCAGATTTAACCTTAAGATATATATTATTTATTACACCCTGCCCTGTTCCAGAGAGGGTTTAAGGCAGCTAACTTAAATATATAGTCGTGAAAAGCTGATTCAACTCCTTATTTGGTTAGCGACATTCTGCTATCAATGAAATGTTTGAAATCCTCTTTCTCATTATAGAGTGACTTATTCAAGATGATTACCTTGTTGGGCAACAAATACACACTGCTAGCAACTGAATACAGTAAAGTGTCTGTTCCCAGACTTCCTTTTGGCCTTGTAAATTACAGTTCATATAGAGCGTTTTAGTTTCTTCCTAACCACAAGGAAATCTGATGTAATCGTATAAATGATGCAGCAGAACTGTTTTGCCTGGGCAAAGCCAAAAAGTCACAATGACTTCCATGAGCTCTTACTTCATGTCCTTGCCTGTGGCACAGAAGTTCCTCCTGAAGTGCCCTTGTTTGTTATTTTTTTTATTTTATTTTATATTTTAATATTTTCTTTCATCATCAGGGTACATGGGTCTCTAATTTTTTCCCTCTGAGGGCCACTTGAACTCCCACATCTCAATGATTTACTAAAATATTCAATTGTCACTTTTTAGTTTCAATTTTATACCTAGGTTTTTGGCTGTACGTCTAGGGCAGGGCTGGATGTACTGAGTCTCTGGCCAGTTCAGGCTCTGGTGGGACGTTATCAGTGGTCTGTGGCCCCAGGGGCAATTCCACTGGACGGGTCATTGCCACTTCCCAAGTGCCTGCCAGGGCCCCTCCCAAATAGCCCTCGATGGGCAGGTTCTGGACCAAGGGGAGGAGAAACCCCTGGAACCTGGCTTGGACTCCCTGCCCGGCCACTGGCTGCTGCCTCCTGCTTTGTTGGATATTTTCTGAGAGTCACTCCCGGCTGTGTCTTCCATGCCAAGCAGCAGGGCAGCTCCTCCATACGGGAAATAGGTCGCGTCTCCCTCCATATAGCCATCCCAGCCTTGCGCAGCCCCTGGCTTTCCCAAGGAAGGTGAGCAGAGCTGTCCATCCATCCTGGTGCCCGCCCGCTGTCTGTCCTCCCCACCAGCATCTTCTGGCCCAAACCTGGGGGGACCACAATGGCCCCTAATCGCCAAGGAATGCCAGGAGATCACACCATGCCCCCCCGCTGTGGGGACGCACCTCTGGATCACACGTTCCCGTCTAACTGCCGCGTGCTTGGCAGGAGTCCCGCATGCAGCCCTTGCGCTGATGTAGCCCCTGGACTGGCAAACCCCACAATCTGAGCTTAAGGCAGAGCGTGACTCAGAGGAAGAGGGAAGGACGTCCCCCTCGGTGGCCGTGGGACTTACTCCTTACACCAAGGGTAGTCTAGGGGGCTCAGATATGGGTTTTCACACTCTGTGAGGCCTTCATTTATGGAGAATTGTGGGGTGCAGCCGCAGCTAGGATCCAGGCAGGGGTGGGCAAGCCGACATCCACACAGACCACCCCACGAGGCTGCTGCATTCTGGGCCCTGGCCTCTGGAAACCCTATATTACCTGGGGTTGAGGGGCTTTTGTTTATTTGTTTGTTTAATAAAAGACCAATCACGGAAAAAAAAAAAAAAAAAAAAGGAAAAGAGAATTAAGCTCCAGGGGTTGCCTTATGTTTAAAATGAGCTCCCACTTACTGGCCTCTGCAGGACAGGGCACTGTGCCAGCTGCCTGTTATATGCAGGAGCTCCCTGTCGGGGGGATGCCACCACCCACATTTAGAGCTGAAGAAGCTGAAACTCAGACAAGCCAAGGCCTTGGCTGGAGTCGGTGCAGCTGTAGGAGACAGAGCTGGGGTTCAGTCCAGAACCCCCCAAACCCATGTGCTTGGTGATATCCTTAGAGGACTGGACCCAATGGCATCTTTCTCGCCCTTCTACCTCCTGGGTACCCCCCACATGTCCTACTCTTGAGAACTTATTCTTGTTATGGAGTAAAAGACAGAAGGAAAACTCACTTACAAGGTCAGGACAGCCCTACCCCTGGAAAAATCTCCACGCATTCGTGGAGTGGTATTTTCAAAGCCTCAGGGGTATTTGCCCTTTCAAGGTAACTTATCATCTTTTCTACAAAACAACAATCCACTTTCCCCTGCTTTCCTTCCTTCTTTGGACCCACCTTTTGCATGCATCTCTGGACTGGGGAAGAAGGCATCTATTTAGCCAATCTCTATGTGCACAGCTAAGAGACTTCTGAAGCAAAAGTAGAAGTGGCTGTTGAAGCTCAAGGTTCTGGAAAGTTCTCCCACATGTTGGAGAACATTTGTCCTGGGTCTCCTCCACGCCATCATCCACATACAGGCCCACCATCCACCATGACAAACACATGGGTGTGTGGCGCAAGCAAGGAGCAAAGGAGAGGGCCGTTGAGAGAAACAAACCACGTGCTGGCTCGGGATCAGCCCTGTCCAGCGGAATGAGATGTGCACCAGAGGTCATTTCACATTTTCCAGTAGCCATATTTTAAAAATGAAAAGAAACAGGGATATATGCATATATATTTATATATCATTTTACAAATAATGGTATGTATTGTGAAAATTTTGATTTTTACCCACAATAAAAAAAATTTTTTTAATTAAAATATTTAAAAAAAATAAAAAATAAAAAGAATGATATGCTTAAACATAAAATAAAATAAAGTGTATGTGCACAAGCTAGCACACACACACACAAAAGAAACAGGGGGAATAAAATTTTACTTAACCCAATATATCCAAAATATTAATATTCAAAAAATTAATGATGTATTTTACATCGTTTTTCTTACTAAGGCTTTGGAATCTGGTATGTATTTTACATTTACATGACATCTCAATTCACACTTGATGCATTTCAAGTAGTTCAAGAGCCACACGTGGCTAAAGGTTACTGTTAGTGCAAACCGAGAGAAACATATCAGGCTTTTGTTCTCTTGGTTTCTATCAGGGGGGAAATAATTATCATCCATCTCATGGAAAAGGTTGGGCTGGCTATAAGCACTAGAACAAAAATTAGACTGAAGAGCAAAACGTATTAAACAGGGAAAAAAGCGGAAGGAGAAGCAAAGAAAAGTAAAGACGCAGAACAGCTCCTTTATTGCACTTGTCCACCCTGAAGGCACTCAGGGATTTCTCATTGCAGGAGGAGTGGCTGCGATGAACTTTGTCATATGGGGAAGCTAAGGTCCAGAGCAGACACATAGCCTACAGCTGAGAAGTCACCACAACAAGGCTTTGGGTGACTTCTCTGTTACCCGTGACCTCAATGCCATGGAAAATGCTCCAGACGTTCAGCCGCATGCCACAGAAGTAGATTAGGTTTGTGCCAAAGTGGAAAATGTTCTGTTGGCAAGATTTATGAGGGAGTTACCACGGATCCAAAGATAACTTGCTGTGCCTGGTTTTCACCCCAATATTTATTGGAAAAATAAATCACAACAAGAGGCCAAGAAGCCAAGGCATCACTCTTAGGCAAACTCAGTCATTTCTTTGGGGGGGAAAGGTACTTTTTTTCCAGAATGGAAATACATTTATTGGGGTTTTTTTTTTGTTTTTTTTTTTTTAAAGTACAGATTCAAAATTATAAGTGCATAAAGAGTGAAAAGAAGATCCTCTTTAATCCCTGTCTCTGCTCTACAAGAACCACTGTTTATAATTAGAGGAAAGAGCGTTCACGTAATGTATACCGCTGTGTATTCACTCACAAGGTATCACAGATGTCTTTCCATCAGTGTATTCTGATGCAGCTCATCCTTTTTCAGGGCTGCAGAGCGTTCCACTGATGACCGTATCCTGATTTAGCAAGTCTCCTTCAGTGGCTACGTAGGTAGATTCCCATGGTACGACGTTATGAGCCTCTCCCAAACGCCCATACAGCTTCACACATCTCAAAGCATTTCCTTGGGACAGATTTACAAAGCATTTTTAAAAAGACTGATGTCACCATGCTTGTCATGTTGAGACACATCCACCAGAGGGTAAGATTTCACATCCCGTCAACAATACAACCCTCTTTCTTGGCTTTGCCTGTGCCCCCCAAGCATCCTTGTGTCCTTCCCTGAACTCTGTATCTGGGGTAAGGGGAGGACACAGCCTCTAGGTCATCCTGCAGCATCTTCCACTTGCTTCTTCTCACATCCCCCAAGCCAGTCTTCTGAGCTGTCAACAGCCCAGCTCCCATACTCAGCCCAGGAGAGCCGGGCTGGGCCTGAGGTGGCCTGGACCTCAACCAGGACCCGACTCCCCTCTCTGGTGCTGCAGAAGCTGCTGCCACCGCCCACGAAGGCCGGGCCTCTCCACTGTCACAGAAGTGGCCAAGTCCTTTTCCAGTCCCACCACATCCAGGCCAAACTCAGTACTGCCCGAGCTCCTGCCTTCTGGTCCTCAGACCCAAAGGCTGGAAGACCCCGCCCCATGCCGCCACAGCATTATTGCATTCAGTCGAGCTGGCATTTCTGTGCTCTCTCTAAACTTCAGATGGGTTCTTTCCCAAGAGGTTTCTCAGACCTTTAGACCAATAGACTCCCAGCTCATACACCCCAGACTTTGGAAATGCCTAGACCTATGAAATCCCAACGTGAGAAGACTTAGGGTTTGGCTTTGCCCCCGTCACAGGGTGTTAAACCTCAGTCTGCAGGATGTGACAGGCAGCCACTCAAAGATTTTTGTGGGGAAAAGTATCCTGGGATCTCCACGGGCAGGAGGCTGATGGGGCTAGAAAGCCAAAAGGGACATCTCAGGAGTAAGGTCAGCAGAAGCAACAGTAACTCAGGTGCATTTAAAAATCTTGGACTATCACAGCTGACAAGTTCTTTAGCTGTTGTATCAGTTAGCAGTGCTGCAGGAACAAATAGCCCCATGCAGTTTCTCATTCCAAGATCCAGGCTCAAGAAGCACCCCTGTTCTGGCACACACATTCTCAAGACAGAGAAAAAGAGCAAGAGAGCTGGTGGAAACTCCCACCATGCTTCTTAGGATGTTTGCTGGCATGCAGCCCAATTCCCACCTGCTCACATTCCATTGGCTAAAATATGCCCCATGGCAAAGCCCAAAGTCAGAGGAGCAGGGATGTATGATCCTTCAGCAGGAAAGGTGGGGGAGAGAATAACTGCTGGCACCAATGCTACCTGTACAGATAGCACATCGCTAGCTCTGTTATATACCTGGAGAAACTGAGGCACAGAAGGGAAGTGGGTTGCCCATGGTCTCACACCAGTTTGTAGCAGAACCAGGACTAGCACCGAATCTCTTGCAGTCAATCGATGTTCTTAATCCTATTCTGGAGTTTCCCAAAGTGTGGTGTAAGGGGTATTAATAGATGGCAATGGGCAGGGAGCTTTTTATTATAAGACTTCTCAGGGCATTTAATATGCCTTTGAGATTTCTGATTCTCCAAGTCAGGGAAGCGGGCTTTGGCTTTTCCCAACTTTTTTTACTATAGAGCCCTTGACTGAGGAACAGTTTGTGGGATTAGTGCTCCCGGGTACAGACTTTGGGAAACACAGCAAAACCACACCACCTAACCAAATGAACTCTAATTCACCAGCAGCAAAATGAAGCTTAAAGTTTTACGTTGTTATAAAGAATGTTTTAAAATAGCACAACTTTCATATAAATTCTCCCAGCTCAGAAATAGACAGCTTTCATTTTTAGAAAGTCCATATTACTTTGTAAGGCTATCATTAACTCTGATTATTTTTTCCACTTTCATTTCTTTTCAGTTGCAGCAGAAAATGCAATAAGTGTAATGAAACAGATACTTGTAAAGTCTTTGGTAGATGAATCATAGGTATCTGGAAAATGTTTTAGCCTCTTTAACAACAATCTTTTCTTTTTTCTTTTATAAAGCAACAAATATTACAAATCACTTCTCAAAAGTAAAATGTTTTAACAAAACAAAAATCTGAAATTTGTGGGATGATTGCAACACATCATGTCGTTCTCAAGACTTCTTAACAGTTATAAAGGGACTCTGGTTTGGGCCATTGAGCTATTTCTGAAAAGGTTACAAGAATTAGATCATCTTAAATAATTAGGGAATTTTTTTCCATGATGATTCTTTTGATCTGGAACATATGTAAAATTAAAATAAACTTTATATGGTTTGGGATTTCCTCAAACCCTTTGAAAAGTAAAATCCTATTCAAATGGCTCAAAAAGAAAACTGAGAAATATATTCTCATCATCCTTTAACAAAGTTTTCTGACACATGGGAATAGAGATAATAACCAAGGCTAGGATGGTGAACTCCCTTTCCCAGGGCTCCATGTGGCAGCTCCACAAATCACAAGCTCCTGGGTCAGAAGAGACCTCAAGGCCACTGAGCCACTCACCTGGGGCCAAGTCCCCTCTACCACGTCCTGCCAGCTCACCCTGCAGGCCCTGGAATTGGCTTCTTCCTGGGGTGGATTGCATGGTCCCAAGTTGTCTTTTGTGTTCAACCAAAATATATTCCCTGTGATTTCTGTCTCTTGGGAGAGGAAAGATGAGTCTATTCCTGTTTTCCAGGACTATCCCTTCAAATATTTAGAGACTGTCGTCTCTCTCCTGTGTCTTCTCTCCTTTTGGTCAAACATCTGCAGGTCCTTTGCTGCTTCGGGAGTGAACATTTCTGGGGCCCATCGGCTGCTGGGGGAGGGCATAGGCTTAAAGGAGCCCCACAGGTCTGTGATCCCAAGAAGGGGCAGAGATGCCTGAGTGCTGCTTCTTCCCCAGGACTGGGGCAGGTGGAGGGCAGGAGGTTCCAGAGCCACGTGGGGCTGGGGGGACCCCCTCCTCTACTGCATTGCCTCACCACAGCTGTCTCCCCACATCGCCATGGCAACAGAACAGGACTCAAGCTAAGCCACATGTCTATGTGGCCTTTCCACCCAGTGGTGAACCAGCCCAGGATGCTTTTTAACATATGTGAGATGAGCATCATTTGGACATACCCTGAGTTTTTTCAATCAATATACAGACACATATATATGTATCTATCATACACACACATACACACACACACCCATTTAGATAACACCCGTGCATGTAGAGTGACTTGGAGCTATGTGCCCCAGATAAAACATGTTCTTAAACTTATTCCATTCCTTTGAGTATGGATCCATTTTAATTAAGATCACTTCAAAATGTCACATCATTTTGTGTGTGGCCAAACGAATCAGGCTTTAATCCAGATTACTAAAGTTTTTATAAGCAAGTAAAACTCAGAAGGAGAGAAGCCATGGGGAGCAGCCAGAAGCTGAAAGTCAGCAGAACCTGGAAGAGAAAGGAGAAGGCAGGGGAGGCCACCATGTGCATTGCCATGTGACAAAAGAGCCAGGGACCAAGGATCATGGGCAACCAGCCCCAGAAGGCCACAGTATTCTGGAGGAAAGCATCGCCTTGATGATGCCTTGATTTTTGGACTTCCCCTAGCCTCAAGCCATGAGCCAACAAATTCCCATCCTTCAAGCCAACCCATTGCATGGGATTTGTTTGAGCAGCCAAGGAAACTCACACAATGCATTTGCATATTTCCATTACTGTCCCAGGATGAAGCGGCTTATCATTTGTATTAGTGGCCTACAGTAAATCCAAGATTTTAGTTTGTTTTCCAGATGGGATTGAAAATACATTTAAAACATCATAAATCTTCCAGATTAGGTGTCAAAAGAAAACCCTGGCCAAATTCTGCTTGACCAGATTGCAAAACGTCTTCTTACTTTCTCCCCAGTGTTCCTTCCCCATCCCATCTAACCCTGCTTCTATCGCTGGATGAGAAAGAGAATAAAAATTGTTTGGAGAGAAGCATTCGGTCAGCCCCTCCTCACCTCTCTGCGGGGCTGGTTAAGAAGAGAATGTGGCAGGTTTTCTGTCATGCACCTTGAGCCCCGAAGTCCCCACTCTGGCCTCTGAACTCTGCTAATTGCTTAGGTCCATCCACTTCCTGGCCCTCTTGGGGAACCGTGAGCCATTGCCCCTTGAGGGCACACACTGCACCCAGCGTCCTGAGCCATGGCCTCATCCTAGAGAACACACTCCAGGGGATGAGCCCAGGTGTGCTGGGTGGCCCCAGTGAGCCCACACACCTCGGGCCGCAGCTCCCTCCACGTCAGCCCCCCACACCGCAGCCATCGCCTTCCATCCCCAGACGCACCGTCCTCCTGAAATTAGACTCCACGGGACTAACACACTGATACACATCATGGTGTGCTGAAAGCAACAAGCTTTCCTCACAACTCAAGATGAAGCCAACTGCAGAGTAAATTAGCCACTTACCTAATTGGCTGGATATCATAAAATATGTTACAGAATATTGTAAGTGTCAGCATCGGCTTTGTCAGGGAAACTCTGAGCTCCCTAAAGCGGTACCCAGGGTGTCATTGACACAACTGCCCCTCCCCGTCCATGAAGTCTGTGTAATAGCAGAGGGTGCATAAAGCAAACAGTGTATGCTTGGAGTGTATCTTCCTAACAGGGCACCAAGAACATACTTGCTACCTGAGATACTTCTGGAAGCCAGTGAAGCAAGCAATTCAACATGTGGGTTGCATTATCCTCAGATTTGAGCCCAGTCTTCCAACACACACAAAACAGAAGTCTGCAGGAGGGAGTTTAATAAAACTGCAACTTTCACTGGCACATACAGGCAATAAATATTCAAGCATCCCAAGTGCTTGGGAACAGGCTCATTGCAGGGCTACTGCATCCCTAAATAAGGATTGCCCCCAAAGACGACTGCAAGACACAGTCTCCCTGGGAGACGTGTGCTTGGATAACCCTGGGATGCAAGCTTTTGAAGCAGTGACAAACGTGTGTGCTGCAGCTCTGCAGCTATGTTCCAGGGGCGTGCTCTGTGCAACTCCTGACATCTCCACCATCTGGGGGGCCATGACCAGCAAAGGCTTCCATTCTTAAATGGGTTTACATCCCGTCCCTTCACGATGCCCGCTGACGAGGAAAGTGGCTGCCTGGACTCCATGAGTTTGGCCTTAGAAGAGTCACTTCAATGTGTTAGTGTTTACGGTTATGCCCTGGGATGTAATTGAAGTCGTTACAGATGAAGACAGCTTCTGCGTTGGCACTGAAGGCATTGTCAGGGGTGGGACTCACATTGTCCCCCAGTGAACCCTAAGAGAAGGCCTAGCAAAAATGTGTTTTGTTTTTCTCTTTTTTTCAGAATATAAAGCCAGGGAGAGAAATGCCTCTTAAAATACTGCTGAGTTCCCCTCTTTCTAATAATGAACATTATGCGACCCAGTGGCTGCTAGGAAGCTCAGAGCCAAATTCAGGCCCTTGCTTACTATAGCTTCTTCCTCCTCCTTCTCATGTCTTGATGTTTTGTTTGTTTCATTAACATTGCCAGAAGTTTTGGGTTCATTTTTAGCAGCTTCCAAGCCTTTTTGGAAAGAGACAGATTATAAATAAATACTACTAAACATTGCTAGTTCCATAAACACATTTTTCTCTGTACTTTTGCATGAACAACTTGCATTTCCAGATCTGGAGAAATCTCTAAGGAACTAATGAATATTCCCCACCAAAGACAAATAGTCTCCAAGATGACTGAAAATCCTAGTAGTTTGGGGGGAGGTCCCCACCAGCTCAAAAATGCTTGAACTCTGTGACTTTGTAACTGGAGGGCAAGCGCCAACAAGTCTCTTGAAAGTGGCAAATTCTGTCCCTACCCCCCAATCCTGAGACATGATGGCCCAAGCTGCCCTATTTCCTATATGAAAATATTTCCCACAAGAACACATTTTCCCACCCCACCCCACCCTGGAATAATCATTTTTGAATTCCCAGTTATGAACTCCACATTGTCACTGCTCAAAAAGAAAACCAGTTTCTAGAGGATAATTAGCACTAAGGCAGAAGCCTTTCAAGAGAATAAATAAACTATTGTTTTCTCCTCTTTTCAACGCCACCGTCTGCTAACCTATCATCAGCCACACACAGGAGCTGGAGAGGAAGCTGGTTGATCTCAACCCAATTTAAGATTTTTCCAACCAACGACATGAGGAGGTGGAAAGGGACCCAGTTCCGCATGGTTGTTAAATTGTCCTTGGCATACTGTCAGACAGGCCAAAGCTTCCCAGCTCCGCTCTGCTCTCAGGAGCTTTGTGGTCAGGGGAACCACTTAGCCTCTTCAGCTCAGCTTTCTTGTCGTAGATGATCTCAATATCTCTTACTTAAAGCCTTGTTGCATCTCCATGGAACCAGGCTCTCCTAGAATTGCAACCACATGCCCGTCCTGAGGGGAGTATTCCAAAATACCCACCAGGGGGTGCCTGACTCACTTCAAACAGTCAGATGGGTCGGGACAAAGGTGGTGTGGACAGGCTGGGTGACCCCAGTTCTCCCAAGCAGTGCTGGAAGGATTCCAGATATTCAAGGATTGGGAGGCCCTCCTGAGGGTTGGGCTAGAATCGAACCCTCTCCTCTACTGACCTGCTTTGCAATTTACCCACACCTCTGAGCAGCTGGTGTAGACAACTCCGTATTTCAGAACTTTCTGGCACTTGGTAGTTTGAGGCCAGCTGCCTATGGTGGGGAACATCTTTTCAGTGCATTCCCTTATGATTCCAGTTGAAGCCAAGAATCTGGGAGCTGGATGAAAGTGAAGGGGAAAAGAAAAGTCCCTGTCTCTTGTCCTCAATCCTGGACGATGAGAACGGGGATTGGAGCGAGTGTGACATCGGATTTAGAGAAGGGGGTCCGGGAGACTCCTGGGTGGTGGGAGGGGGGCAGGGACAGACAGGACTGGGGAGGGCATTAATGTTATTTTCCTAGTAATATGGGTTGCATTGTGTCCTCCAAAAAGCTATGTTCAAGCCTTAATCCCCAGTACCTCAGAATGTGACCTTATTTGGAAATAGGAATTAAGCAAGATGAGGTCATCCTGGAATAGGGTGGGTCCTTAATCCAATACGACTGATCTCCTTATACGAAGGGGAGAGGGGACACAGATGGAGGGGACAAGGCCACGTGAGGCCTGGGGCCGTCTGAAGCCCAAGGGCTGCCAGCCACCCACCAAAAGCCGGAAGAGGCAAGCAAGGAGCCTCCCCCAAAGCCTTCGGAGGACCCCGGCCCTGCCAACTCCTCAATTTCGGGCTTCCGGCCTCCAGCTCCGTGAGATGATACATTTCTGCTGTTTTAAGGCATTCCGTTTGTGGTCCTTTACAGCAGCCCCGAGAAACTGAGGCACGGAGGGTGTCACGCATGCACGCTCGACTCGTGGAAGCTCTAGCCAACCACGGAGAAGATGCCGTTTCCCCCGCTGCTGCTTGTGCCGGGATGGGCCGCACCAGACAGGGTCTCTGTAGCCACCCTCAGCCCTGACTAAGGACACACGCGGCCCCAGAGGCCTCTGTGGCTCCAGCCAAGCTTCTCGGAATCCTTGGGATGCGACAGCGAGGGCTCCCAGTGCCCGTGTTTGCACGCAGCCCGAGGGAACACCATTTCACTCCCGGGTCACCGCGGTGCTGCCAAACAGTTCAACAAAATTTCCCTGTTCCTTTCTCAGTCGGCATGACTTTGCTCTGGTTAAAACTGAGCCTTGCAGATTATTTTAAAACTTGTCCCGTGGAATGGCCTGTTTCTCTGTCCTGCCTTCTACTTCTGCCTGGCAATCTTTCTTTCACCTCTAGATCCTCCCTTCACACTTCCAAACCAAGACTGTAGCAAGTCGTTAACCTCTTTTTTTAAAAAATTTTAATCTTTTAATAATAAACTAAATAAAAATTGAATAAATAGTTTGTATCATGACACCACACTAAGAGCTTAGAGAACAAACTGTGGTTGGAAATATATGCATAAATATCTTAAAAATGTCTTCAAAGAAAGTGGTTAAATCAAGGGAGGAATGGATGATTTAAAACTTTCTAGATGATAAATGAGTGAATACCTACAGCAAGGAGAAAATGGGGAGTATTCACAAATGGATATTATAGTTATTATATATAAATCTAACATGAATATATGAAAAACACTAGGAAACAGATTAGTTAATTGGGCAAATATCATAAGGTGTCATTTTTTTAAATGAAGAACTATAAATTATTAATAACATATGAAATGATATTTAACCTCTCCAGTAATCCAAATTAATGGAAATTATAACAACCATGAAGCGTCCTTTCCCATCTTTCAAATAATTTAATTAGCAAAACATCCAGTCCTGTCAAGGTGATGGGGACACTTGCCCACATATTTTTGGAGAGTATGTTAAAACTTTCCAGAAAATGTCGTTAACCTCTTTCTTGACACTGTCACTCTTTCTAACCACCATTATATTTCTCATTCTCAAAAATGTCCTGACGTTTGGCCTCCACATGTCCTCCGAGGTTGATCACTGTCTCTTCCTAAGACTCTTCCAACTCGGCTTCTGATGCCCTCTCCTAGTTTTCCTTCATTTACCAAGTACATATTTGTTAAGCACCTACTAAGTGCCTAGGGCTAAGGCTCCCCGGACAGAAAAGATCCTTGACCCCATGGAACTTATGTCCTTCCACTAATTTGTCTCTCCTCCTTCCTTCTCTGTCCCACCAACAAAATGTGGGGCTTTCCCAGGGTTCCATTACTTTTCCTTGCTGCCTCCTTTTCCCCATGAAGCTTCTGAGCGCAGAAGCACCTCCCAAATCCATAAATGGAGTCTTCTCACCTCCAGACCTGCCTGCAGGTGCCCTTGCCACATCAGACACAATCAAAAGCCCTCCTCCTCCGCGCTTCCCGATTCCTATCAACCTGACCCCCTCCCTCCTCCTGGCTAGAGGCGCCAACATCCCAGCCACCCTTGATCCTGCCTCTGGCTTGGCCACACCCAGACCAGAGCCTGGCCTTCTCCCACCTCCTCCACTCCCCTCTCCTGGCTTTGCCTCTGGACGCTGCGGGACTCCTGGCTGTCTCTCCTCACCCCAGTCTGTCTTGTGTTCATTCTAATGAGGATTAGCCGTCTGAAATCATCACTTTCACATGCACTTCCCAGGACCAAGCCCTCACAGCGCTGGGCTGACTCCAGAATAAAACTGGGACTCCAACTTGGCAACCACGGAGCACCTCAATCAACCCCGACACCCACGTGCCCCTACAGGAATCCTTCGTTCCTGCCAGAGGGAGCGAAGCACCACTCCTCAAACACAGCCCCTCCCTGTCCTCCTGGCACAGCGGTCCTGACATCTCCTCCATCTTCCCTAATCCAATCCTTCCAAGCCATTGGCCCAGCTCAAAGCTGGCTCTCCTACTCTGGAATTCCTAAGGGGGCTGAAGCAGGCTCTTGCCTTTTGTCGGTCTCCCGCCTCCCTGTTCTTGGAGCTACCTCTTCTGGCCCTCCATCTCCCCATTATCCTGGGAGCCAGCACATGCTGCTGTGACCTGACCATGTGACAGCCCCCACCCCCAGCCACAGTGACAGGAATATGCCCAGTGATTGGCCAGAGACCCCTGAGAACGTGGAATCAAAACAGATTTCAGCTGTGGGGGCTGATTTGACTTGCCTTCAGGTTAAGAATAAACCAATTTAAGAAACAGATGGGACAACAGCAAAAAGCTTAGTGTGATGAGTGACCGACCCTGGACATGCCACCTCCTCTGGTGAGCTCAAGGGGAGGATCTCCCTCCCCCCAGCCCCTGCTGAAACAGTGATGGAAGAAGCCCCAGGGGAGAGCCTGGAGGTAGGTGAGCACAAGCCCACTCTGGGAAGGAGCAGAGGATTCTTGAAGGGGGGCAAGAGATCAAACTGAGAAGGAGCCATGAAGGGACATTTATGAAACACCCTGAGAAATCTCCAAATCCCCTGCCCTTGGCCCCGATGCCCTAAGCTAAGTCTTAGAGAAGGACTTACTTGCTGAGGAACAAGGATTCAGCTCCAGTGGCTACTAATCAGTCTTTGCTTTTCATGGGAAGGTTCGGGGGGCGCCGATGGAGAAGTCCTCCCTTTCTCTCTTTCTCCCCTCTCCCCTTGCTTCTCCCATCTCTTGGGGTCCTTCATTCAAGCAACACTTAAGGAAGACCTGCCATCTGCACACACAGTACTGGAAGCTGGCCCAAGCATCCCACTCTGATGTGGGGATCTCAGTGACCAAGGACAACAGGGGTCCTTCAGCTTGGGGTCTGTGGTGTCTGGCTGGTGGGGAGTGAGAGCCTTCTGGACCCTGAGGCCAGCCCCAGGAGTAGCCGTTGCCCATGAGAACTGGATCTTGGTGCACGGCATCCATACAAATGTCCTAGTTTTATGCTGTTCTTTAAAGGAAAAGAGGAGACTCCTCTTCTGGGGAAATTCTAGCCCACTGATGCAGACAGCATCTGGCATTTTGCCTGGGGGTTGATCCTGAGAGTGCCCCCGGTGCCCTGGCAGCTGTCGGCAGCTCTGGGGGTGGGTCTGGGGACCAGACGTGGCGTGGCTTGCAGCAGCTGGGCAGGGCGGGCCAAGAGGGCTGAGCCCTGTGCTCCAGGTAGGGCAGGTGGCGACACGCTGACCAGCTCCGGGGACTGAAGAGTGGAGCAGCTCGGAGGTAGAGTGCCCTGGGTGCGGAGCCAGCTCAGGAGGGGAGCCTGGGCCAGTAGTTGGGGAGCGGGCACTGTGAGTGCTAATGGGGTGTCCTGGCAGGGGCGCCCAGGAAGAGAAGAGAGCCAGGGATGTGGCCAGGCAGGCAGCTGGCGGAGGAGAGGGCCCCAGCAGGGAGCCGGCAGCAGACCAACAGCAGAAGAAATCTTTGGACCTGGGAAGGGGGAGAGGTGGCCAGCAGGGCGGGGTCCCGGACCCCCAGGATAGACTGGGTAGCTGACCAACATAGGGCAGCTGCACTGGGAGCCAGGCTGCAATCGAGTTACCAGGCCTGGATGCTAGAAAGAAACTGAGACTCTGGAAAAGGGGAAATGATCCCATGGTCAACAGTGGCCTGGCAGAAGGAGCAACTGGAGAAACCCCGTTCCTGAGCCCAGAGCCAGGGTTCCTTCAAGCCTTCCTGCCTGAGGTCAAGACCCATCTCTGAAGGTGGGGTGGGGGAGGAGGCAATGGGGGTGTGCAGGAGTGCGCGGGGCAAGTATCTCAATCTGCAGAGGAAGCACAAAACAGAAACTCCCCGAGGTTGTCTGTCTACAGACATAGACAGAGAGACTGTTTTTATTTCTGGGCCAGGAAATGGTAAAACGTGCAACAAACCCTCCTGAGCACTCTGCTCTTATCAAGGGCAGCAGAAAAGTCAACATTCGCCTTCTTAATGGGCTTTCGCAACTCAAACATTTACCGTAGGTAGGCCAGTGTTGAATGCCAGCTGCTCAACCACTCCTTTCCATCTCTCTCAAGCACTCTGATCTGATCAAGACCAAACAGGACTTCTTGTTATCTGGGCCAGCTTATCCTCCAGGCTGGCCCTGTGTGCTGGGCTGGACTGCCAACCAGCTCTCCAGTCTGAGATTTTCCAAAGCCTGGGGGGTTCTCAAAAGACTGCTGTTCCACGTGCAGGTGGAAAAGGCAATCAGAGAGATGATGTTGAGGCACCGTATTATCTGAGACACTTCAGTGGCTTGTGGGGACCATGGAAAAGGCCATTGGAACAGTTGGTGGCCAGAGCTTGGAAGAGGTGTGCAGGTGAGTGCTGGCTCTCAGGTGATGCCCTGCCCCCCGGCCCTGCCTCCTTGGCCAACCTGCAGAGTTAAGACACTGAAAGGCAGGAATCGACTGTGTTTGGTCACTTCTCCCTTCTTCTGCCACCCTCTGGCCATGGTTCCATTTTGAAGAAGTGCTAGGAGTGGTTTCTTGTCTGGATTGCAAATTCCTTGGAGAGTAGAAGAATGACTGTTAATCTGATTCTGATTAAGTCTTAGCACCAGAAACTTATCTGAGAAATGGTTTCTCCTGCTTCTGGAACTGATTGTTGAAAGAAGCAGGGAGTGTGGCCGACAGCAGTCACAGCACACTTCTCCCTGGGACAGGGACACCTGCCCTAAATGATGACAAACACCTGCACAGCCTCGGGGCCCTGGATGACCAAGTGCTCCCAGCCCTCAGGAAGAGGCAAAGGAACCTGTGTTTGCTCTGTTCACCTGGGCAACGCAGGCAAAGCGTTGTGTGAGACGGAGACAAAATGAGTGAGGGAGTCCTAGGGGGAGTTATTTGAATAATAACTGCATTGGTCTCCCGGGTTGTTTTGAAAAGTTTCCCTAAGAAGGACAAGAGCCAAAGAGCAGAAGAAAAGACCCAAGGACCTGACATCTTGGCCTCAGAAGATGAACCTGGCGTGGAGCGTGAGACAGGCTGTGCTGGGATCGGTCACACGGGGGCCCCAGAACCAGAGCCTGTGTGTTGGATTTGTGAGAACACCTGAGAGGGCAGGGGGAGGGCCGAGGTGCTCCCTCTGACCTGAATCTGCTCTAAAGCCTGCCACAGAAGACCAGGGGCCTCAACTTCCTTCCATCCCTCAGGTTCCAGTGGATGGCACGATCTTCCGTATTGCACAACGTGTCTCTAGTGAAATATAACCTACAGCACAGTTCATGGGCTTGAGAGAACTAGCTTTGGTCCCAGACATGCCAGGGAAGAGGATGAGCTCCCGACCACTTCCTCCACCCCAACCCTCAGCAGAAAAGTCCCAATGGATTTCTAGTGGGAGACAGCCAGGTTGCTGGCCACGAATGGCCACAGGGCTGAGTATGTGGCCTTAGTGGCCACAATGCTGCCTGACCCCAGCGGTGCAGAAAGGCACCTACTGAAATCAAGCTTGGGGTGGAGGGAAGTGGGTGTGGGGAGAGAGGAAGGGAGGCAGGTCCCTCCTGGTGGCAAACTGAGTGACAGATTCCAGGAGGGATGGAGTTGGCACCCGCAGCTTTTAAGCGATAGAAAGTGCAGGACCCAGTCACACACATCCCATCGGGAGAACGTAGGCCCTGCTGCTGCCAAGGTTACCCACTCCCACCCCAGGCCTCTTTGGAACTTCCAGGGGCAAAATCATCTCACCCCCAGACTGGCCCGGGTAGAGCAGAGTAATGCCCTTTGGCATGAAAGCTTGGAGGAGGAAGCTTGGAAGTCATTGAATCTCTCCCAATTTCAACTTCTTTCCTGCACAATACAGAATATCAGAGCTGCTTTAGTTATTGAAAATCTAATGCATATGGCACGTAAAAGTCCTTCTTGGAGTAGTGAACAAATGGAAGGCTTCCTTCTTCAAAGGAAGAGGATGTCGCCGCTTCCTCACCAGAGAGTTTCTTAAAGCTGATTCTTCAGGCTTTCCCTGGGTATGTCAAAGCAGGGCATGATAGAGGAATCAGGATATTCTCTCTCCAGCCAAATTTTACACCTTGGCATTCATTCCTTCTGAAGCAAATCCAATTATCCTTATTGGCAGATGGACATTTTGGGCAGGTCAAAGGAAAGACCAGGTAACACAGAAGGCAAGACTTTAAACTTTAAATTAAGTTCCAAATGTTAAAGCTTGCCAGCCAAAGACCACCAAGAACATACTCAAAGTCAAACATCAATAGGTTTATTAGCTTGAGCAGCAAAGGAGGACACAGGGAGCTGCTGGACAGCTCTGATGAGGAGAGTCAGGGAAGGGTATAATTATAGGATCTTGGAGAGGTCATGGGTAAGTTTTGGCAGTGGTGCCAGTTTGTGAACATCGAGTCCTGGAGTCATTGGTCGTCTATATTAAGAACACATGACTCTGTACTGAGTTAGATCAGTTGTCTGTGATCTTTAGAATATCCACATCTGAAGGAGCTGGTTTTAAAGGAGTTTGAGCTTAGAGAGCTTGTCTTACATGTCATGGTTTGTTAGAGTTTATTGTTTGTCATAGTACAATTTTGTAAGTTGTAGTTTCTGTTTCAATTCTGTTTCCTCTTACAACCTAGTTAATAATAGTTTCATTACTTTTCTTTATCACAAATAATTTTCAAGATATTACCACATTAAAGTCATACTGTCAAAAAAAGTGAGTGTGAGCTAAGGTGGCAGAGGAAGATGCTTCAGGGCTCCTTCTCCCCACAGAAACTTTGAATAACCAGCAAGAACTGGCAGAAATCTCTCTCTCAAAGCTCCAGAAAACAAAGGACTGCAGTAACAGGGCAAGTGCCAAATCAAGAAAAAAGGCCACTTAAAGAGGTCGGATCTGCTGACCCCTCCCCTACCCCTCACCAGCTTGGCACAGAGTCAGCCCACACTTCCAGTGCAGATCCCTGGTCCCAGTACCAGAAGGGAGCCTCATGCACATACTGGGAGCTTATATGTCTGGCCCAATCTGTCTGGTGGTAGCCTGAGGGACTGACCACCTGGGCAGCACACAGAGCTCTCCTACAAAACGCTGTGGGAGAGCAGGCGAGTCATGCTTCCTGAGGCAAGAGAGCACTGGCTGTAGGAATAATGCAGCGCCTGGTCCATGAGGAAGCTGTTTCCTACGGAAGAGGGGACATCTGCATCTGTGTAAACAGGGGAATCCTTCGAGCCACGTTAGCACGCCCAAGACAAGATACATGAACAGACAGGATCAGGGAGATCTCTACACTTTCACCTGGAACTATACTCTAAGCTTGTTGTATGAATAAGCCAGGAAGGAGATTTGCACAGATCAATCTGCAAAGATTAGAAGAGTGCTCCAGCAAAGAAGGAAAGGTGTTTTCTCTGTGTGTGTGTGTTTAGGTGTATGTATATGTATGTGTTTGTGTGTGTTAGTCTTGGCATTCAAATAAAGCTCTGCCATAAAAATATAACACTGGCTGGATATAAGCTTAAGAAACAGACATCTCAGAGCCTAAGTTGTAGTGATACCACATTAAAATACCAAAATGTCCAGGTTGTAACAAAACCTTTCCATTTCAAAAGTAGGGAAGTTTGCCTAATGGAGGGTGGTGAGGGGACCAGAACATATGAATGTGACTAATCCTATTGAATGGTATGCTTGGAAATAGGTGAGATGGGAAACTTTATGTTATATATGTGGTTCCACAATTAAAAAAAAAAAAAAAGGAAGGAAGAGCAAATAAAGGGACAATGATAATTAAATGAAATTCATGATCCTGGAGAGGATCAAACAAGGAAGTAGAAAAGGCTCATAGAGACATTATTGGGACATATGAAAAAAACTGGAATATAGCCTGTAAGTTTTATATCAATTTTAAAGTTCTTGAACTTTAAGAAATTTGAGATGGTTACATAAATGTAGATCCTTATTATTGGAACATGTACATGGCACTACTAAGGAGCATGATGTGTACAAACTACACTGAATGTTCAGAAAATGGATTAAAAAATAGAAAAATAGATAAGTAGATGATAGATGGTAGGTAGGTAGGTAGGTAGGTAGGTAGGTAGGTAGATAGAGGCAGATAGAATGATACTACAAAAATGGCAAAATGTTAAAATCGGTGGATCTGGGTATCTGGAGCATTAGGGGTATGTTGGAGTTCTATGTATGAGGATGGTACTATTTTTGTAACTGTTCTCTAAGTTGGAAAGTATTTCAAAATAAAAAGTTTTTTTAAAAAGTATATTGCCTGTGACCATTTGAAGTTCTTTTATGAATCCCAAAAAGAGAAAGATTATGCTCTTAAACTAATCTATTCCTGTGGGTGTGGTACCCTTTGATTGCATTAGATTCACTTTAGATCACTTGATTAGGTTGCTTTTGATTGGACTGTGTGAGTGAGGTGTGTCTCAGGTTGAGTTTCCACCCTTTTGCTGGGTCTTATATAAATGGAGACCCAGGAAAAGGGAGCTGTGCCATTTTTGACCCTGCAATGTGAAAGAAAGACTCGAGGATCACTATCAGCCTTTTAAAGCTTAAGCATAAAGCCCTCAAGAGGCTGGGTCCATGGAGTTGCTCAAGGGTAAAGAGACAGCCATGTACCCAATAGCTCACAGCTGAACCCGAGAAGAGAGTGCAGCAGCTGAGACTGAGAGTGGAGGCCTGGGAAGAGACAAGCCCCTATGACTGGTTGCCCACACCTGAGCTCCGGGAGACAGTAGATTCTGGAGGGGAAGGCAGGGACCTCAGCAGAGATTGGTGGCCATCTGGCTTTGCCAAGTGGCAGGACCTCAGGATCACCAGTAGCTGACTTTGGTGAAAGATCATCTCTGTTGATGTCTTAATTTGGAAATTTCATGGCCTTGGAACTGTAAGATTTTACCCTAGATAAAATTCCCATTATAAAAGCCAACCCATTTCTGGTACTTTGCATTGGCAACCCTGTGGTAAAGTAAGACATTGCCTTTTCTTGATTTATAAATTTCAGACCAAAATCTCTAATCTTACAGATTTGAAAGATGAGTGATTTAGCTTATGTATAACTCCCAATTCACACACCTTGTTTTAGTCAGCCAAAGGGGTGCTGATGCAAACTACTAGAACTCTGTTGGCTTTTATAAAAGGTATTTCTTTGGGGTAGATGCTTACAGTCCAACTCAAGGCACCATAAGAGGTACTTTCTCATGCAAACTCATTGGTCACATGTTGAACAAAGATGGCAGGTGATTCTTCGAGGGTTCAGCCTTCTTTCTTCCTCTTAAGGCTTTGTGGTCCCAGCTTCTTCTGATCTCAACTGTAGGTTGGCATAAGGCTCATCTCTATCCCCAGGGCTCATTTCTTTCCAGGCTCAGCTGCTCTGGTCTCTTCACAAGGTCAGTTGCAGACTATCAGGCTCAACTACAATGCACACAATAGCCTTTACAATGAAGAATTATCTTGTCCAAATCTCAATAGTGCTGAGGTTGAGAAATCTTGCTTTAAACAATACACTAAAATCTCTCAATCTATCAACTTTGGACATTTTCTGACTTTGCATCATCTATGATGAAGAAATGTGGTCCCTCTACTCCATTCCATCTCTTCCCTCTCTTTCCTCTCAGTCAAGTCAAGGTTTGAATATCTACATTCTATTTAGTTAGTATAACTAAGAATTCAGAATTTGGTCTAAAAGTTGGTTCTAAAAGCCAAAAACAAATGAATTGTGTTTATAACATCATGATTATGTTACTATTGATCCCTCTGAACCATATGGTGTGACTCAATCCACAGAGAAGGAAATGTGATCTTTTTCCAACAACATGGGCTCCTCCAAGGAGACTGAACCACCTGTCAAGGTCAAGGAGTCTGTTTTCTTACACTTCATCAATAACCCCAGTTGTGCCCCATTTTAGATTTTTTCACATTTGAACCATGACATTTTTGTACAGTTTCATATTTTTTATGGAGTTTTAACTGTCTCTTAAAATTTTTGATCACAAAGGAAACATATTCCTTCATTCCTTTGTAAGATCATCCAACTTCTTAATCATACTATTTGTTTAAAAGAATCTACTTTCATCTTAAAGTCATGCTTTTTGAAACCTGTTCCTCTTGTTCTAATATGAAAGGTTTACTTTCTAGATCTGCTGTGTGGCTTTCATCTGGGAATGTCTTTTCCATTTTCTCCTGGGTTAGAGTCATTTGTTCCTGCAGCCGTGCCTTCCCTTTGTTAGATCCCTTCTAGCTCTGAGAGGGGTACATCATGGTGGCTGTATTAGTCAGGGTTCTCTCGGGAAACAGAATCAACAGGAGATACCTGTCAATAATATGAGATTTTAAGAGTCTCTCACTTGACCGTGGGGATGCACAAGTCCAGGTTCCGCAGGCAGGCTACAAACCAGAGGCTCCGATGAGAGTCCGATGAAAGGTCCTTGATGAGTTTCTGGGAGAAGTTGCCTGTCCAACGACGAGCTGGGAAATTCTCTCTGAATGTTGAAATCACTTCCCCTTTTAAGGCATTCAGCTGATTGGATAAAAGCGCCACCCATTGATGATGCAATCTCCCTGATTGATGCAGATGTAATCAGCCATCCACGCAGTAAACTCACTGGTGATTGAAGTCCATAAATGCTCTTGTATTACAATTAGCCCAGTGCTTGCTGGACCTAACACCTGGACACAATTACCTGGCCGAGTTGACACATTAGCCTAACCATCACAGTGCTTAATCACCCAGACTCTGGAGCTAGATTCTTGATTCAACTCCCAAGGCCACCATACGCAGTAGCTGCATGACCCTTGACAACTTACCTAATCTTTCTGTGCCTCAATTTCCTGGTGTGTAAAATGGAGATGATGAAGATAATAGTAACCTAACTCATAGAGTAGTTGTTAGGGTGAAATTAGTTAATATAATTTAATATGAAGTGCTTGGAACAGTGGGAATTTAAGAAGCACTCAATAATTGGTAGTTATTGTCATTATTTTACTGGCATATATACTTAAGTAATTTTTCCAGACAGAGTAATAGAAGGTAAAACTCTCTAAGTCTTTTCATGCATGAAAACGTCTATATTTTGTCCTCTCATTTGATTGACAGATTGTTAGATATAAAGTTCTAAGCTTAAAATCACTTTCTTAAGAACTTTTGAAGGCATTGATCTGTTTTCCAGCATCCAGTCCTGCTGATGAAAAATCCAATGCAAATATGATTCATACCCCTTTTTAGGTATGTATTCTTGGCCTTTGTGAGTTTTTAGGATCTTCTCTTTATGTTTGGTGTTCTGAAATTTCACAAGGATGTATCTAGGTGTGAAACTTGATTTATTTAACTTGCTCAGCATTTGTTGAACATTTTTTAGCTGAGAACTATGTTTCTCTTCAAAGCTGGCAAATGTTCTAGCTCTAATAATTTTAGTCTATATGATTTTTCTGATCATTTCCTTCTTTCAATTTTCCTGTTTTGCATTTTTAGAGCTGCCATCAGAATGAATGCTGAACTTAACTGAACTGACCCTCCGTGTCACCTACATCTTCTTTCATTCTTTTTATTTGAGAAGATTTCAGGACTTTTATTAAAGGTTTTATTCTGGTAATAATATTTTTAATTTCCAAGAACTTTTCCTTACTCTTTAGGTGCTTCTTTTTCAGAACAACAGCCCTAATTTTAGGATCCAATATCATCTAAAATTTCTGAGGATACTTATTAGAGATTTGGTAAGTTTTCATCCATTTCTTAACTTATCTATACTACATCTGGCACAAATTATTCTGTTTTTCATCTTGATCTTCCTATTTGGAACTATTATTCCTTTTAATGTATTGTGGTCCTTGGTTGTCATTCATATTTATATACCAAAAAAAAAAAAAAAAAAAACTGGGTTGATTAATACAAGTAGCTATTTTCTCTGCCATTGAATAGGTCTCACCAACTGCTTGAATGGGCTAATTGGGAGCTGGGAAACATTTTTTCTCTATTATCCCACCTTCTTTCCCTTCCCTTTTCTCCCCACAGGGACCACTCATTCTTTCCCTCTACTAGATTCCTGCCCCAGGCAGTTAACCCATCCAACAACCTCAACAAGTCCATGCCTACAGCATGAACCAGCTTACCATATCTCTGCAAGGGCTTCACCAGGATTCAGGCAAATCCCCAAGGATACTACAGATGGTCACATTTCTCAGAAGCCCAGGAGAAACCTGTGTCCTGTACAAAGTGCATACCAGCATTTTGTGGATAGGGTGTTAGTAGCCCTGAAACTAATGGGCCCAAGCAAGCACAAAGTGGCCTGTACAGCTAACTGATGTCCACACATATAATCTGTACAGATGTGCTACCACCTAACTGACAAAGCTCAGAAGCCCATTTGTTAAGATAGCCCCTGGTGAAACATTGTATGACACTCTCAGGCTGCTGGGGAGTCACCCACAGCCATCAAAGCAGTTCTAGGTATTGAGACTGGTGGTACTGGCATGGAATTGAACACTCTGTAGTACTAGATTCATGTTTGAAGCAGAAATGCCATTTCCATTTCTTTCTGCTTTTCCTATATAATGGGAAATGAGGCTCAAATGAGCAGACCTCCTCCTAGTATCCAGAAAGTTATTTCTAGCAGCCAACATATTCCTGTAATTAACATGAAATATAGTTGGATATGTTTTCAACTCTGAATGGTGTGCCATGGGAACTGAATACTATCAACTAACAGTGCCTATAGAATTACATTAAAGCTGAACTATGAGAAGCAAAGGAAAAAAAAAAGTCATTCAAGAGAGACTTTCCAATGAAATAGTAAAAAATGAAGGGGGTTCAATGGCAGTGGAAAAACAAGAGTGTTTTTTAACTCTGTGCAACCAAGAAATTCAGATTTTATCTATATGCTTGGTCCAGGTTGACAGTTCTCCAGCTAAACTAGTAAGCACTAAATAATGAATCTGGAGAGAATGCCTTGCAGTACCCGTGCCTCACTTAGTTCTTAGTTTTGACAAAAAATACAAATGCTTTCTATCTCCAGTCCATTTTATTGACTAATTCATGAGACCCATTTGACCATTATTTATAAGTTGTCCCACCATAGTGTTAAAAATAGGTTCAATTTTATTTTTCTGGGTGAAATACATTTGGCTCTCAGTTGCTCCTAGAAAATGGAAGCTAAAGAATCCTCTAGTTACTATTAATAAACCAAACATCAGTCTGGTTATAGAATGGAAATAGGGGATCCAGGGCTGTTAGACTGAAGTTCTTTTTCCTGATCCTAAGTTCTCAACCCATTACTAAACATACTATTTCTAATAATGACATCAAAGAATCATAAAGGTTGGTGGTGTTGAAGTATGCCAAAGACAATGCCCAGCTTTTGACCCAGAGAGCCCTCAGAGTCCCAGCTAGCAGACCATCTTCATGGCCACTGGGTGTGTAGAAGACCTCTCCCAAGGGTCTCCTTGCCTCAGAACCAGCATCAGCAACCTGCACCCCACGGCATAGTGCATGTTCTGAGCATCAAATAAAGGGCAGGATGTGGCTTTGCATGGTAGTTTGAAATGATCAAGAAAATATATATTTACCAAAATATGATCTGAAGTTAAAACGTCTGGAGGCTAAGTGTCAACGTACAGCGTGTCACTGTTTTAACAACCAGGGCAACAGGCCATTGGTTTCACAGGGCTAATTTGAATAATGTTTCCAACTGTACAGACTGCAGGAAAAAGTGGCACATGGATTGGTTTATGGGGAAACATATAAGTGAAGGGGGAAAAGCCACTCCAGGGGAAAAAAAGAAAAAAGATTAAAAGGGAAAATTAAATGTACAAGTGTACCTCTTAAATCTTACAAATCTGTAGGGATTTGTAACTCAGGAAAACCCTAAAGTGAAACCCAATCAAAAAGCGATCCTGAGCTATAATCCACATTCCTAAATAAGTTGTCTTTTCCGGTAATGAAAAAAAGAATAAGACTGTAAATATACAATATCTCACTGTGCCATTGCAGCTTCTTTTATTTCTTTCTTAAAATATTACAAAGCAAACAAATCCTGCATTCTAATCCATTATAAGCCAGTTCCATATCTAATCAACTTGAAGCCAAAGCCATATGGGCTGTGCAAACATTAAAAAAAAGTAATTCTAAGATAAGCAAAACAGGAAATTGGAGGTTGATGATGATGAAACTGATATCCAACTGGTAATCCGAGCAGTAAAGTCACTAAACCCTTCCTGCACCATAAACAGAAATTCTTGGGATGTGTTTCGTTTTTCGTCCCTTGTGATTTGACAGCAAGTTGCACCAGTTAGTGCAAATCATCATCTTTCTCTTTCTTACCCCCAGGTCAGCGAATTTTGCCAGAGTGCAGGATCCGATCACACCAGGCACTCCCATCTGCTCCCAACGACCTCTGTGTGTTCCAACCCTACGGACAAAGCTGCTGAGGGAAAGGCAGAGGGATCCATCTTGACTTCCCAGTGTCTGCTGCAAAAGCCAGTCCTAGAGCAGGGTTTGCTGCCCATGGCAACATGCACGTTTGGCCCAGGAGAACCCTTTGTTCTGGGGGCTGTCCTGTGCATTGTGAGATGTCTAGCAGCGTCCCTGGCCTCTGCCCACTCGATGCAAGGCACGTCTCCCCTCCCCAGTTGCGACAGCCAAAAACGTCTCCAGTCATAGCCAATGTCCCCTGGGATGGGGGCGGTGGGGAGTCAGGTCTCAACCCCCGGTTGAGAAGCACTGATTTAGAGGGGGAAATGAGTCCTTTGTAGAAAAGGACTCAAAACATGCATTTCAGTTAGTGCTATCTCATTAACCTTCGCCAAGGGAGTTAGTTCCGATCCTTTGGACTTGAATGCCACCTTCTCCATAGGGCCTACCCTGACCCCCCATTTCCACTCACCTACTATTTCTACTGTTACCAGGTTTATTGTTTCCTATTCTGTCTCCTCTGCTAGAACATATGACCCATGAAGGCTGTTCCTGGCACATGTTCAAAAACATTTGTTCAGTAAATGAGTGGATGAAAACCAAATTTCAAATGGCATAAACAATGAAGAAAATGCATTCCCCAGGTCACCAGGACAGCAGGGTGAGGAGGTGCTAAGTGTTGTCAGTTCTGTGGGGCCACAGCCCCAGGTTCCAAGGTCTTTCTCTCCTTCTGCTCTGCCTCACCCAGGACAGAACATGACAATGCCAGGTGGGAGAGAGGGGCTGGCTCCTCCCCACCACTCTTCAAAAGCAGGGAATTGTTCCCATAAACCCCAGCAGATATCTCCCTACCATACCTCATTGGCCAAAACTGAGTCCCAAGCCCAAACCTAAGTCAACCATTTGCCAAGGAAATGGAATGACTTTAATTGGCTTCAACAAATCCAGATTTATTCCCCAGCTGAAAATTGGATGCTTTCCCCAAAGAGTGGAGACCTGAACAAAATCACAGTCTTGTTAAGGAGGAGGATTAGGGAGGGGGCCGCCAAGTCCCAGAGACAGCAAGACCAGAGCTGTCAGGATCACTTCCAGGAATGAGGGCTCAGTGGCCGCAGGTCACGCAGCCAATAGAGTGTTTTCCTGAGCAACCCCATTCCCCACTCAGCTTCCTGCCCACTCTGGCCACCCTTCCATCTTTTTTTTTTTTTTTAGGAGATACCAGGGATTGAACCCAGGACCTTGTACATGGGAAGCAGGTGCTCAACTACTGAGCTACAACCACTCCCCAACCACTCTTCCATCGTAGATGTCCATCCTGTGTCCTCTTCCACAGGACCTCAGGGCTAGCAGTCATTAACCCTAACCCTAAAGTAACAATGGCTCATATGCCTCCTTTCCCTGGGGACAAAAGGACTTGCCTGGGGGTCCCCATGTCTTAAAAGTCTTCCAGACCCAAAGGAGTTCATCTAAGGCCAAACACTGGGCTAGTGGGTAAGAGCCTTATGTGAGGACAGAAGAATTCTCTAGATGACCCCAAATCACCCCTTGCAAATCACCCCTGCTTCCTTTACACTTCCGTACATCAATACAAAGTCCTCTCTGTGGTCTCTTCACTGCCTCCTTCCCACTGCATCACCAACACATGCCTACAGGTGTTCAGATGTGTCTGTTGAATGACTGTACTAAATCCTTTTTTGGCTGGTCAAGGCCTCCCTAGTGCAGGACATCATGGGATATGGAATATTAATTTTTCCTCCCGTGAACAGGATGAATGGTACTTTATTTGAACCCACCAGCCATATACCTGGGAGGAGAGAGCATCTGGAATCATCTAAATGCTTATCACCAAGGTCATTTAGCTCTTCTAGTCTGGCTGCAGTGTCCACGAGGAGGCTGACACCTTGGGTCCTGGTCCTGGTGGCTGCATGTCTCCCTTGCCCTGGGCACTCTAGTCCACCTGGAGAAGACACTCCTGCTGGAAGACCTGGTCAGTGAGTGACTGGGGACCAGTGAGGGCCCATCAAGCCTGAGCAAGCACACCTGCATTTTTCCAGCTGAAAAAACATGCCCAGTCCTCTGGCCTGTGTTGAGATCAGGTGGTACAGTGGAAAGAGAATTCATTTGAACCCAGGTCCACAGAGTTACAGCTCCCCTACTAGTTGGGTGAACTGGAACTAGTTAACCTCACAGAGCCTCAGTTTACCCATCTATAAAGTGAGGATAATGACACTCACTCACAGGGTTGTTGAAGGTGTCTGTATAATAGACATGGAGTAAATGCCCTTTCCCTGCCCTGCCCCTGCCTTCTTCCCTAATACAGCATCAGCAGCATTTTCTGTGATAGTGCTCCCTGCCTTATGGGTGCCTTGGGACCAGGCGGGACACTGCCCTGCAGGTGGCCTAAGGACTTGTTCCTTAGTAGGCCTCTTCCCACTTTGGAGACCCCCAGGGTCTGGATGATGGACCCAGCCTGCTGGCCAAACCTCCTGGCTGCCTGGCCTGTGAGTTCAGGCCATGCAACCTCTGGCAGCCCAGTGCTCAGCTGGACCTAAGGCAGGGCTCCTTCTGCTGCCCTGGGGCATTGAAGGCTGGCTGCCTGGGCCTGGACCATGGAGACCCTATTCCACAAGCATCTCAGTCTAAGGGAAAGTCTTTTCTCCAATTTGGTAAACTCTATATGTCATGCATGTGTGTGTTTTCTTGACCCCAAAGGCGCCATTGTCCCCGTGCTTGTCCCCTCTATTAGTTGGGGGTAAAGCTAAGCTATTGTGGCTTTCAGACCACAGATGTTTTTTCACTCTTACAGAGAATTCCAGGTAGGTGAGGCAAGTTCTGCTCCACGCAGCCACTCAGAAACCCAGATTCCCTCCCCTGTATTGCTCTCCCATCCCCTATGGCTTTCTCATTGTCCCCAGACTGAAGTTGAGTTGCCACCAAGTCTGGATTCCAGCCAGTGGGAAGAGGGAAGAGCATGGAGGAGATGAGATCTGCCTCAGTGACATCGGTTCCTGACCCAGAAGCAGCACTCACCTTCCCACTCACACTCTTTTAGCAGGAAATTAGTCCCCCAGCCACACCTCACCACAAGAAAGGCTAGAAGGTATGAGAAAAAGGGAGACACAACATTGGTGGTTGACCAGTTACCTTCCCCACACTTGGCTAGCAAACATTTCCTGAGTGCTCTGCCAAACTGCAGTCACCTCTGCCCTGGTGAATTCTTACTCCCGCAGGGAAAACACACTGTGCGAGTCCCAAACTGAGGGCACCCATGTATGTGAGGACACAAATGAGCAATCTATGTGCATATGGAGCCAGGATCCTAACCAGCAGTAGACAGAAGGTAAGACACACAAGTTTGTCTAATGGGCAAGTGGGGGAAGGACAGGGCCTCACATGGTTTTAAATCCTCATGCCCTTGTGTTTTTTAATCCTTCAGAAAACATGTGAAACAGATTCTGGCCACTGATGGGCATTGCAGATCCGTTGACAATTTCTGCAAGAGTCTGAGGTACCTTCATCTCAGATCACTGCCTCGCTGTGGAGGGGCCCCTGGGTTTGCTCATTGCACATCTACATTTCAGTTTGCAGGAGAGGCTTCCTGACTGGCAGGAGGAAACGTTCACTTATTTAAAGCCAAAGGCATTTTCAATGCGTTACTAGGGAAATAAAAGTTGATTTAAATGTCTCATGACTAAATAATGATCTGGTGTCAATTATTTAAAATTATTATTGCTTATGTATTAATAAATTGTTAACATATTATAAGCTCTTGGTTATTATTTCTCAGCTGAAGAAACCCACAGACACCATGTCCTGTGTGGGTCATCTGTCCTTCCTCCCAGGTCCTCCAGGTACAGCTCCCTCTCAGACACAGCACACAGCACAGTCCCTCTTCCCTAAGCTAGGAATTGTCCGTGCAGTCTTGTCACCACATCCCTCAGGCAGTCTCAACATTGCCAAGACCTCTGTGTTCTCTGCAGCCTTGGTGCCTGACCCCCATCACTCATCCAGCCTCCAACGTCCAGAAGCAGTCTCCCCATCTCCCAAGACAGCAGCTAAATGCCAATTGCAGGTTTTCTTTTTGTGACTCTTCCTTATACCTCATCTGTTATGGGTTGAATTGTGTGCCCCAAAAAGACAAATTCAGGCCCTAATCCCTGGGCCCATGACTGTGATCCTGTTTGGAAGGAAGGTCTTTGAAGAAGTGATTAGTTAAAATGGATCCAAACTAGATTATGGTGGGTCTTAATCCAATATGACTTGTGCCATAAGAAGGGGACATTTGGACTCAGAGACACACAGACATGAAGGCAGAAGGCCACATGAAGACAGAGGAGATGGGTTGAAAAGTTGCATCTACTAACCAAGGAACGCCACGGATGGCTGACAAATCCCCCAAAGCTGGAAGAGTCAAGGAAGGAGGCCCCTACAGACTTTAGAGGGAGCATGTCCCTGCTGACACCCTGACTTCAGACTTCCAGCCTCCAGAGCTGTGAGGCAGTACCTGGCTGATCCAGCCCTGGGAAACTAACACAATTAGTAAGGTGCTTTTTAAAAGGACATTTGAGATTTAAAAGAAATTACAGGTGTCTTCCCTCCAAATTAAAGAGGCAACTGGCAAGAAGCTCTGACAATAAATCAGTGCTGCCTGTTGGCAAAATTTTTCTTGTCATGTACATTTAAAACCCATCTTTATTTTCTTCTTATTACCCTGAGTTGGCCACCAATGAACAAAAAATTATTTTCCACTTGAGTAACACACCAGAAACTGTTCCCCTAAAAATTCAGGTAGTTTCAAATTCTTGTAAACCCCACAGGGACACTCATGTTCCAATCTAGTAAGGATAACGAATACCTTACCAACTTCAGTTGTTTGCTCTAATTCAGTGTTACATCATATTTGCAACTGGGTGGCCCCTCAGATAAGTGCTTTTAAAATTTAGCCAGAACTGAATAAGCATACCCAACTCAAATCGAAAAATGTATCTTTAGGCACAGCTGTGTGTTAACTCTGTCTCCTCTGAAACCCTCTACCCTGCAGAGAGCATCCTCCTTCCTTCGATGCCATGTCCTGGGAAGCTGGGAATTGTCTGAGGATCCCATCAAGCCGGGGTTCTATCCTCAGGGCTCCAGAAAGCTCCAGAATCCAGAAAGTTCTAGAGGCTGCCTGGTTCTAGGAAGAACATGGGGTGATGGTTCCTTCTCCCGGTGGCTTCTGGGAATCTGTCTTTTCCAGCTCTCATGGGATTCCCATCAGGAATACCATATGTTTCTCTTAAGGGACTTTTTCCCATTATGGCTTTCCCATTATTGCAAAGAATAGGCTGTGGCACTGGGAGGCTTCTGCTTTGCCCTCTGTAGCTCTTACAGGGGCGGGCCCATGGGTGGGGGAGGCTGCAGAGAGAATGCAGAGGGGCAACGTGGGTGACCCAGCCTGGCCAGACCGAATTCCATCATTATGTGCCTTCTTGGCTTCCAAGATGGCAGCATATCCCTGACGGGAAGACACTGCTGCGGTCAGGCTGCTAAGATCAGCATTTTATCAGCCCTATTTGAGAGTAGGAGTGAAATGCTTACACCCGAAGACCAGTCCTGCTAGAACCAGGAGAATGACACAGCAGAGCAGGAAGTAGCATTCATTCCTTCCGTCAGCATTCACTAAGCACCTACTATGTGCCAGGAGCAGAGGGGCTGCTGAGCAAAACCAAACACGGCCCCTGCCCTCCAAATGGGAGGCAGACATGAGTCTTTTATTTTGGAATTTTTAATAGTCTCAACACAGTCCTGGTCACAGAGCAGAGATTCAATAAAGATTTTTAAATTGTGTGCACATGAGTGAGAACAAGAGACAGAAAGAGGGAGGAGGCACACGAGAAAAATAGTTCCTGACATGCCCAGTAAAAACCATTACGAAACAAAACTCAATCATTTGTTTCTACAATAGTTGTCTCGAACACTTCGTTAGAAAGAAAGAGAGAAAAAACTAGTTTGCCTCTTGAGAGCTGATACAATATTGTTTTACAATGTTTCAGACCCATAAACAAACATACCCATTTGTAAAACCCCATTTCACTCAAGAATCATCTGTCTCAATCTCAAATGCACATTTATGTTTCTTGATAGAAAAAAAAGAAAAGAAAAACACTAAACAGACTTTGGTGACCATTCCATCAAACCTGAGAAGATGGGGAAAGGCTCAGCTTTCAGACTTTATCAGCCTTTGGAAGTGTTTCCATACTTTGGTGTTATCTGATAGCATTTACAGAGCACAGGAAATGCTTCCTGCTGGCCAGTCTGTCTGTCTCAAGAGGAACAAAGGTAACTCAGGAAGGGGAAGAGGCAGGTCATAAGGAAATTTTGAGCAGGACATTGAAAAGTGGAGTAAAATCTTTTGTTGAGAAGGGGAATTATTAACTGCCTTAAAAGTAGTCCAAAATTACGTGCCCCTCCTTCCCAATACAAGAAACACCCCAGCTCTGTTTATTTAAGTAATTCTACAGCAGCGAGAGAGGTCCCCAAGTAGTTTATTTTAGGAGCACACCCAAAGAACACTAGCTGAATTACCTTTCACCTAACCTGCCAGCCCCTCTGCCCCAATTTTATTTCTCTATTTATTGTTTGCTTGACCCTGCAGGGTCCAAACTCCGTCCATAATGACAGATGACCCACAAACTCAAAATGCCTACATCATACGCCTTCTCCCTAATATCACAATCTCACTCTTGCTCTTAGCGTGCTCTTTATGTGATGCTGCAGGCATTTTGTGGAAGTCTTACTCTGCCCCAGTGCAGTTCCAGAGTATAGGATGAAAAGAGTTTACAGCGTTATTTAATCATTTCTCTATGGGGGAGCCACCTTCGTGTGTGCATAAAACAGGGTATAGACATAGTGCAAGGGAGGATTGTGGGAAGGTGGTAGAGTAGGAAGCTCCAGGAATCAATCCCTCCACCAAAACAACTACTGAACTGACAAGAACTGTCTGAAACAACTATTTTGAAACTCTATTTTATGGCTAAGAGGTTTCGAAGTGAGTCGGAAGTCATTCCAGAAATCATGCTTTTGCACGTATCAGGAGGACCTCACTGACTGCCACAGTAAACAGTGCCTCAAGCAGGGGTGCTCCAGAGGGCTCTAGAGACATCCAGACACTATAGGCAGGGAAAACAATCTCAGGAATTTGGCATCCTGTCAGTGGTCAGTGGGCCTTGGAATATATGTTCCCCAATGTAACAGAGTTAGACTCATTTACAATTTCCCTACACATGGCTCTTCTGCCCCTTTTATTTGAACCTATACTTAGCACTATACTTGTTAACTATATGTCCCAGAGACTTAAATCTTCAGTCTGTTCATATGCTGGTTGAACCCAGAATCTCAGCAGAGTTGTAACACCTCCCATCCAGTTCATTGGACTTGGCCAGGACAACTAACAAAAGGGTGACGATGGGCAACGCCCATCCTAAAAAACAGAGTCTCTACAACTGCAAGTAAGACAGTTCCATCCATCTGCCCCGTGGAATCTAAGCCCCCTTGCAATCAGAAACAGAGTGGGCATCACTATCCTAAAATCCTCAAGATCGAGGAATGAACAAACATAAAGGGGGAATGAAACTACGGATTAAAGTAGACTTTATTATTTTTTATTATTATTCTAGGAATGGAAGACTTATAACATTGATATAAAGGCAGTGGTCATCAGAGATTTTGAGGGGAGGGAGAGGGAAGAACATGTGTAACATGAAAATTTTGGGGACATTGGAATTGTTCTGCATGACATTGCAATGATGGATACATTTTGTCAAAACCTATAAAAATGTGTAGTGCAAAGTGTAAACTATAATGTAAACTATTGACCATGGTTAGAAAAAGAAGAAGAAGAAGAATTAGGAGTAATACAGTTTAAAACAGAAAAAAACTATTTTGAAACTCTAGAATCTAGTGGAACACTGCATTATGCAGGGAAGATGCTGGCAAATTGAGGTAAATACCAGTGAATTTCACCCTCCCTACAGTGCTATCATCACCCACTGCCCAAACCATATAACAGGCAGCAGTGGCGACTGCAGCCCAGCTCCTGGTGCAGCTTGCTAGGGCAAAGGACTTAGCCCTCCAAAATCTGGGGTATGTGGTCTGATCTCTGATCACTGCTTTTGATCAGCTACTTCAGATGGCTGAGAAGATCAGCTCCGAGGGTGACCATTGTTCCAACCATCCTCAGGCAAAAGTAGCAGAGGAGTCTTAAAGAGGCAGCACTTACTTATTTCTCTTCTTTCTTTACGTTCCGCACTTGGGAGCAAAACTAATTTAGAAAAGTCACAGCTTGATGTCTTCAGCCCTTAAAAAACATTAGCAATCCCAGAGGAGAGGAAGAACTAGACTTCCAGAGTTATAACAAGTTACAATACACAGAATGTCTAATTCTCAACCAAAAAAATTACAAAACACTCAAAGAAACAGGAAATTATGGCCCATTCACAGAAAAATAAAGAATTTGTAAGAAACTATCCCCAAAGAAGCTCTAACACTGGAACTATTAATCAAGACTTTAAACCAACTGTCTTAAATACATTTAATGAGCTGAAGGAATCTATACACACACACAAAAAAAAAAAAAAAAAAAAAGGAAATTAGGAAAACATTGTCGGAACGAAATAAACAGATGAAATTATAAAAGGAAACCAAACAGAAATTTTGGAACTTCAAAGTACAGTAATTAAAATGAAAGACTCATTAGACAAATTCAATAGCAGATTTGAAAAGGCAGAAGAAAGAATCAGTGAATTGAACACAAAACAATTGAACTTATTCAGCATGTGGAGCAGAAAGAAAAAAATAGTGAAGAAAAATGAGCAGGGCTGAGGGATTTGTGGGACACCATCAAACATACCAACACGTGCATCACTGGAGTCCCAAGAGAACAAGAGACAATGAAAGGGCAAAAAAAAAAAAAAGTATTTGAAGAAATAATGGTCAAAAACTTCAAAAATGAAAGACATGAACATACACATCCAGGAAGCTCAACAAACTCTCAGGATAGACTCTAAGAGATTTATGCCAAGACACATTATAGCAAAATTGTCAGAATCCAAAGACAAAGAGATGGTTTTGAAAGCAGCAGGAGAGAATCAACTTGTCACATACAAGGGATCCCCAATAAGATTAATGGCAGATTTCTCATCAGAAAGGATGGGAGCCAGGAGACAAGGAGATGGTGTGTTTAAAATTTTTAAAGAGGGAAGCGGCTGTGGCTCAATCAGTAGGGCTCCCGTTTACCATATGGGAGGCCCCGGGTTCGGTTCCTGGGGACTCCTGGTGAAGGCAGGCCCGCCCGCACGGCGTGGTTAGCTGACCCAGCGAGCACAAGCAGCAAGGGGGGGATAAATGAATAAATAAATAAAATCTTAAAAAAAAAAAATAAAATAAAATAAAATAAAATAAAAATTTTAAAGAAAAAAAAAACTGCTAACCAAAAATTCCCAGCAAAATTATTTTTCAAAAACGAAGGATAAATTAAGACATTTACGAACAACAGTTGAAAGAGTTCATTAACAGAAGACCTACAAGAAATAGTAAAGGGAGTCCTAAAGGCTGAAATGAAAGGACACTAGACAATAACTTAAAGCCATAAGAAGAAATAAAGAACATTGGTAAAGATAACTATGAGGATAAATATAAAATACTGTATTATTGTACTTTTGGTTGGTAACTGCTTCCCCCCACCCCATATGACTTAACAAAGAACTGTGTAAAATAACATGTTAATGGGCATACAATGTATAGAAGATGTAATCTCAGGCAATAACAATATAAAGGGGAAGTAAAGAGGTATATAATTAATATCCTACTGAAACTAGGTTTGTACTATTCAAACTAGGTTTTTATTAATATTAGTTTAAGATATTAATTGTAACTGCAAAGAAAACCACTAAGGAAATAACTTAAAAATATAGAGAAAAGAAAGGAGAAAATCAAAATGGTACATTACAAAAAAACAACTAAATACAAAAAAGGCAGAAATGGAGTAACTGAAGAACAAAAACATACAAGACATACAGGCAGAAGTGAATGCTTCCTTCTTAGTTGTTACCTTCAGTGTCAATGGATTAAACTTCCCTGTTAAATGCCAGAGAAGACTGGTGGGTGAGATGAAAAAGAATAATACAGCTATATGCTGTCTAAAATAGACTCTCTTTAGGTACAAAGACATAAAGAGGTTGAAAGTAAAAGGGTAGAAAAAAGATATTCCATGAAAATAGTAATCAAAAGAGGGCTATAGTGGTTATATTATTGTCAGACAAAATAGACTTCAAGTAAAAAAAATTTACCAGACAAAGAAAGAGAACATATATTGATAACATGCTCAATCCAGCAAGAAGATAATGATTATAAATGTATAGGCACCTCCACAGAACCCCAAAGTATATGAAGCAAACTTGACAGTACTGAAGGAAGAAATAGATAACAGTACAATAATACTTGGAGACTTAAATACACCACTTTTAATTGTTGATAGAACATCTAAACAGAAAATAAATAAAGAAAGAGAGGACTTGAACAATTCTCTTAACCAATTAGACCTAATGGACATCTAGAGAACACTCTGCCCAACAACAGCAGAATACACATTCTTCTCGAGTGCACACGGAACATTTTCCAGGACAGACCACATGTTAGGCCACAAATCAAATCCTAAATAACTTTAAAACATTGAAATCATAAAAAAAATATATTCTTTGATCAAAATGGATCAACAAGTGAAGGAAAATTGGAAAATGTACAACACTTTATTAAATAATCAGTGGGTCAAAGAAAAAATCACAAGATGAACAAAATGAAAATACAACATACCAAAACTTAAGAGTAGTGCCCAGAGGGAAATTTATAGCTCTAAATGCCTACATTTAAAAAGAAGGGCGATAATAAATAAATAACCTAACTTTATACCTAAAGAAACTAGAACAAGAACAGTAAACTAAACCCTAAGTTAGTAACAGGAAGAAAAATAGTGAAGAATAGAGCAGAGAAAAATGAGATGGAGAATAAAAAAACAATAGGAAGAATCAACAAAACCAAAAGTTGGTTTTCTAGAAAGACTGACAAAGAAGAGAGAGAGATGACACATATAACTAAAATCAGGAATGAAAGGGGGAACATAATGACCAATATTACAGAAATAAAAAGGAGTTGTACTATGAACAATTATATGCCAACAAATTAGAATACCTAGATGAAGTGGACAAACTCCTAGAAACATAAAAATTACCTCATCTGACTCAAGAAGAAACAAAAAATCACAACAGATCTATAATAAGTGAAAAAATTGAATCAGTAATTAAAAACCTTCCAACAAAGAAAAGTTCAAGACCAGATGGTTTCACTGCTGAATTCTACCAAACTTTTTTGTTTGTTTTTTGTTTATTATTATTATTGAAATAATGAAAATGCTCTAATAATGACTGAAGTAATGAACACACAACTATGTGATTTTATCAGATACCATTGATTGTACACTTTGGATGAATTGTATGCTTTATTAATATGTATCAATAAAATTGATTTGTTAAAAAAGTATTTTTATAGGGAGCAAATGTGGCTCAAAAGGCCCAAGGCCCACCTCCCACATGGGAGGTCCTGGGCTTGGTCCCCATTGCTCCCCCAAAACAAAAACAACAACAAGCAAACAAATGAGAAAACCAACTCACGGGAGCCAATGTGACTCTGGTTGAGTGCTGACTTCCCACATACAAGGTCCTGGGTTCAATCCCCAGCCCTAGTACCTAAAAAAAGAAAAAAAGAAAAAAAAAAGTATTTTTATAATGACTAAAGTATAGTATAATAACTTTTACAGCGCCTCTTTTACTGTGAATCTCTACCTTTATGGCAACAATTATTTTAGCATCAATACATCAGGAAATTGATGTATTTGTTCAATTTTAAAGGGTATCTTAAAAATATCTGTTTTTATAGCCTTTTTAAAAAGTTCTACCAAATTTTTGAAGAGGATTTAACATGAATCTTTCTCAAACTCTTCCAAAAAATAGAAGAGGAGGGATCAAGACCTAACTCATTTTAAGAGGCCAATATTACCATAATAACAAAGCACAAGAAAAGAAAATTACAGAACAGACCAATAAGCCCTATGAATATAGATGCAAATGTCTGCAACAAAATACTGACAAACTGAATCCAACAGTATGTAAAAAAGATTATTCACCATGACCAAGTGGGATTTATTCCAGGAATGTAAGGATGGTTCAACCTAAGAAAATCAATCAATGTAATACACCACATTAACAGAATGAAGGTGTGATGGGTAGGCTAATGTGTCAACTCGGCCAAGTAGTTGTGTCCAGGTGTTTGTTCCAGCAAGCACTGGGCTAATTGTAATACAAGCGCATTTATGGACTTCAATCACCAGTGAGTTTACTGCGTGGATGGCTGATTACATCTGCATCAATCAGGGAGATTACATTATCAATGGGTGGTGCTTTTATCCAATCAGTTGAATGACTTAAAAGTGGAAGTGATTTCAACATTCAGAGAGAATTTCCCAGCTCGTCGTTGGACAGGCAACTTCTCCCAGAGACTCATCAACGACCTTTCATCGGGCTTTCATCGGAGCCCCTGGTTTGCAGCTTGCCTGAGGAACCTGGACTTGTGCGTCCCCATGGTCGCATGAGAGACTCTTTTAGAGTTCCATATTATTCACAGATATCTCCTGCTGATTCTGTTTCCCGAGAGAACCCTGACTAATACAGAAGGGAAAACTATGCGATCATCTCAATTGACGAGGAAAAGGCATATGACAAAATCCAACATCCTTTCATGATAAAAACAGGTAGCATTCTGAACATAATAAGGGATATTTATGAAAAACCCACAGCAAATATCACCTCAATGGCAAAAGACTGAAATCTTTCTCCCTAAGATCAGGAACAAGAGAAGATGCCCATGGTCACTACTGTTATTCAACATTGTACTGGAAGTTCCAGCAAGGGCAATCAGACAAAAGAAAAAAATAAAAAATAAAAGCCATGAAAATCAGAAATGAAGAACTCACATTATCCCTTTTCACAGATGACATGATCCTATACATAGAAAACTCCAAAGAATACTACAAGAAAGCTACTAGAACTAATAAATGAATTCAGCAAAGTTGTAGGATAAAATATAAACATACAGAAGTCAACTGGGTTTCTATATACCAGTAATGAACAGTTAGAAAAGGAAATCAAGAAAACAATTTCAGTTCCAGATAAGATGGACGGTAGCTTTGGTTGTGATTGTGGTGAGATGATCACTAACAAAAGACATCTTCTGTTAACCAACAGCTACCAGAGCTTCCTGTTGAAATACATAGCAACAAAGGAAGAAAAGAAGCAAATGGAAATAGTGCTTCCCAGCACCTTAGACGGATGCTGCTCGGGACTACACTGAATGTATCTGCACTGTGAGGAGAAGGTTTGTAGAATCCTGCTGTGTGCCTCTTGACTCACGTTTTTGTTAAATGTTAAGTCTTTTAGCACAAATACATGAGGGCATAGTATGTCATTTCATTCCATTTGCGTTTCTTGAGTGTTTTCTTTAAATGTCTGCAGAGTTGTTGTCCCTTTCTTGAACTACGAGTGCTGCAATCTTTTTAATTCTCGATATGAGTAGAGCATTTTGAGCTTTAAATCTAAGGGGAACTCAACAGCCTGGTTGGCATATGCGAAGAACATCAAGAAACCATCTTGCTGTGGAAGCAGAATTATTTTTCTTCTCCCTTTTTGAAAGATCTTTCCTTTTGATGCCAGTTTTCTTCCTTGTTTACACAAGTTCAACAATTCAAAAGGAAGAGGCACTAGTGAGGTTTTCAAAGTGGCAGAGAAATTTGAAAAGTGTCATGGACATCCATGGTTTTGATCTGGGCTCTAGGTATATGGACTTAAAACCATTGGATTGTGGAGGCAATGGCTTGGTTTTTTCTTCTGTAGACAATGACTGTGAAAAAAAGAGTGGCCACCAAGAAAATTCTCCTTACTGATACCCAGAATGTCAAACATGCACTACGTGAAATCAAAATTTTTAGAAGACTTGACCATGATAACATTGTGAAAGTGTTTGGAATTCTTGGTCCCAATGGAAGCCAGTTAAGAGATGATGTGGGCTCTCTTACTGAACTGAATGGTGTTTACTTCGTTCAGGGGTACATGGAAACAGACTTGGCTAATGTGCTGGAGCAGGGCCTTCTACTGGAGCAGCATGCCAGACCTTTCATGTCTCAGCTGGGGAAGCAGATGTGGCTCAAGCAGTTGGGTGCCCGCCTACCACATGGGAGATCCTGGCTTCAGTTCCCGGTGCCTCCTAAAAAAAAAAGTAGATGAGCAGACAGAGAGCACACAGAGAGCAGACACTGACTGCCCACCATGGGGGGGGGGGTGTAAAAAAAAAACATATATCAGCTGCTACGTGGGCTCAAGTATATTCACTCTGCAAATGTACTGCACAGAGATCTCAAACCAGCTAATTTTTTCATTAATACATGAAGACTTGGTGCTGAAGATAGGTGACTTTGGTCTTGCACAGATTACAGACTCCCATTATTCCCATAAGGGTCATCTTTCTGGAAGATTGGTTAATAAATGGTACCGATCTCCATGTCTTTTACTTTCTCCTAATAATTATATTAAAGCCATTGACCCGTGGGCTGCAGGCTGCATCTTTGCTGAACTGCTGACTAGTAAAATCCTCTTTCCAGGTACACATGAGCTTGAACAACTGCAGCTGATTTTAGAATCTATTCCCGTTGTACATGGTAAAGATCATCAGGAGCATCTCAGCATATTTCCAGTTTACATTAGAAAGACATGACCGAGCCACACAAACCTTTAACTCAGCTGCTTCCAGGAATTAGTTGAGAAGCACTGGATTTCCTGGAACAGATTTTGACATTGAGCCCCATGGATTGGTTGACAGCAGAAAAAGCACTCTCCCACCTTATGAGCGTATATTCCTTCCCAATGGATGAGTCAATTTCAAGTCATCCTTTTCATATTGAAGACGAAGTTAATGATATTTTGCTTATGGATGAAACTCACAGTCACATCATAACTGGGAAAGGCGCCGTGATTGTCAGTTTTCAGGGCATGACTGGCCTAGACATAACAACTTTGATGTTGAGGAAGCTCAGCTTGACCCAGAGCTCTGTCTGATGTCACTGATGAACAAGTACAGGTTGATCCTAGAAAATATTTGGACAGAGATTGTGAAAAGTACCTGGAGGATCCTGCTTTTGATACCAGTTACTCTCCTGAGCCTTGTTGGCAGTATCAGGATCATCATGAAAACAAATACTGCGACCTGGAGTGTAGCCATACTTGTAACTACAAAATGAGGTCGTCATCATATTATAGATAACGCAGTTTGGAGAGAGAGTGAAGTTAATCATTATTATGAACCCAAGCTTATTACAGATCTTTCCAACTGGAAAGAACAAAGCAAAGAAAAATCTGATAAGAAAGACAAGTCAAAATGTGAAAGGAATGGGTTGGTTAAAGCCCAGATAGCTCTAGAGGAAGCATCACAGCAACTGGCTGAAAAAGAAAGGGGAAAGAATCGGGAATTTGATTTTGATTCCTTTATTGCAGGAACGAGTCAACTTAATTCAAATGAGCCTACCGATGTTGAGAAATTAAATGACCTGAATAGCTCAGTGTCCTAACTAGAATTGAAAAGCTTGATTCAAAGTCAGTGAACCAAGAGAAAGAGGAAAAAGGAATGGCAAACTTGGCTCAATTAGAAGCCTTCTTGGGCTAGCCAGTTTGTGAATGGTGAGGAGGACTGTTTTCTCATAAGTCAGTTTTGTTGTGAGGTAAGGAAGGATGAACAAATTGAGAAGGAAAACACTTGCACCAGTTACTTGGACAGGTTCTTTAGCAGGAAAGAAGATGCTGAAATGCTGGGAACTGAGCCAGTAGAGGATGGGAGGCTTGGGGAGAGAGGAAACGAGGAAGGATTGCTGAACCACAATGGGGAGTTCCTCTTTAACAAGCAGCTTGAGTCCACAGGCATCCCACAGTTTCACAGTCCAGTGGGGTCACCACTGAATCAGCACAGGCCACATAAACACCTTCTGCTATGAAATCTTCCCCTCAAATTCCTCATAAAACATACAGCAGTCTTCTGAAACATCTGCACTAAAACACTCAGCAGACATTTCTTTTTGTATTCTTCATGAAATGTGTTTTGTCATTTTTATTACTAGAGTTTAAGTCATTTTTACTTGAATCAGATGGTGTCATTTTAGTAAGGATTTCATTAGTTCTTGGTTTTTTAAAATCCAGACTTATTTTCTACATGTGAGAATTTTCATTTTAACTGGATGTCATTTGTACACAAAAATTAAAAAAAAAAAAAAATAGAGCAAAATAATGCAATACATTTATCAGTTCTTAGATAATATTTGAACATAATCATGGTGGTGACATACTACATTCTCACCAGATTTTGATGACAAAATGAACTATGAAAGCCTATTAAGTCAAATTCCTGTGGTTTAGTCCCCTTAACTGAAGTTGTCCCACAACTGAAGTTGTGATGTTTATGGTAGGACTTTTGGGCTTGCTCCCATACAACGGATAAGTATAATCTCAGTTGCTTTCCAGAAAGCAAATGAGCTGTTACTCTTGGATCACATTTCGAAACTTTGCCTAATTTAAATAGTTTCCATACCAGATTAGTGCTTGTGGCCCTACAGAGTACATACAAGTTATATTCAGTATTGCTGTACTCAGCTCTAAAAACACCCCTATGGCTTATCTGCTGAGAACAAGTCTTTAACAAAAGTTTGTATTTTATTATCTTTATATATCTTAATATCTAAACACCTCTCTCCCCACATCAGTTAATTGGGCTAGATATAATCTGCTTCTGGTTCCAAATGGAGTCAATACAGCCTTCTTAAACTAAACTCGCCTGATGATTTACTTAAAAATTAGCCATGCCACAGATGTGCCGTGCACTTTGAATAAATGTAAACATTAATAGAGCACTGAAATATTGGCCATTATGTATCAGGCACTTCTTCTCAGTTCTGAAATGGGTACCAACACACCCATTTTATAGATGATACAATGGGCACTGAAACAACTTCCCAAGGTCCTATGACTAGTATGAAGAACAAAACCTGTGCGTTGTTCCCAGAGCTCAAGCTGTCATGCTGACTTTAAAGGATTTAAGATTAATTTTATTAAAAGTTTCCAATCTGTATTTAAGATTTATAGCTAAAAATTGAAGTACATACCCGGTAACACCATTTTAGGCTTGGCGTTACTGTTTTGTTAACTTGCTAGTTTAGGCAATTTTTTGACGACTTTTATGAAGTATATATGAATATACATCAAGTATATAAGTAAACTATTCTTTAAACATGGTTTTCTTTTATCTTACCAGGAGGATAAGATTGTATGATTTTAAATATATAATCTTGCAGTATTTCTAGATTTTATGTATAACAAAAAAATATATTTTAATAAACTCATTTTGGTGTTTAAAAATAATAATAATAATTCAATACAGGAGGAGACAAAAAAAATGCACTAAGACAAGTAAAAACATTCCCATAGAGCAATGATTTGTTTTACAGGAAACAAAAATCTTGCCTTGAAATTTACACAGTGAGAATGTACATAATTGCATGAAAATATCTATTTTTTTCCTAAAATATTTTTCATTCATGAGTATTTTCAAGTTTTTCATACTGTACACATTTCTTAAAACACACGTTACCAGCAGCAACTGAAAATGAATGCCGAATTTGGTACACGCGTGTTATCTGCTTCAAGGTCACAAAAGTATGTGGCAAAACATATGCCACCCACAGTGCCTCACAATATGCACTTCTGTTAGCCAGCGTTTATTACGTCAACCATTCCTAAGATTCATTCAGTATCTGTACATTTCTAGTATGCATTCTTTATAGTGATGTGTTCCTACATCACATCTTATTTATTTTAACAAATCAGTATACATCCTGTACTTAATTAAAGAAAGTTAACTTTGTTTTTGAAATTTATTTGCAAATACACGTTTTCCATTTGGCACTATGGTTTGTTGCCTACCTAGCTGAATATATAATGTCAGCTTATTCTAAGGCTGTCCACATACTTAATTTACTTAAGTGTTCATTTTAAGTAAAGCACTCACTGTGTATAGGAATTTATTTTTTGGAGGTGCTTGATCTATCTACAAAGAAAAATTAGGAATTAATTTTTTTATAAAATGCTCCTAGAAGTCTTAATTGTGTTTATTTAAAAAACATTAATATTAGACTTGTGTGCGTGGAAGTAATTAAGGTGCATCATTATTGTAGTTTAAAAGTTGTACATGATAAGACATTTTGTTTTTACTATATGTTTTCACTGAATGATCTATTCCCTGTTCCAAGGCAAGCATGAATACAATTAGGTTAAATGTAAAAAAAATTAATTAATTAAAAAAAAATTTTTAAAGAAAACAATTTCATTTACAATAATATCTAAAAGAAAAAAATACCTAGGAATAAATTTAACCATAATATGGAGGTGAAAGACTTATAAACTGAAAACTACAAAACATTGCTGAGAAAATTAAAGAAGACCTAAATATGGAAAGATCAAAGTCAGTTAGGAGTGGGGTCTGTCTTGAGACAAAATTCCTCCTTCTATGCACCTGTAAAACCCATAAAACAATATACAATAGAGGGGCAGACATAGGATAAGTATTTTCATTCCAGAAGGGAGAAATTAGAAGGAAAACAGACGTCACAGGTCCCAAACAAGTCCCAGACCCAGCAGGACTAAATCTATTAGATTTCAGGGTCTGAGCCTCATCTGGGGATCAATGCTTTGTCTTCTGGGCCTGACGGAATGGCAGCCTCACCTGCTCCAAGCCCTTGTGCAGCAGCCATGCTCTCCCCGAACGCAGGGGTGAAGGCCCCCCTTCTCCAAGCACCAGAGTGGCAGCCAGGCACCCCACAAACACCAGGCACAGGACGCCCATCTCCGAGCACTTTCCCTGACCAAAAGACAAGGCCCACCCCCTGAGATTGCTGGGGTGGATGGTCTGTCCTCCAAGCCTGCCCTTGCCACACAGTTTGGTGGGCCCGCTCTCTTCACCTGAGGGGAGTTTTTAATCCAGCCCTTGGCTTCCATGGTTCTGCCCTTGAAGTCATTCTTCCTTCAATTCTCTGTTCCTTTCGGCATTGCTGCTGTTCGTACAAATCTTGCAAAAACCGTGTCAGTTTTGCATGCAGTTCCAGGGTCATCAGGCAGGAGACCTTCCCACAGATTCTTCCTGCATAACTGCGTTTCCCACCCTGACTTCCACTGAGATGGCTGCTTGGATCCATGTTCAGCCACATCTTCTTTAGCAAAAGGTTGTTCAGTTTAAACCTTACATGGAGCCCTGTCCTCTGGGGACTCACTTCCCAGAAGCTCAAGGAGGGCCCTGATGGAGCTGCTTCTGCTCCTAGTGTCAAAGTATACTATCTGGATAGGTTCAGAATTTTTCCAAATAACCCATTTCTAGTTTCTTTGTGTCCAGGGCAGTTCTGAGCTTACCTCTTTCCTCTTGCCCTTTACTATAAGTTGCAAGGAGAAACCAGTCTGTGCCTTCCACCCTGAGTTTGGAAATCTCAGCTAAATATCCAAGTTCATCACTTTCAAACTCTACCTTCCATCCAACATTGGAACTCAGTTTCTCCAAGTTCTCTACCACTTTAAGACAAAGGTCACCTTTCCTCAAGTTTCCAATAACATATTCATCATTTCCTTCTAAGACCTCATCAGAAGCACTGTTAATGTCCATATTTCCACTGACTGTCTCTTCAAAGCAATCTAGTTTTTTTCCTATCAAGCACCTCACAATGCTTCCAGCCTCTACCCATTACCCAATTCCAAAGTTGTTTCTACATTTTTAGATATTTGTAACAAATATACCCTACTTCCCAGTACCAAAAAAACTTGCTTTACTTTCCCAGCTGCTAAATTAAATACCACACCATGTGCTGGCTTAACAAGGTGGATTTATTGGCTCCTGGTTGCAGAGGCTGGAAGGCTGGCTCCCTCCTGGGCTGGCATCCTCTGGCTGCTCAGCCATCTCAGGGTCCCTTGGCTTTTCTGTCACAGGGCAATGCACATGGTGGCGTCTTCTCCTTACGCTTCTGGATTCTGTTGACTTCCAGCTTCTGGCTGCTCCCTGGGGCTTCCCTCTGCATGTCCAGTTTCCATTGCTTACAGGGACCTCAGCCATGTTGGGTGACAGCCCACCCTCATGAGGTGTGGCCACACTTTAACCAGTAGCACCTTCAAAGGTCTTATTTACAAATGGGCTCACACCCACAGGCTGGAGGGGGGGACCTGAACATGCCTTTTGTGAGGACATGATTCAACTCCCAAGAAGAGGGATGGAGAGTTACTGTTAAATGAGAATGAGTTTTGCTTTCAGATAATGAGAATAGTATGGAAATAGTTAGTGGTAAAAATTACATGGTATTGTCAATGTACCTAATGTAAAAAAAAAAAGTCCACTTAAAATGGTTTAAATGATTTCTGTTATGTGTATTTTACCACAATTTAAAATAAATTAATTATTTTCATAATACAGGAAAAAAAAAAAAAAACACATAGTGACAACTGCTTTACACCCCGTAGGATGGTTATTATGAAGAAAAAAGAAAAGAAAAGAACATGCATTAGTAGGATATAGAAAAATTGGAACCTCATGCACTGCTGGTGGGAATGTAAAATGGTGCAGCCATTTGGAAAATAGTTTGGATCAATCTGTTAAACATAGTGTTACCATATGACCCATCATTTCCTCTCATAGTTATGCATCCAAAAGAATTGAATACAGGTACTCAAACAGATATTTGCATGCCAATGTTCATAGAAGCATTGCTCACAATAGCCAAGAGATGGGAAGCAGCTGTGGCTCAATCAGTAGGGCTCCCGTTTACCATATGGGAGGCCCCGGGTTCGGTTCCCGGGGCCTCCTGGTGAAGGCAAGCCCGCCCGCACGGCGTGGTTAGCTGACCCAGCGAGCACAAGCAGCAAGGGGGGGGGATAAATGAATAAATAAATAAAATCTTAAAAAAAAAAAAAAACAATAGCCAAGAGATGGGGGAGAAAGAAGAATGGATAAATAAACGGTGGCATATCCCTACAATGGAATATTATGCAGCCATGAAAAGGAATGGAGCGCTGATACATGTGACAACATGGGTACACCTTGAAGACATGATGCTAATCTAAGTAAGCCAGACACAAAAAGCCACATATTGTATAATTCCAATGATATGAATTATCTAGAATTAGAAAATTCAGAGACAGAAAATAGAATAGAGCTTACCAGGGCTGGGAGGTGAGAATGGGAAATTATTACGTGATGGGTACAAAGTTTCTGTTTGGGGTGATGGAAATAGATAGTGGTGAGGCTCATACAGCATTGTGAGTGTACTTAATGCCACTGAACTGTATACTTAAAAGTGGTTAAAATTAGAAGTTTTATTTTATGTGCTTTTTAACCACAATAAAAAAAGAAAATAACAAAAACATAGTAGCAGATCAACAAGACTTGATGATCATGGAGACCAAGGTAACAGAGTAAAAGCAATGTCTTCAAAAAACACACTCATTATTTGCATCCTGAAAAGAGGCCCTGATTGCGCCTTTTGATTTCACCTGGCTATACCTCCTGCAAGTTGTACTAATGTTTAAAAAACAAAAAACAAAGAAACAAAACTCCCATCCAATAACATGCAAGGCACATTCCTGGATTTTGATTTTTAAAAATTAGGGGGGAAAAGGGGGGAGTGGCTTCTGGTATAGAAGGCCCAATATATGCAGTAGAGTCATATACTGAAAAGCTTTGATAGGGATTATTTGCTTGAGGGGTAAAAAGGACACAGTTAAGAACACTTGGGTCTCTCCTCTCTAGGAGCAACGCCATCGTCTTGGAAGTGGGGGGAGTTCAGGGAAAGAACCTGTGTTTTCCGGGTGTCCGTGTCCCGGCTGCCTGCCTGCTCTCCCTCTAGGAGATATGGTGGTCACAGACTTAACGGAAGCCACAGTCTGCCCCTCGGCTCCCACATCTGTGTTAGAGGTGGAATGACATGGAGTTCCTTATGTCGGTTCTTGAGGAATGATCTGGTATGTCAGATGTCATGGGACATTAGATAAAGCCACACAGAGATGGAAAGTGGTACCGTGTTTATTTGGAAATGCCAGCAGCACTTAATTACAATTTGTAGAAACAAGCTGTTGGCTGAGAGTTATTTTTATCGATCTGTTCCGCATTGGATTTTTTGGTTTCTGCCATTTCCAGGGTGGGCCTCAAGTACCACAGGCCTATGCTGGAGACTGGCATTATTTCCCAGTGGGCTTGGGGACAGGACGGAGGGCATTTGGTGAGAAACCAAATGATGGGTCCTGCCCAGGGTCTCACCTCTCCTCTCACTTCTGCCCAACAGACCTCTGCCTTGACCCACCCAAAAGATTTACATCTCTCCTGCTCTGTTCCAGACGAGGGGTCACCCTGACTGTCTATTCTAGATTATTTCAAAGCAAGCTCCTCTGGCTCAGGAATAATTTAGGGCTCTTGCTTCCTTTTCCTTTTGTTTCATCTACTTCTTTTCGGCTTGATTGTACCTGTGCCAAAGGGCAGGCAAGTCAGAGAAAAGAAGAAAAACCAAGAGGACCCCATTTTGCTGCCTTTTCCTCAAGATCAGGAGAAAATTTGAAGGAGGGGGGAGGCTGCATAAACTGGGCAGCCCAGTGCAAAATGAAAACATGGGGAACCTTAATCTAAAATTGTTAAGAATGTCCAGAACGACAATAGATCATTAAACCAAGTCCAGGTCTCTTACACGCAAGAAGGAATCCATGTGTGTATAACAGGGGTTCTTAACCAGGGGTCCATGGACCCCCAAGGACTCCATGGAAAGATATCGGGGGGTCCATGAGCTTGAACTGAAAAAAAATCAACTTATTATCTTTATTTTCTCTGACCTCTGACTGAAACTGGCAATCCTTTTCCTTCTGATATAAACTGTATCAAAGATGTTGACTTAACCAAAGATGAACTCATTAATAGTAGGACAAAGAATTTGCTACAATTGGAGTTTAACTCCAAAAGCCTTGGAGAATTCTGGTGTTCCCTGTGAGAAGCCTATCCTATCCTCACCTTGTAAAGCAAGCTATGGAAGCTTTGATTCCATTTGCAACAATGCATCTTTGTGAATCACGATTTTCAACACTTGTAATAACGAAAACCGATGTCCAACATGCTATGCTTGTTGCCTTGTCAAATACTACACCACAGTTTATTGTTCTTATTCAAGATAAACAACAGCCTGCACATTGACATGTCTTTAAAAAATAAAATTTAACTTTAACTTTCCTATATTTTTGATGTATTGGATTATTATTTAATATGTTAAGAAAGAAATACATATGTAGAGTATTTTATCATATGTTTTTTTATTTTAGTAACTGTGTTTCAATATATGTAACTGATTGCCTTTGTAATTTTGTTTCATGCATTTAAAAACATTCTTGTGGGGAACTGTTGGTGTGGGTGTGACCTATTTATTAAATAATACACAGTATAGTGTGGACTGAGTATGATTTTTATTTTGATGTAGCGTGTTCTGAGTGCTATGGATAACTACGTGCAAAAAGGCTGGTAAGGATGGCGGAGATGGTTTCATGACACTGTGGGAAAACTCGAATTTCTAAATGTTTGTTGAAAATGACTGTTTGAACACATGTTGAACTGTATTAGGTTATCAGGTATTGAAATTATGGGAAAGTTGGAAAATGTAATTTTGAATAATCCTGAAATTTAAAGACCTGCCGATGTGGAATGTCATAAAACTATCTGCCGCTACATTCTGAGCAGGGGTCCGTGGTTTTCACCTGACTGGCAAAGAGGTCCGTGGAACAAAAAAGGTTAAGAACCCCTGGTCTAGAACATCTTGGGAGAGAGAGTAGGACGTTGTCTGCTCAGAGGAGTACAAGTGATTTTTTCTGGCTGGCATACAGAGTTCAAGGCTGATCATGGCCAAGATGAGGCCAGACCCTCACCTTTATGTGCCTGAAGGAAATCAGGAGCCACAGAAGAGTTTAGGTGAGAACATGGCATGACCAGATTTGTGCTGTGTGGAGAATGGGTTGCAGAGGACAGTCCAGAGGCTGGGAGACCAATGAGGCTGTATCCAGGTAAGAGGTGACAGTGGCCTGGGCCGGGGGCAACTGGGCATGGAGAGGAGTGAACAGCTTCAAGAGCTATTAAGAAGGTGGCTGTGAAAAATACTTGGTGATTAGCCATTTAGAGTGAAGAAGAGGAAGGAGTTGCCAGCATGTATGTGTGGGTGGGTGGTTATAATGTTTTCTAAGGGGGCAGAGACAGGGCAGGTTTGGAGAGGAGATGCTGAGTCCAGCTTAGAACGGGCTAAGCATGAGGCCACTGTGGGGCATCCCAGGGGAGAATCCAGCTGTAGCAACAGTACAGTCTGAGACCTTGGATGGTCCAGGCGAGAGGGCAGGATTCTATTCCAGGCACGTGGGGGCCTGGGTGAGCCACCAAATTTCTGAACACCTCCCTGCCCCACCAGAGGGTTTGATTAGATGCATCTATACTGTGTGCTTTATACCCAAGATCTCATTGGACTTTCGTTATAATTCTGTAGGGAAGTGACAGTGTTACCACTCACTGTGTGGGGCAGAGAGGCTTAAGCCTTGACTCTGTGTCCACAGCTGACAACAGGTGCCCTAGGACTGAACGCAGGGCATTCAAACTTCAAGGTCTGCCTATTTCCAGTAAAGGAAAATGAAAGCAAAATGGCGAAGTGGATGAAAAACACTGGGTCGCTTTAGATTTAAAGCTCCTTGGACCCACAAAATCCTTGTTGTGAGAACAGTGTGCTCTGGTTAACTTTCTTCAGTCCTTCCTTGTCCCACACCCACCTCCTCCTCTGACATAGAAGTATATCAGCCTTTTTGGCTGCTTTCCTGGGCTCACCCCCATTCCTAACCCACCCCACCACCGACTTATTTTTCCAGCCCTAGACTCTGGCTGCTGAGGTTCACACTCTCCAGTCCTCCAGCTCCTGGGTCCTGCATCTCCACAGGGCAACGAATGTCAGAAACTCCCAGGCAGCTCCCCCAACCTCTCACCCCTCCCCACAAGCCCAGATCTAGCCCAGAAGGAAAGCAGGGGCTCAGTATCTGCCCCAGAAGGTGAGTGGGGTCTTGTGGTATTTCCAGAGTTCACACACAAGGTGGCTTCTCTCCTTCGCATAAACACAGAATTAATTTTGCCTTCCAGAGACCACAGTCCCAGGAATAGTCCCAAGTCAGATTCGGGGTGCACTATTCTTTGGGAGAGGGAGTGGGCTCTCTATTACGGCAGTCTAAAGCCCAATCAGAAGAAGAAAGACCTCAGAGTATCTGTCCAGGACATTTCAGGGAGTTGAACGAAGGAGGTGAGAGAGAAAACCCCAAATAGGGTCATGACAATCGACTGTGATTGGCACCCAAGCACTCAAAGCTTGGGTGCAAGTGTGTGGGGACAGACATGAGGACACTGTCTTTCTATTGGCCTGCTTCCCACAGCTATTCCCACTTCCTCTTCTCAGGGATACTCAGTCTTCTCCTTCCCAATAAGGGAAGGATTTTTCTGGATTTTTTTTCTCCTCCAAAACTTCTGGCCTTCCTCATCCTGGTCCCCTGATCTGAATCTAAAAGAAAGAGCCCCCAAACATTCCTTCTCAACCTAATCTGCAGCAGCAACACCCCTCCCCAAACACACACATCTGACACCTGACAAAAGCAGACACCTATTTATCTGTTAGTGGAGAGCAATGGCATTTTAAAAGGTTACTGCCCATACAGTAAACTTTACAGCCCAGGGACAGTGACCTTGTGAGCTTCTTTATTCATGAATCCTCACTCTTCTTCCCAGGATTGATGGGTGACAGTTGCCCGTGCTGCGCCTTCTTCTATGTGTTTACAGTTGCCTCCGAAGCACAGTCTCAATCAGAGGGGCCATGACTCGCCGACACATCTCTGGAATATTAGTGAGTAGCTCATTACAATGTTAATAGCTTCTGTCCGGACATATTGATCTTGATGTCAACTATTCTTGGAATAATGAATAAAGTTGACTTTTTAAATTTCATCTTCCAACCATGCTGAGTGATGACAGAGCCAAGGAGTCTGAGAGGAAATAAGCCACCTTGGAAGCCTCCAGCTGAACTGGGATCAAATAAAGAGGGTTATAACAATCTCTGCGATGAAAAAAATGTTGTGGCCGACAGAGTTAGACTCAAAACAAAATACAGAGTAGGAAAGAGTACCCCAAAATCCACATACCATTGTTCCCCCAAGGAGGTTTCTAAGTAAATCAATAAACAACTGCAACTGTGAATCAACAACCTACGAATTATCTCCCGGCTTCCCCAAGGGTTCTTGGCTATGGTGGGATCAGTAACCCCAGAAGGAGTGGAAACAGCCTTCCAGGAAGGCTTTTAGTTCCCCAACACCAGCAGCGAGGGTGGGCTTCCTTGCTCCCCACTGCCTCCCTAGGCTCACTTGCTTCTGCCCATGGAGCTTTCTGATCCTCGAAGCTCAGTCCTCACTGGCCTTTTACCCTTGCTGTTCACCATGCCTGGAAACCTCCTTCAGCCTCTGGTGTCCAGGTGGCTGCAAAAGGCCGCGTCCCCTTCAAGCATATGGCTCTCAGCCCGTCTGTTCTCCTGGAGACGCAAGCTGGACTTTCCATCCTAAAACAGCCACCTCCCCTCAATCCTCAGGAAATCCTCCCCACCATGGCTCATGTCGATTTTCAGCTCACTCATCCCTCTCTGAAGTCATACTTGCTCATTGACAACTTATTTTTTACCTGCTTCCTCCCAGGAGGGTGATGGAGGAATCATATCTATCTTAATCCTCACTATAGCCTCAGACCCCAGGCCCCTGGTGGGCACATAGTAGGCACTCAATAAACATTGATTGAGCAAATGAATGAAAAGTGCCCTGAGACAAGGAAGGGATCCTGAGATGTCCAGAAGGAATTAAGCTGAAAGGGTATCTACTAGGAAAAGGGAGGGAGAGGCCAGGAAAACACCAACCTGGACACACCTCCAAGCATGTGTCCTAACCCGAGGATGCGCAGGAGAACGGGACTTCATTGCATGCATATCTGGAACTGCAATTACGGCGTGGAGCTCAGCTGGGGCAGGGGAGATCCTTCACACGGCCCCATGACTCAGGGCCCGGGGCGCCACGGCTTCAGGCCACACTCAAGCCCTAAGTCAACGTTTCCAGAACAAACACCCGCAACCAGAAGAGGTTGACACACCACATCAGTCTCGGGCAGGCTGAGTGCTGCTGGGAGCTTTATTACCACTCCCCGGCCCTGGCCGCGCTCATGCCCACCAATGGGCCCTTTCAGAGGAAGCCCCGTTTTGCATATTATTCTTAATAAACATTCAGAGCACGAGCATAATGGCCCTTTCAAGGCTGCGGCTTTGGGTGCATGTTAGCAACACAGTGCCTTTGTGTACGTACATGTGAAAAACACTGGCCACGCTGCTGATACGCAGCATGTGTATTTATAAATATTTATCACTGAGTCACGGCTGACATTTTCCAAATGCTGCGTTTGAACTAGACCTCTTTCTTTCTGTCTCCCGAGCTGAGAGGCCAGACGAGGTTAATTAATCCAATTTTGCCTAATAATGTGTGGTGAAACCTCTCCATGCCCCGGTTTATTTGTCAAAGGGGAGGGGGCTCCAAGCAAAGGCCTCTGTGACTCAGAAGGGAGGAGTTTCCGAACTCCAGGCTTCATCTCCAGCCAGCCCAGGGCCCTGGAGACGTGCCCACAGCACTCCCTGTTCTGGGGAAACCAGGAAGAGGAGAAGTGGGCTGCGTGGTGAAATCCAGGGCCGTGGGCCCGGGTTATCCCAGCGGTGCATCGGACTTCTCTCCCGATTCCGTGATGCTTTCCCTGCCCATGGCCCTGGAAGATTCTCTGACCATTCAGAAACGGCATTGCAAACGCAGCCTGGTGAACTGGATGGACTCGGGCTGTTCTTAAAGTTGGGGTCGATCTGAGGAGACCTGTACTGGCCTCTGGGTCTGTGACGACCGCGCAAAACCAACCTGGGATCTGAGAGGACGGGCCACGGGAACACCTGCCCGACGCCCGAGGTGCCGATGGCAGGGCTTTTAGGACCAGGGCTGCCTCCCTCTGCCATGCACTTCAGGCTCCTTTGCAAACCTGAGCTCTCGATTATCCCACGAGGGCCTCCCCTTTTGTGTATTTTGACTCATATTCAGAACTTGTCTGCTAGCTCTTGAAGATGGGAGGCCTCTGAGCTGAGGTAATGAGAAAGGAGGTCAAACTTCCAATTGTGTCTAAATGCCCTGGACTTTTCCACACCCGCTGGGAACTCAGCTTTCCCTCAGGATTATAGGTGCCTCTCTCATCCCTGAAATAGCTCTCGGTGTCTTAGGAATCCGGCTTGCCGGCCCCTGTTCTCCATCCCCATGTGGTCTCCCAGGACACAGACATTGCAGGTGGCTGCTCAGAGCTCAACCTGCCATCACCCTTAGGCTTGTAACTGTGCAGCTTGTGGGGCCAGGTAGGGCTTCCCGCCTCCCATTCCACGCTGCCTTCCAGCCCACTCACTGTCACCTCTCAGCACCTCCATCCTGGGGGCCCAGGTCCCAGCATGCCGGTCTCATTTAACACCGATTCAAACAAAACCTCAATAGAAAAGCGGAAGGGGAAAAACAAAGTCAAGTCAGGCTCAAGCCAGTTTAGATTTTAAACCATCTATTCTTTCGATTTCCTTTGTGCCATGGGGGCTCGTCGGGGCCTGGAACTTCCTGCTAATGGTGTTTAAGACACAAGCGTGCTACTCAACACATCCTCACTAAATGACTTGATTCCTAAGTAGGGGTGTTAGTTTCCTGGGCTGCTCAAGCCAATACCATGAAATGGGTCAGGTTAAACAATGGGAATTTATTTGCTCACAGTATGAAGCTGGGAAAAAGTCCAATCAAGGTATCATCAAGGCAATGCTTTCTTCCCAATGACTGCAGTGGTCTGGGGCTGGCTACCGGCAACCCTAGGTCCTGAGCTTGTCACATGGCAAGGCACATGGCAGTGTCTCCTGGTCTCTCCCTTCTAGTCCAGGTTCCACTGATGCTCGGTTTCTTGCTTCCCATGGTTGTCTCTCTCTCTGTCTGAGTTACATTCCACTTATAAAGGACTCCAGTACTAGGATTAAGATCCATCCTATTGCGAATATTCTCGCTGTCCTGATTCTGTGATAATCAGGGTAGGCTAAACATTTGCTATATTAGAAACCATGCATGTGTCCCCCGGCCTAGTTTTTCTCCCTAGGTCTGGTTTTTAGAATGCTGGTGATAAACTAAGCCTGATTTATTATATGACCATCCTGTATGGGAAAAGACTGTAACTCTAGGTATCTTTGGTCAACCTTAAGAGATATAGCAGGGGGGGCGGATGTGGCTCAAATGGTTGGGCGTCCGTCTCCCATATGGAGGGACCTGGGTTCGATCCCCAGGACCTTTTACCAGGACATCCTGGTAAAAAGAAAAAAGAAAAAAAAGAAAAATATAGAAGGCACGTGGGCTGTCAGGCCCGGCAAGCGGGTGTGCCCCCCAGGCCCCTTGCGCGGGTGTGCCGCTGGGCCATGAAGGAAGATGATGACATAACAGTAGAGTGACACAGGGGAGAGCCAAGAAGAGACATGCCGAAAAACCAGTAGGATGCCTCTCTCCCACATCAGAGGTTCCGAGGATCAAATTCCAGTGAAGACAGGAGGAGAAGGATGAGAAGAGAGGGCAGGAAACAGACAGAGAGTTGCCCGGTGAATGGACACAAAAACAGCAAAACCTGGGGTGCGGTGGGGATGGTGTTAAAATGGATAAAAATAAATACATAAATCCTTAAAAAAAAAAAAAGATCCATCCTAATTGAGGTGGGTCACACTTTAACTGAAGGAGTCTCAGCAACAGGTCCTACTTACAATAGGTTCACACCCACAGGAATGGATTAAGCTTAAGAACATGTTTTTCTGGGGTCCACACAGCTCCCACTTCCTTGTACTGTACAGCCAGGAAAACAGCACTGAACTTGAAGTCAGCAACCTGGAAAAAATCCAGCTTTGCAGCCTAAATGCTTTGTGACCTTAGGCAAGTCACTTAACCAGTCTAAGGCATCATTTCTTCAAATGTGCAATAGGGATAGTAGGACTGTGTGGAGGACTAAAGGCAATTTCAAAAAGCATCTAGCACGTTGTGAGGACATAGCAAATTCTCAACAAATCTCTCTTGAATCAGGGACTGGTGAAATGGAATCTGGAAATACCTTTATTTCCATTTCTTAAAATAAGGTTAAATCATATGTTGATTTTTCCAGCAGCTGAGCCTTCAAGTTCATAGAGCTAATAAGCCTTTGTAAACATATGAATGTTTCCAACATTTTTTAAACAAATGTCCCCCTGGGCCCCCAGGGTTCTCTGCTTGTGCTCTCAGGTATATACCTCATCCGTGCCGTCCCGCCAAGCTAATAATACTTGCTTTGACTGCACGTGGGATTCCTCCATGTGTGTGATTTGGCCTCTTAAGCCTGCATGCCTAGGCCAAGGGGCCATGTAGTAAATATTTACTAATCAACATTCTGGCTCCTCCCACCCCTTATGGACCAGATGAAACCCACATGGCAGGGCATGGGACTTGGCACCTGCCTGGCTGCGAAGAAGCTAGATGATGCAAGCTAATAGTGTGGGGGACTTAACTCCCCACGGAGTGGACTTAGACCAGTGGGAAGTGGGAGACTGCAGGAAGCCAGGTAGATACATCTCCTCCCCCTTCTCCCGCCAATGGGCTCTTCCACACAGCCTGTCTGGGCACCTCCCATGGAGCTGACCAGTACCTCTGCCAAGCAACTAGTCTGTCTTCCTGACTCTTTGCATTGCTTCCCACCCTCCCTGCCTCAATCCCCCTTTCTCCCGTGCTCACTGCCTTGAGATTGCACTTCCCAAAGCATTAGCGCTAAATCCTTTCCTCTGGCTCTGTTTTCTAGGGCACCTATGCCAAGCCACTGTAAAGATGCACAAGTCACAAAATGGGTGGGGGAGGGGGCTTCCTGAATTCAGTAAGAGACGGAGGCCAGAATTGTTAATAAACCCATTCAGTGGGTTTGATTTAAGTGCTTGATTAACATGGTCTGGCCAGCTGTCCCCTGTAGCCCACGTGATCAGAAAACCAGGAGCTTGGGGCTGGGGCCCACTGCCAGCTCACGCCCTGCGCTCTGGCAGCCTGTCCAGCCTAAGCATACTGGTCTGGAAAGATCTGCTCCACAGCTACTCTCAAATTCCAAAGCAAAGAAGCCCAATCAAGCACAGAGTATTGGAGAGAGTTTATCTTCTTTGCCTTGCACTATTTTTAAATAATTAAAAGAGGTGTGGTCATGTAGGAAAGCTTCTTGCCCACCTCTAATGATGAAAATAGAGTGGGTGAGCTGGGTGGGCAGCAGGTCCTGTCCTCAAGCATGTCTGCTGCTCCCTCTGGGGCAGGCTGGTCCGCAGCTGGGCTCTCATCCTATCTTTGGTCCATGGAAGGGTTCCTAGGGCACAGGTCCCACTGTGCTCCTACAGGACCCCCTCCCACTCGCTCTCCCACAGAAAGAGAGGGAATAGCCTGGCTTCTTTTAAGGCAGTCTAATTGAGTGAAATGTCAGTGACATCCAGAAGCCATCAGGTTGCTATCTGAATGATAAAAACAGTCGCCATGGCTTTAATAAAATGCTTGTCCAGATAATGCACAGTTTTGACTACAACTGGGAAAGCCACAAACTTCCTGAAGCAGCCTTGCATGAACCAAAGGACATTGCATTTTCTAGGTAGACCATGGTTGAATATCAGAAGTTTCATATGGCTCAACGCATTAGCCAGCCAATGTCCAAATCTGCAGGGAAAAGCAACAGGAGAAGCAAGAGGCCTTGAGAAGAAAAGGGTGAAAAGGATAGATGCAGAAAGAGAGAACTGGGCATTAAGTTCAATTGTATCAACAATGCTCATTTCCTAGTCGTAAGTGTTCAGTGTAATTTTGAAGTTTGGGATTTGATCTGTATTCTTTCAATCGAGGACTCTTATTCCTACAATTGGCACATCCAAAAGTAGGTTGTTGACAAATATTTGCTGACTGATGAACGAATGCAAAGGTCAGCATAGTGAAGAGGGAGGGCTAACAGAGCCTCTAAAAGAAAGAACAGAGAACAAACTTGACTTGTTTGTCTAAGCAATAGTGGGACTGTTCTTTCCATGAGATTTCTCCGCGGAATGCTTTGTCAGGTGACCTTGAATGAGAATGTCGGACCTCTTTTTGTTGCCATGAAAAATGCGGATAAGACTTATTTCATACTCAACCGAGCTAAAGGAGAAGAGATGTGACTGAGCTCTGCAGGTTTGGGGAAGGGAGATGCTATAATAAATACTAATTATAATCATCAGTCCTGGCTTCTAAGAAAAATGCCTTTCACAAAAGGAAGTCAGGACAAAAAAATTCCTCCAAAAGAGGCCTCGGGGGCAGCCATGTCTGAGGAGTCCAAGCTTTAGTAACCTGAGTACCAAAGAGAGAGCAAGCTCCCAGGAGCAAGATTTGGCAGAAAACCTTATGTCTTTTGTTGTTCTTACCCAAACTAATTTTATTTTTTTAATGGTCAAATGATCAAAATTTTAGGTTAATAAACCTGAGACCAAGTTTATTAACTTGCAGGCAATTACACATTTCTGCACTTGATGCAAACGCTAAATGCATAAACATCTCCGATGTAAAGGTCATAAATTAGCCTTGTCCAATAACTCCACGTTGCACAGCCACAGATATTTAATCAGCCTCCCCGGGCTCCTTGCAGACGAGCGTGGCCCGGAGTGAGGAACTTCAGCTCACCATGGCTTCCTGAGTCCAACCCTACGTCCTCTAACACGCTAGTGTCATCTCTAAACAAATGGGAACCTGGAGCTTGCGTTCTCAAGATGGGTTCTCTAACGCTTTGGCCCTTCCCCTCTCAGTTCCCCATTTCCACCCAGCTTCTCCCTGAACGCATGCATGTTTTACAATGTCTCCAGCCCAAAGAGAACTCGCACTGGAGGCAAGGGGCTTGACTGGTTTAGTCTGCGGGCAGCCCCGTAAGGGGTGGTAATTGGCCTTTTAACGTATGGCATGTTGCATTCCTTCACCTCGCAGCAGTAATTGGATACACGTGACCCTGGAGTGTGCCACACACCTGGAAGTAGTGAGGCTCAATTAATGTGTCACTGCCACGAATAGCGACTACCAGTGAGAACCACCAGTCGGCTGCCCCTGCAGAGCCAGCAGGAGTGGCTGCTCCCCAGCAGGGATGCCCCGACCAGCAGTTAAAATCTGGATTTTCCAGGAAAACGATTTGCTTTTAATTACTCCAATTAATTCTACCTAATGGCTCAGTTCATCTTGCACTCAGAGTTAGTTTTGTTCTAAAATACCAAAAATAGCCCACTGACGGAAGCTGACCAGGACCCACCCAGATTTTTTTTTTTTAAGGAGGTACCAGGGATTGAACCAGGGACCTCGTACATGTGAAGCAGGCGATCAACCACTGAGCTTCACCCCCTCCACCCCAGATTTTTTTTTAACTAGTTTTAATTTAAAAAGCAGATGAGAAACTGAGTATGATCTGAAAGGCGGGACTCCAGCTGCGGAAATGCAGAATGAATATGATGAATTCTGCCTTTTCGTTCATTCTGCAAATGTCCGTGCAGAGCTTGCGGCAGCCCCAGGACTCTGCAGGGAGTGGTGGAGCCCGGGCCCAGCTGCTCAGGGTGCACAGGCCCACGGGTGAAAGGGCCAGTGCAGTCGTGTGGGATGAGGGCCTTGAGCGAGAGGAGCGGGTGGGGCGAGGGGACACCTAGGCCCGCCTGGATTTGCCTGAGGCCCCTGAGGAGGAGGAGGAGTTAGCCAGGGAAGGGACAAGGAAGAGTGCTTCAGGTGGTGAGAGCAGAGAGAAAGCAGAAACTCTCGGAAGGGGGGAGCGATGAGAAAGAGGGGCCGCAGGCAGCCAGGGCCTCACGCCACGTCCAGGAGTTTGGGGTTTGTTTCAGAGTCTAGTTACACTTTTCCCAGAAGCAATTGCTCTCTCTTCCTTCAACACACACACACACAGAAAAAGTGGGGCACTATTGGCATTCAGAAAGGGGTGTCCACACAAAAGGTCTGTTGAGGTCCTCAGCCCCAGTCCCTCAGGATGGGGCCTTATTTGGGTGGAACTGGGCGAGTTAAGATGAGGTCGTAGTGGAGTGGGTGGGCCCTTGATCCTTATAAGAAGGGAACGAGGGGACAGACGACACACAGAGAGCAGCGGGCCTGGGGGCCAGCGCGGCGGGGGCTGGAGTTCCGCTGCCTCAGAGACAGGAGCGCCCAGGGACGGCCACGCAGGCGCCGGGGGAGGCTGGGACAGACCCTTCCCCACAGGCCCCAGAGGCGGCCCGGCCCTGCAGCGCTTGGTTGCAGGCTCCTGGCCTCCACCCAGGAGGACGGATGCCTGTGTTAAGCCGCCCACTTCGCGGGCCTTGTCAGGGCAGCCCCTGAGACCAGGAGGGGCAAGGCTGCAATTCTGGCATTCCGCGGAGGAAAGCAAGGAAAAGCATTGCCATAAAGCTTTATGGTTGCAAAACTCCATTTAATTAATTAACAAAACCTCCCAGCACTGCCGGACTGAGTGGCAAGGAGCCAGAGCCCAAAGCCAACCCTTTGCCCAAAGCTCGACAACCTCCCCCCGGCCACGGCCTCCCTCGCCAGGCGCCGGCCTCGGGCTCCCTGACCCGCCCCGGCCTCGCCTCCCCGGCCACGCCCCCGGCCTCAGGCTCCCCGGCCACGCCCCCCGGCCTCGCTCGCCCCGGCCACGCCCCCGGCCTCGCTCGCCCTGACCACGCCCCCGGCCTCGCTCTCCCCGACCACGCCTCCCAGCTTCAGGCTCCCTGGCCACGCCCCCCGGCCTCGCTCGCCCCGGCCACGCCCCCCGGCCTCGCTCGCCCCGGTCCCGCCCACAGCCGTGGCCTCTGCGGCCACCTCGGGCCGGCTGTGGGGCGGGGCTGCGGCGTGGTGACGGCGCCTTCGCGCGCTGGCTGGCTTCCGGGGAGCACAGGGGCCCTGCAGGCCCCCCTCTGCTGTAAGGCCCCTGAGGAGGGAGGCCTCCCCTGCGTGGGGAGCCGTCTTGGCTCCTGGAAAGACAGTGGAAGAGCAGTGCCGGCCCAGCCTGGAACAGAGTTTATCTTCACACTGTCCGCACAGCCTACTGAAGTCAGGAGAAGCAGCAGTAGGAGATAAGAAAAATTAACATTTCGAGAGGTGAAAAGTGAATGGACAAATAGTATCTGACTTAGCAGGAGGCAGAAAGATGACTCTTACCTGCTACAGGGCGTTGGAACGGGGTACGTCATTAAGAAGAAAAATTATTCCTGCTACAGAACCACAGAAAGCCTCAGGCACTGGGGGCACCAGGCATTGCTGAAAGCGAGAGTACAGCACACTCAGACACTCAGAAGAGGGGCGCTAGGCTGGACACAGGATTGGGTGAAAAGCAGTCCGAGGAGAGGTCAAATCCTCAGGTTCCCTCCTCCAGCCCACACTGGTAGCTCTGCACCCAAATGGCGTGCTACTCGCCCTCTCTCTCTGAATGTCTGCTCCTTACCCACCGCTTCAGAATTCTGGAAGTCTCCTCTCTGGTCAATCTGGAGAGACTCAAGGCCCTGGACATAGCTGAGGACAGGAGACATGAAAAGCATGCTCACCAAACAGGGAGACAACCCACCCCCACGCTATCCATCTCCAGGCTTTATGCAGTATGGTGTAGTCTTGGAGGTGAAAATATTCCTATTTTTGCAAAATACACCCGTACCTGAATTGGAATTTATAGTTTCCAGACCTGTGGGCTGATTTGAATTCGAACAGCAAGGAGTGCTGTCACTCTGTGAGACTCCGAGCATGGACAGTGACCCTTCGAGTCCTTGCCATGTTATTATTCAAAATATTTGCTGCCCATCCCTGATGGAGGACCATACTTCCTTGCCCCCATTGCCATCAAGCTTGGCCATGTGACTTTTTTGGCCAATACAATGTGAGTGGAAGTGATGTGTGTCTCTTCTGCATTGGAGCTGTAAGAATCATGCTCAGCCCTTCACACTTTGCCCTCTTCCACGAGGCTAGCGTGTCCTGAATGGAAGCTCTTTCTTCAGCTTGGACCCCATGCTGAAGACAACAAGGAGCAGACTGGGCATAACATGAACAAGAAGTAAACTTTCATTGTTGTAAGTCTCTGAGGTTTGTTTGTTACCACAGCATAATGCAACAAAATCTGACTGATACAGCTCCAGTGATGCTGGCAGCCAGGATTGGGAGAAGAGGTGTCCTCTGTCTCCTGCATGGACCCTGCAACCTCCCTGGATCTTGGACAGCTGCTGTCTGAGCCACCCCTGAAGATGGCACCCTTGGCCCAGACATGGCCACCTCCACAGATGGCCAGCAGTGGTGGCACAAAGAGACACTACCCTCTGGTGGCTTGTGGGCTGAAGACATGCTCCAGTGGGAGGGCACATCCAGGGACTCCCAGGAGACATGCCCCAGGACCTTGCAAGGGCTGGAGGTCCTGGGTAGGAAGGTGCTCCACTAAATCCCCAGGGCTGCTGTGACAGTACCACAAACCGGATTGGCTTCAGACAATAGAAATTTACTGTCTTACAGCTCCAGAACTCAAAGTCCAAAAGCAAGATGTTAGCAGAGCCAGGCTCTCTCCGCTGGGCTCTAGGGAAGAATCCTGCCTTGTCTCCTCCAGCTTCCGGTAGTGGCCGGCAGTCCTGGGCACTGCATCGCTCTGCTCTGTGCCTTCAGGTGGCTCCTCCCTGTGTCTCTGTCTCTGTGCCTCTCCTCTTAAGAAGACACCAGTCCCTGGAGTAAGGGGCCTCCATGATCCAGCATGACCCATCTTAACTGAGTCCATCTACAAAGACCTTATTTCCAAATAAGGTTACATCCTGAGGTACTGGGGGCTAGGATGTTTTGGGGAGCACTAGCCACACCATGACAGGTGGGAACAGTGAGTGACCTGGAAATCAGGTCCCTAATAATATCAGCTATTAAGCTTTCCTCTCTCAACTGTAAACTGACCTCTAGGCTCTGCTTCTTGATGTTGGGCCGTCCTCCTTGGCCACATGGCTTGGTCAAGCTCTGCCAACAGGCGACTGCCAGGCCAGAAGAGAGTCCAGCACTGGTGCCTTCCTGCTGGTTTGCTGCTCCCTCCGGCACTGCACCAGCACGAGCTCCTCACCAGGGCAGCCGCAGGTGGTCCCTGCATGTCCCGCAGTCCCGGGAGCAGCCTCAGGGCATCCTCTCAGAGGAAGCAGCACAGGCTGGACAGTGACCCCTCTTCAGGGGTCTGAGCGCCTCCCGCACGCTTCTAGTCTGATAACTTGTTTCCCTGGCTGGATCCTGCCTGATACGGTAATGCTGGCCCCACTTGTACCCAGAGCTGGCGAGGCCTGGGGCACCTGGAAACAGGAAGAGCCATGCTGGGAAGGGAGGCTGCTGTCCTGTGCCCCAGGAGCCTGAGATCTGCTCCAACAAGTACTTGTCAACATCTGTTATGTGGCCCAAATTGTACTGAGGGTTGTGGAAGAGACACGGACGTTTAAATCACGGCCCTGCCCCCCAAAGAGTCCAGTGGGGACGAAAGACTCTATAAGGCAGGTCCAGGGCAGGAATGAGTTAGGAAGGCCAGAGTGGTCGGAAGGTCACCAAGGCGTCACCCCGTGGGGCAGACCAAGGATAATCTACTCAGTTACCTGACAGTGTGACCTTTCCCAAGGTCACAGAGCAAATGAAAGGTGGATCCAGGGACTCGTCATATTTCCAGGAATGGCCAGTTTCCTCACACAGAGCACTGGCAGAATGGTTAAAACATAAAGGGCTGACAATGCCAAGTGAGGCCAAAGACGGAGGCAACCAGAACTCTGACATCGCCCGTGAGAGATGTAAGGCGTTACCACCGTGCAGCAGATTCTACTGAAGTGACCAGCGGCTCCACTCCGTGCGAGTGTTCAGGGGCTGGGAGGGAGCTGATGCACCACATGCCTGCGTGCGGAAGTTCACAGCAGCTTCCTTCATGGTCGCCGCAGACAGAAAGTGACCCAAATGGTAGAAAGGACTTTTTAACAATTGTGGTCTACTCATGCAATGGAATACAACATAGCGGTGAAAAAGAATGAACTTTTGGGAGTCAAAAAAAAAA